>CADEHL010001178.1:0-335792 GCA_902827135.1 Harpagifer antarcticus
TTTTCTTTCATCACTGAGCACTGTCATCGAGCACTGGATTCGCTCGTTTCGACAAAATATAGAAAAAGTTGCGCAGCCCTCTTTGTCACTTGACATTTAGCAAATCCTCATGTTTCTGCCTCTGGCTTCTTGTTCTGGGTGTGTCGGGGTGCCGTGTGCTCGCATCCCTGCCAGCATTCGGCACATTAAAGGATGGGAGGGTGGAACTAAGTACAACTGAAAACTCAACGAGATATTTCAGGCGACCAAAATGTGACAATTCACAAAAACACACTGCTCAAGATTAACACACAGATAAAACCCAGACAAGACGACACTATAGCAAAGTGTCAATCACAAGGTAGCCACACCCCAAACTAGGGGCTGCTTTGTCATCAATTCTACTCTAAATGGGACCATCATCTAGAAAAATGCACATCATACTGTGTTGAAAATACTAGCATCTATGGTCATATACTCAATAGGGAAATGTCTACAGAGGTTATAAATAAAGTGAAATGTAGGGTCATTTTGTCCCGATATATGACCACAGTTTCTAGAAAGACATTTAACCCTCGTGTTTGGAGCCAAGGCAGAACGTATAAAAGTTAGCGCTGAGCTTCAGTCTGCAATGTTCAAAACAACAGATAAAGCCAGAAATCTAGGTGTAGTCATGGACTCTGACCTGAGTTTCAACAGCCACATTAAAACAGTTACTAAATCAGCCTACTATCACCTAAAGAACATATCTAGGATTAAAAGACTAATGTCACAGCAGGATTTGGAAAAACTTGTCCATGCTTTTATCTTCAGTAGACTGGACTACTGCAATGGTGTCTTCACAGGTCTCACTAAAAAATCTATTAGAAAGCTGCAGCTGATTCAGAACGCTGCTGCTCGAGTCCTCACTAACACTAAGAAAGTGTATCACATCACTCCTGTTCTGAAGTCTTTACACTGGCTTCCTGTGTGTCAAAGAATAGATTTCAAAATACTGCTGCTGGTTTATAAAGCTTTGAATGGTTTAGGTCCAAAATACATTTCTGACCTCCTGCTAAATGATGAACCATCCAGATCTCTCAGGTCTTCAGGGACTGGTCAGCTTTCTGTCCCCAGAGTCAGAACTAAACATGGAGAAGCAGCGTTCAGTTATTATGCTCCATCTGGAACAAACTCCCAGAAACCTGCAGGTCCGCTGCAACTCTGACTACTTTTAAATCCAGGCTGAAGACTTTTCTTTTTGTCGCTGCTTTTAATTGAAACTGAGCCGTTGTGTTCATCAGTCAAGTGGAACTTCTGTGTGAACTATTCATATCTTAAACTGCACTGTAACTTTTTATTCATGTACTTTTTATTCATGTATTTTTTCTTTTAATGTTTCTTTTATTATCTTTTACTGTTTTTAAATGCCTTTGTCTGAAGGTCTTTCATTTTTGTAAAGCACCTTGAATTGCCTTGTGTTGAAAGGTGCTATATAAATAAACTTGCCTTGCCTGGCCTGTTGTCTTCGGGTCAAATCTGACCGATTTACTATTTCATCAATCAAAACCTTTTTGTTTTACATTAGATTGCATTAAGGCTTCATGATATCCTTCACAGGAGACATTTGAACATATACAATTGCTGATCAACACTTTCATTGCATTTCGATGATTTAGTCAACTTTCCCGGTCAAAAATGACCGCCATAAAGAAAAGGAATTAGTCACCATCCGGATCAGATAAAACACACACACACACTCACATACTCTAGATCAGGGGTTCCCAACCTTTTTTCCCAAGGGCCCCCCCAAATGACTCCTGTTGGAAGTTGCGGCCCCCCCCCCCACACACACTAGGGGGGGGGGGGGGGGGGGGCGCGTAATTAAGGAGCACTATTGGAGTGACTTTGATGGTTATTGGACTCAGGATTAATTCATTTGGATTCCCGCTGTATGAAGAAATTAAAGGACGGCGCGGAAGTGGAAACAATTCACAAAGGGATTAAACTGTTTAAAACACATGCTCTAAGTAAGCCGGATTTTGCCGATGTGTTTATGTGGATTCAAAAGTCGTAAATAATCTAAATGGAGGAGACCGATCTGATCGGAGCAACTGTGACAAATAATCCAACTGAAACCGGCATGGACAATGACTGTTTTAAAAATGCGCTTATCCAGCAAAGCCCGGTTTGGACACTTAACGGGCAGAAGAAACGTTTCTATTAAAGAATGAATTATACATTTCTGTCTTTTTATGCCTTTAATACTAACTTGAATTTTTATTCAAATGAATCAATCAATTATTTTTTATATTTTATTGTAATGTGGAGACAAGGCCTTTTACAATTATATGTATAAAAAAATAAAATAAAACAAATAAAAAATAAAAAGTCTAAATATGAGGGGCGCCCCCCCCAGGTTGGGAACCACTGCTCTATATGTGTGTACCCCCCTTATGTGCCAAATCCCCCCATGTGAATCAAACCTGGCACACACAAACACACACAAATACAAACACACACACAGAACAATTTGACACATTTCCCGCTCTTATGTGCCCCTCCCCCCACATGGATCACACCTGGCACACGCAATACATGTTCAGTGTCTATTCTTTGTATATTTACTGCAGTTCTTCATGTATACCAGTAGTCTGATACAATATGTACAGTTTGAAAGGGTGTTAAATGAAATGTGGTGATGATTAATGGTTTTTGTGTTAATGTAATAGAAGTTAAAACCGAACACCAAAGTAAGGGGGGAAAACGAAGGCAATAGGAGGGTTCATCTATATTGACTATCAACAACTGGTACAACAAATGATGTAAACACAGTGGATAAGTGGACTATGATGACAGTCACAAGTCACAAAGCAACTCCGGAAAACCAAAGGAAATGTAGAAACTGTTTACCAACACAGAAATTGATTTTCTGGAAGTGATTAACAGAATTTTTGTTTTCTTTTATTGGTCACCAAGGTCCTGCCTTGTGTCCGAGTGTTACGGAGACATGCTTACCCAGAAGTCTTTTAACTTGTTTTAGCACCTACCGTATTTACAATGTTGTTTTCAAACTATTCTGTATCTCTTGTATGCATGGTTTATTCCATTATGTGTATTTATTGTGTTCCTTTCTGTTGTCTTCTTATTACGTGTTAATGATGATTTACTGTAAAGCACTTTGAATTGCCTGAAAATGTGCTCTACAAATAAACATACCTTATACATAATGAACATTAAATGGACTGTCGCTGGTAACAAGAGGAGTCTTTCATTCCTATCCCTTGACTCCTATCAAACACTATCATTCCCATCAATAAAATATTTAAAAATAATTCAAAATCTACTTTTTCTATCCAGAGCGCTTTCATTCTCACTAATGGCAAAACCATTATTTCAATCCAATCACTCAAAAGCAACCAATTAACAATGTGGGTCTGTAAACATGCTCTGACAAGTGAAGCTACAAACAAACCTGCTATGTGTGTCTGAAGCATCAACAAAGACGGTCACAAAGTGCTTCTCTCACTAAGTGCCATTTCATTTATTTATTTTTTAATGTTGATCCGCCAGCCCCATCTCTTTGTTCCTGCCAGACCTGGCCGACAGAGTGTGTGAGAGTGTGGTGTGTGTGGTGTGTGTGTACAACATGGACTCACACCAGCGGGCGACCTCCAATCTCCCGCCATTTGCCAGCATGGTGCTAATCAACACTTTACCCACCTCCCCTCCCCCCCGCTGAGAAGCAACCGACTCTGAAGGAGACAGAAGGGGACCTATGGAGACATGGAGTGTGTGAACGAGAAGGAAAAGGGGAGACAGAAATAGAGCCCTACATCGAGAGAGATAGCAGAAAGGCCGCTCCTTGTTGAGAATACTAAATCTACCCCAGAGATGAGAAACCCTGTCGTCTCCAAAGCTCACTCACACACACAATCACTCAAGGTACAGTCTTTGATATCACTGCAGCTTCCTGAACAGCCACCAAGGTTATACTTACATTTCAATACAAGTAGGAATCTCAAGGATGTCTCCAGTAGCCTATACACATTGCTCCAGCTCTGAATACGTCTTAGAAGTGATACCTTGTTTGCATATAGCAGAAGCAGTCAAATTACACTCTTCTGGATATTTATCAATTTTCTTTGCAATAACAGCTTCCGTACTTTTATATATTTCTCCAATTTATCATACTGTGTCCTTGCTGCATATCCCCTCTCCTCACAAGAGTACTGTTGATCCAAACCATCGCAGTGATAAATGCAGTCTTTTATCAAATGACCACATTTACGAAAAACATTGAATGACTTTGATGCATCATGTATTTACATTGCGTGATTAAAATAGTGTGCATCTCTCCCTTTCATATAATTCAAAAATGATTAATATGCATCTTTACAGTATATATGGTCCCACAATCCCGTAGAACAAAACAATTAACAAGTGATGCACTTAAATTGATTCAGCTGTTATTACTTTTTAGAGAAAGAAATCCACATATTGGAGACACAAGACAAGAGTAATGTTACTCTTAAGTCTATGTGTTGGATATGAATCTACAACTACAACACTCTGTGGTGTAACAACTGGAAAGGTTTGAGCCTATTGGAGGACATATCATGCTACATTTCAGCCTCATATTTGCATTTATTTTCCTTACATGCTTTAATGTTCAAAAAGCTCTTTATTTTTCTCATTTTCACCCTCTGTCTGAAACCAGAGCCCATGTCTGCTCTGATTGGTTAGCTGGCCGGCTCTGTTGTGATTGGTCAACTGCTTAGTGATGTCACGCCCCTTAGCCTTATCACGTACTCTAAAGGCTTCTCAATTCTCTCATTTCCCCTCCTCGACTCCTCGGTCCTCCGGGAGTGACCCGGAAATGGTTTTCGGCGCGTCATGTTGAAGGACATCTCATTTCTCTAAATGCACATCGAGGACCGAGCATCGAGGAGGCTCTCTGGAGGAGCTATAACCGAGGATACACGGCTCCTCCGCTCGCATCTCCTGTGGGCGGGACTAACACCCGAGGATAGAAGTCGAGGAGGGGCGAATTGAGAAGCCTTTAATGTGTTGGAGCGCTAGCCAATAGACATAGTGATGTCACAGGAAAGCAAAGGGCGTGGCCTATATCCTTGTTTTGCAAATACTCTTGAATAATTCGATATTTAACTAAATGCCCTAACCTTTACCATTTGGTTCATTCCTAACCAAAACAAGAAGGTTACGATAGAGACTTGTTGTCCTGTATTGATGTAAACAACTTCTGTCTCACTTTTCTAAAATGCGTTGGCTGATCTTGCCTTCTCAATGGCAGATCCAAGATCTTTTTTAATACTATTTTCTAAAGTGTATTGTTCCCTTCCTATTCCACCTGATTGATCAAATATCAGAGAATCTTCTGCCATATAAATAAGGCTAAATGGAAAGTGAACAATTGCTGCAAGTGCTGACAATGTAAAGCGAAAAGAAGGAAAGCTATATATCTAAAAATAACACTCAAGGTGAAAATGCAAGAAAAGGAATTCACGAGACAGCCCTTGGAAAGCATCGACTCAGAGCGCTATAATGAGTAAGTGGAATAGACGGTGGGAGAAAGATAGACTTGCTGAAGTAGAGTTAAGTGAGAAAGTAGACGCACAGGGCGCGAGAGGCAGAGATATTGGATCAGGCAAATATTGAGCAGCAGAGACGAGGTGAGAAAGAGATCAACAGAGTGAGAAGACGAGGAGCAGAATGACTACGGCAAATATATTTTACGGTCCCGCTGCTGTTCTAGTTGAGCGACTGAAAGACTACGGGCCAGAGCTGGAGGCCCGACTATGGGACCCAACAGTTGGTCATTTCACAGAGTGCTGCAGCCCACCAAAACAATGTTGAAGCAATCAGAGATAATTGCACGCTAATGGCTCCCTTTCCACTCTCCTTCACTAATTGGCTAGTGCCATCTGCGCACAAACGCCAACACTCCAATGCATCTCAAAACAACAGAGACATTTAGAAAAACATTATCATATATTTCCGCCAAGTAGTCCTCTCAGTGACCCGAGGGTGGCATTTACAGCGTGCTCTGCTGCTGAAACCTTAAGAATGTTTGCATTGATTTTTCACTTCCACAGCCGAGCGGTTACAATAATCGTTTGGTTTCAGTTTAACAGGTTTCTGATTGCCGCCGCAGATGGATCTCCTTATCACACGCACCATTTTTGCCTCCCCCCCCCCCCCCCCCCCACACACGGCACGTGAAGCCGCCTAATTTTTTTTGGGGGGGTGTGCGCTTGTCACTGCTGTCATCTCGATTCTTTGTTATCACTTAGCAGGAGATTCTTCTCGGCTGCGCACTGTGGAAACCGTCACCGCAGGCGAAACAAACAAAAAAAGGTGAATCTGGTACAGTGCTTTAAGATCAGTGGTTGCCATGGAAACCACCTTTACCACTACACGTTCTCCTTCGCTTCGCTCACCTTCCAGGGTTTCCAACGGATTGCCGGCTTAATTGACAGCTGTGAAAACACACACACAAACACACACACACAAACACACAGGCAACCAGTCCTGGAAAATGATTAAATCCGTTGCCCACCTGCTTGTTTACACTGGCAACCAATTGCTCTCTGTTTACCGTTTACCGAGACATCGTCCGGGTAACCATCTGTCCCTTCTTTCCCAGTGAAAACAGAATTTGTTCAGAACAGGTAAAACTCTTTCTTTTGCATAGTGTGTGCACATCTGCAACTCCACACAGTGAGACTCTCCTCCTGTGACTGTCTTGTCTTTTCCACTTGTTTTTCAGCCTGTGTGTGACTGTCTAAATTACGGAAGAGGATTAGGGCCACATTCATTATTTTTTTGGGAGGATTTGAAAAAAATTTAAATAATTTTTGTTCTGAGAAAAAAGTCAGAATTCTTACTTTTTTCTCAGAACAAAAATTATTTTAATTTTTTTCAAATCCTCCTAAATAAAAATCATGTGGTCCTAATCCTCTTCCTTACTAAATGGATGTGCGTTTGTGAACATGTAATGGAAGTTGTGTGTGTGTCTCCAGGGCTAAACAGAGGCCTATTAAAGGGATGACAGCGCCTTTAAGAAAGCCTGAAGCTCCCTGTGAACTGAACTGTTAAAACTCAAGACAATTGTCTATTCAGACACACAGACATTTGTGACGCTCTGTTCTACATTAATGATACTGAATGTCTCTTTGTTTGAACATCTGCATTAGTAAACCCTCACAAACAAGGAAGCTCCGGCGTGATTCTAACACCACACAACCAAACATGCAAGATACTGAATTCAAAATACTTCACACTTGTCAGCTCGGTAAAACAAAGTGTCCAGATGCAAGCTTTGAGTAATGACACTGTCAGAGCGGTGCTAAGATACCCAGCTTCCAAGCGTTTTCACATCCCATATGGCAAAACTGAAAATAGCCTTTTTCATTTCCAAATCTGTCCTCACGTCTTTTATATCGTCTCAAGTTTAACACGGAGGATCTGTCCTTTGTTTGGAGGATGTGGGGAACTGATCTGAAGTCTGTAGTACACTTGTTTTATATTTGGAATAGTTAAAGAGGACTTATACTTTTTGGGGTTCAGGTTTTTGCCCACTCTCCTCCCGGCCTCAAACGCCTCAAATAAAATAACTTGTTTACTTCTGTAACAGTGACATCACTATGTAACATGTGTGCTTCTATTCACTACAATCAAAACACATACGTGATAGGGCTAAGGGGTGGGACATCTCTAAGCGCTTGACCAATCACAAGCACAACAGAGCTAACCAATCAGAGCAGACTGGGCTCTGGTTTCAGACAGAGGGTGAAAAGAGGTGCTGCAGCACAAGCAGTATGAGAACAATAAAGAGCTTTTTGAACATTAAAGCATGGAGACATGTAGAGACACTACATATCAAAATAAACCCTCTTTAAACTGGTAGTAGGTGAGGTGTTTACGGTGTTTACCCATGTGTTATTCACCCTCTGCATCACTGGTTACATCATATTAATCTCACATTTCAAGGTCGAGCTGTAACATTTCACAGGATGTGGTCGGCAACGCTATATGGTTTTGGTTTGTTTCCGCAAAGCAGGGCTGATCTTTATGTTTGGCTCAATAGGCTGATTGGTGGTGAATATCAGGACTCTTTGAATCATGTGTGTGTGTGTGTGTGTGTGTGTGGGGGTGTGTGTGTGTGTGTGTGTGTGTGTCCTAGCATTACTATACTTGTGGGGACCTACATCTGTTTACATAGTCACGTGTGGGGACTCGCCTCCCTTATGGGGACAAAATGGAGGTCCCCATGAGGGGAATCATTCATTTTAGGGTGAAGACTTGGTTAGGTTTAGGATTAGGGTTAGGGTAAGGTTAAGGGTAAGGGTAAGGGTTAGGGTTAGGCATGTGTTGGTTATGGTTAAGGTTAGGATAAGTCTACAGGAAATGCATGTAAGTCAATGTAATGTCCCCTGAAGTGATGTATACATGGTATATGTGTGTGTGTGTGTGTGTGTGTGTGTGTGTGTGTCGAATTGTTCTTTAACCCACAGTGTTCTGCCCCTCGTCCCTGAGTGTGACAGCAGCAGATGTTAAAACCAGTGCCCAGAACACAACTCCCATCAAACTCAAATATGTCCCCCTCTGGACGGTGGCTCTGCCGGCCAGTGCAGCTCTTTATTCAGCGTTCAGACTCTTTGTTCATCACGCCAATGCCAGAGGGGGAAAAAGACACAAACAAAACAGTCAAATGTCAACCCCAAAGCCGGGGTAAAAAGTTCCACTTGTGAATTTAAGAGGCATTTCTTCTCCTTCTGGCTGGTTGGGCCGTCACTGCATTCAGGTCACTGCACGCTCTATCGATGGACAGGGGCCAGGGATGATGGGTCAATTGAGCAGCTCGGATTAGACCGGTCATTTAAGAGAATTAGAGATCGTGTGAAAGTTTTTTAAATCAAACCAAGCGACACAAACTTGTACTAAAAGTAATGTCTTGATATGTTTAGGCTTTAATCGCAATAACGAGTATATCTCCATATTTTAACACCAGTTTGATGATTTTATATTATAACATTTAATGCTTTTCATTATAAATAACCCCACCACTCCTGTGTATCTGTATCAAAAACATCAATACAAGCATTGTTGCATTAAGCTGGAATTTACATATTATACATCAAATAACCAAACCGTGTTATGAATTTTCAAAGAGCCATTTTTTATTTCCTTGTAATCTTGCTTGGAAACAAAAATAACCGTACTGACTGAATACATATTATCCTGCACGATTTCAGCCAAATAATTGCAATAACTTTGATCAATATTGGCACCACAAACACATTCCCTTATGTAAGTGACAACACATGTGTAGTGCTCTTTCTCGTTTAAATAAAGTCAGCTTTAAACCTTTCTCTTCCATGTTGTGCTGATAACACAGCTGATGTCTAAGTAAAGTTTCAGGGGAACAGCAGGCCGGGGTTTTGAACCAGCAACCCAGGTGTCTACTGAGAGGATGCCGGTCCAGACCTTCTGGCACAGCGTTCTGATGGAGAGCAAACACATGTAACCAGTGGGAGTCGGCCCATCTGTCACACATTCACACACTTCCTCTGGAAAGTGAGACATGAGGCGGTGCTGGCAGAGACAAACCAAGCGCTCGGCGAGGGAGAAGCAGCGAGAAGATGAAGTGACCGATAGATCAGATAACTGAGCCTCTCCCTTTGTTGTTCTCATTTCAATCTCCCTGCTAGCAGGATCTCCATAAACCTCTTATAGGGTCAGTAAAGACTGTTAAACACCTGCACCTTGGAAAGAACATCCATAACATCCACCCGTTTGTATATATCAATATTACAATTACTTGTATATAGACTATTCTGCACTGTTTCTATTATATTATATTGTACTGTTTTATTGTGTTGCACTGTTGGAGGAGTCTGTGACCTGAGACTTTCATTGTCATATCGACACTGTAGCTATGCACACATGACAATAAAAGCCTTGAAACTAAACAATACTTATCCCTATTGGTATCCAGACAATCTGACTTGAGTTGAGAAATAGGAAAAGCTACTAGTTCTGCCTGAATGAAAGTATTTTTTGTTCATACTATAAATCCTCATTTACAGTTATAAATTAATTCTATCAATTTTAAACATTTCAACTTTACTTTTAAAGGTATAAGACTTCTAACTTAAAGGGCACCTATCATGCAAAATGCACCTTTGTACGTCTTTTATACATGATTATGTGTCCCCGGTGTTCCGGGGAACTCACCAAGTGTCAGAAAACACAACCCTCTCTATTTTCCTCCTTCGCCAAATCTCTAAAAAAGGGGCTGCAACGGATCTGAAAAAAATGGATCCACATTCCGACACTTTTCTACGTCACAAAGACGTACTCCGCTTATTGGTCAACTCTCCACCTATCAGGGGAATGAGCCACGGCCACGTGCATTGCCAAACCTCTCATTCGCATATAGGCTATCGGCAGGCTACCCCAGTCACATCTGTGTTTTTGCCTGCTCTTGGCAGGATGTCTAAGCCAGTTAAACCACAGACATGTTTATGAACTTCTCTCAAGTCCAACACGGATATGCCTCCAAACTAATGCTACACCCGGGATCAATACCAACCATCCGGGACCAGGCCAGTGAGGACACATCCAATTCTGAAGCTGTAAGTTTTTATTTAGCGGTGTTTTTCCTGATAAAGCTATATCTAGCTGGTAGCATGTAGCTTAGCCGTATCAATGTCGCCTCAACCCCAACTAGTAATCGGTTAGGTGTTTATATGTTCTTGTAACATTTTATTTTGTACGCTCCGCAGTCTTTGCTTTGTCTTTTATTTTAATTATCAGGCATTTGCGAACATGTTCAGACTGCCGTAATGGTGATCTGTGTAAAGGCTGTAAAGCCACGCCTGGCCTAGCCGATAACACAAGTATTTATTCTCCTATGTATTAGTATTTTGTATCCTCTAAAAAATCATATTGAGTAAGTTATAATAACAAACGTAATCTTCTGGAGGTAAGTGCCGTTTTTTCCAGCGTTATGTAAAAGCTTTTGTGATTGTAGTCTGTAAGAACGATCAGATATCATCGACCTGTAAGCTAAGCTACGCTACGCTACGCTAAGCTAAGCTAATGAGACATGCCGTTTTTTGCAGCGTTATATGTAAAAGCTTTTGCATGTTTACTTGTTTGCACACATGAATATAAATGGGGGTGTGTTAGGATACAACACTGTATGTATGTATGCGAGGGGACACACACCACGAGTAAAACGGAGCTAAAGCCCTGGTATGTTGTTGTTGACGACATGCATTTACTAATCTCAACCACTTTTTTTGTTGTGCTTTTTTTAACATTGCACAGGCTACGTGGCCAACTTGATGGACCTCATCTTCGAGTCTTTGTGGACCCTGCACCATTATGAGCAACCTGACAGGGAGGAGGTCATCGCCGGGTATGCCACACGGTTCAATTTGGCTGCTGTCTGAACCTAACATAGACATTTCACGGATCAGAGGACAACGCAGGCCGGAATCACCACTCTGATCCTCTCTCCATGGGTTCAAATAACCGTTGATTTTGACAATAAAGTTCCGAGTTGATATCAAATGTGTCGTGATTATTCATGTTTGGATGGGTAAAGAATATTCTGATTTCAAAAGCATAAGGTTGTGTGTGGACTTTTTTTGTCATACACATGGGTGCGTTATGCCATTGCTGTGTAGTATATAATAGTACAATGACAGAATGAAAGATTGCATAAAGCCATATACACCAGTATTTATTTCCATGAACAATATTAGCATTCGTTTTACAATTTCAGTCAAAACAAACCACTCAGTGCTCTATTTGCCTCAACTGTAGTCCAACTGTGTTCAGCTCTGTAAATATTCAATGCATTCTGCAGGGAAAACACATTTAGGCACACAATCCAGGATGATCCACCACACAGGTTAGAGTCCTCAAGTTCCTGCATCCGTCTTTACACCTAGTGTGATAAACATATATTGAATGACATGTGAAAAATGTATTCTCTAAACAGACAACTTAGTGAAGCTAATGTTACGTGTGGTATCTCCATGCAGCACATGCTCCGGTTCAGAAGGCATCGTGGCGCAAGTTGCACATGTACCCCTTTAGAAAGAAGTCAATAACTGAGCTTTTAAAACACATGAAACACACATTGCTGACAACTGAGATGTTTGCACCTCTACCAAAACCTCCGCTGCTTCAGTTTCTGGATCAAATTGATAATATGCTTGAACACATGCATTGCTCTGAGATGACATGTGTATTCCACACTCGTAAACACAGCAAGCATGGTAACGTGATTCTCGCCGGCTCTTCTGCAGGGGGCGTGGTCAGCTGCTGCTCAGAATTTTCATAGGCAGGTTTGGAATAAAGCGAAAATGAGCGAAACGAGGCATGGCTAAAAAATGATCTGTTTGGTATTTTGGAAAATAAAATGTATAAATATACCTTATATAGGTATGGTCATACACTATATCATTTAAATATAGCATGATAGGTCACCTTTAATTCTTCAATGCTTTAGTATGGTGGCTGACGAGTAAGACACTACAACGGCCAGAACACGTGCAAGTGAAGAACATCTTGACGAACAGCTTGTCCTCGCTGTGTGCGTCACTTTTTAGTGTCCCCTGGTTTCTGTTGTGTTTTGAGCTTCATGCAGCGCGTTTCTCCTAATGGAAATGTTTCGGGCTGTTGAAGGGCGTTTGCACCCGTCGGCCATCGTACTTTGAACCCCCCAAAAAAGCGTTATTTTCATGCATTGTATTTTTTTTTGGACAATTCTGTGAACCCTTTAACTCAGCAAGTTACCCAAAAGATCACTCTACTTTTCCTATCCTCCGTTCCTTCTCTTTCTGTCGTCTTACCTCACGAAGATACGGATGGAGAGATATGTGTGTGCATTAGTGTGACAGAGGGAGAGAAGGTGAGACAAAGAGAGAGAAGCACAGCTTGTGAATGTGTGAGGAAAAGGCGACAGGTTTCACCTTAAGCGGGCTTCATTACCATGCATCTGTCCGAGCGCAGGCGGAGGTCTTGTTGCCAATGGCAATGTGGAAAGGAGTTAAAGAGCATCAGCATCTTTACCTCTCTCTCCTCCCACCCTCTCTCACTGTATGTCACTGCCCTCTCTCTCTCTCTCTCAGTTAAACACATCAGCATGTCTCATCGCTCTGGCCTCGCCGTCTGCAGACGTCGAGGCTGTGCAGACAAGAAAAGTCCATTATCGCTTCCCTCAGTGTGACTATTTATCTCTCTCACCATCTCGCCCTGTCACTTGCAAACCCACCCACCTACCCCGCTTGCACACACACACACACACACCCACACACACGCCAACTAGGACTGTGACGGTGTGGGTGTGTGTGTGGCTTCTCTGGAGAAAACTAAAATGTGTGTGTTGAAACTGAGAGAGAGAATAATTCCCCCAGTTACTATTATCCATGTGTCCTTTGTTCAAGACATTTAACCCCAAACTGTCCCGGTGGGGACGCTCAGGGAACAACAGCCGATTCAGAAAGTAATGCTGCAAGGGAGCAGTGCTCAGTCCACTTTCCCTGGACGGATATAAAAAGGTGAGTGAACTTAAAGGGGCCCTATTGTTTCACCTTTCATGTAGAGTTCTATAGGTTGTTGTGCATGCAAATGGTCTGCAAAGAGACCATGGAGGGAGTTTCTCTCCAATACACATCTGAAAGTGGTTGACATATCACAACAGTGAAGTGCAAGCCTTCAAACACATTGTATGTGATAAGCTAAGGGTCTCTAAGGTTGCGTTTCCACTTGGCCTAGTTTTGGCCCGAGGCTACTTTTTCACCCTTTTTCTGGCCCGACTAAATCGTGGTTCTATCGAGGCCAACAACCGGGCGGAATATGCTAAACTAGTGACGACTGCTGATTGGTCAGAGAGAATCGTCACAATTCTCGCGCGACTTAATCCCTAGTGTCGCATATATTAAGGGACGCTTGCAGCATTTTTGTAAACCTAAGAAAAATGGCAAAGAAAAGCATACCGTGGTCGATTGACGAAGTTGCGACATTCCTTCAGCTGATTGCAGATGAGAAAATCCAGCGGGAGCTCGACGGCACAACTCGCAACCTAAAGGTTTTTCAGGAGGTCTCTGCACAGATGTCCGAGCGTGGATTCTCAAGGACTTTCCAGCAGTGTAGGGAAAAACTGAAAAAGCTCAAGAGTGAGTATAGAGCCGTGAAGGACCACAACGGCCGGAGTGGTTCAGATAGGAAAAGCTGGAAGTGGTTTGACCTGTTGGACGCTATTTATGGCCATAGACCGGCCAACGTTGGGAGGGAGGGAGGCCTGGACTCTGCGACCGCGCTACTGGAGTCCCTGCATGGTAAGTCTTTGCTAACGCTCTGTTATTTGCTTGAAAGCGTTGTGTCCCTATCTATTCTAAAGCTCACTTCTAACAAACAAGTATTTTATCCTTACATTTATGTTCGACAACCCATGCTTTTATGGAGTCCCGAAGTGCTACATAGCTAGCTAAGGCAGATAGCATTAGCTAGAGCTATTGTTTGCTAACACCACACGCGTTTATGTTCGACAACCCATGCTTTTATGGAGTCCCGAAGTGCTACATAGCTAGCTAAGGCAGATAGCATTAGCTAGAGCTATTGTTTGCTAACACCACACGCGTTTATGTTCGACAACCCATGCTTTTATGGAGTCCCGAAGTGCTACATAGCTAGCTAAGGCAGATAGCATTAGCTAGAGCTATTGTTTGCTAACACCACACGCGTTTATGTTCGACAACCCATGCTTTTATGGAGTCCCGAAGTGCTACATAGCTAGCTAAGGCAGATAGCATTAGCTAGAGCTATTGTTTGCTAACACCACACGCGTTTATGTTCGACAACCCATGCTTTTATGGAGTCCCGAAGTGCTACATAGCTAGCTAAGGCAGATAGCATTAGCTAGAGCTATTGTTTGCTAACACCACACGCGCCATTGTTTAGGTTCTTCTTTTCTACAGTTGTTGTTGCTATTTAGTATTGTGCTACAGTAGTTTGTGCAATTAACAAGTCATGTTGCTCTTCTAGATGATGCCATTGGGACTAGTGAGGAGGAACAGTCCCGAACAATGGTTGGTGGCAGTGTTCGGTCCTCAACGTCATCAGCACAGACCTCAACTCGACCACAGACACCAGTCGAGGAACCAACACCAACGGCGAGTGCCATCACGACACCGCAGCGTGTGGTTCTAGGTAAGAAATAGGCATGGCAAAACGACTGGAATTGTGACTTTTTTTTAAACTTTAGATCATCATCCATCGTCATTAAATAAATTGTGTGTGACATCCTATTATATACATATATTTATATTCATTATCAACAGGCTGGACATAATGTAATTCACTTTCACAATCATTGTAAACATCTAGGGCATAACTGTCTTTAGTTCATCCTTACTGTTGTTCTGCTTATACATTGTATTGTATCCTTGTGTGACCTGTCCTGTGTTTTTCATTGTTATTGCTAATTCTTATTGCTATAATTATCTTATCGTCATACAGGCAAGAGGAAACGAGGAGGAGACGAGCGCCTAGCACAGCAGGAACGGCACCACGAACAGAGCCTGGCCCAGGTGGATCGGCACTGGCAGCTGACCATGGAGGCTGTTGCCCGGGCGAGGGAGGAGGAAATGGCCTTGAGAAGGGAGGAGAACGCTCAAACTCATGCGTTTAACCTAGCCTTCCTGCGCACTCTCGGCCAGGTTCGAGGGGGCCGACATGGCCCGTCTCCACAGGAAGACGAACCACCTCTGTAATAATTGTAATATTATTCAGTTTCATCTCTTTTGTTTTTGTTAATTTGTTTTTTATTTCTATTGTACATACAATAAAGTTCTTCTCATTTGATCTCTTGTTGATAAATGCATCATCTGAATTCCTGCCATAATCTGATTAACAAACTGATTTTCGTGAGCATGTAAACAAAGTCACTGGGTTGCCACTCACACACTGAAATGTACAATTAAAGGGCTTTAAATCAGCAGAACGAAAACTCAGATTCACATGAGGCAGAAGTTATAGGCGTATATTTTTCCTAAATAAAAATAGTCTACAACTAATACCATTACTAATAATATTTGTGGATCTTTAAAAAAACAAGCCTAAAAATATCACTCAAAAACAATTGTAAAAATAGCCCAATTAAGATCTAGAGATATAAACATACATGAATTTATAAAGCAATAAGAAACACCATCAGTTAGCTCCCGGTCTGGTGAACGAATTAGTTCCGGTACTAATAACGTCTCTGCAGCAGCACAGAAGTCTTGCACACACCGGCACACAGTTGTGTTGCTCACTCCGAAAAGATGTCCAATGCTTCTGTACTCGGAGCCGGTCGCAAGCTTCCACAGTGCGATGGCCACCCTCTTCTTTAGAGGTATACACTCGCGGAATGGTGTGTCCTGTCTCTCCATCACAGGCCGCAGTTTGTTGCACAGGTATATGTAGGTTTCCTCAGACATCCTGAAGTTCTCCACCCACTGAGTGTGTGTGAAAGATGGAACAATCACACCCCACCACTCGGTTGCTCGGTCAAGCATCCAAACACATGGTCTGCGGTGGCAACCTAACTTCTGAAATACACAAACAAAAGCATACATATTTTAATACGTAAAAGTGGTAGCTACAATTAATTAAATACTTGAAACACTTTTGTCATATAATGAGCGTGAAACACTTTGGTCGTATAGTGAGCGTGAAACACATTGCTAGTTAGCGAACGTTAGCTTACCGAGTAGCGTTGTCCTTGAGTCGTCCTGGAGTAGTCTCTGCCGCGTTGTACGATTGCCATAAGTCTCCCCTCAGCTTCTTCTGTATTACGTCTTGCTATACGCAGCCTTTTCCGAAACAAAGTTTTCCTTCTTGCTGTGATAAAAAACCACATACCAAGAAGCAAGGACACGATGGCTTCCACATCCTCCATTGTTGTTGTGTGTTTTGTGAGTTGTGTCGCATTGAAGATGACGTCACGGTAGTTGTATGCAGCGTCGCTCCGCCCGCCAAAAAGCTGATCTCCCCGCCTACACTGCGTTACTATAGTAACTACCCCAGTTCCTAAACTGTAATGGAAGCGCAGCATAAAGTGAGCCGGCTCCTAATAAGGCCTAACCAAACCGAGCGAGGCCGAGCGAGGCCGAGCGAGGCCTGCAGTGGAAATGCGCCATAAGTGGTTGACCAATCACAACAGAGCTGGCCATTGTCAATGTTGTATTTGTATTGCTGTTGGTCTACAGGTTAAACAGAAAATACTTAATGAAGTCAGCTTCAGAAGTGGTGGTGGGCTTTTTCTTCCCCAGGTCGAAACAGAATGCAAAGCCATGCATTTTCATCTTAGGAAAATAAAGCAAAACTATTGAACCATTTCCCTCAAGACCCACTTCACCTGGTGAACCAAATCAGACGAGTTATAAAAGCAGCAGCCTTTCCATTTCCCCTCGTTGCCATGCAGATGGGATCTCCCAGCCTCAGACCTTGGAACAGAATTCAAAGCTTTGTATTTAAAGAATGAAGATCTTTGAAGAAGGCATCTTGGGTTTTCAGAGCTGCAACGTTTTCCCCTGAACGTTAGGACTGTTGGCTATCTATCAAACTGCATTGGGGCAAGGCGCTCGCCTGGTGCGACACTCATTTTAACTACAAAAACGTTCTTTAAATGGCAAAAACCAGCCATTTGAACTGCTGTCATCTCTTCAAACACCACCCCTGCGCTTTATAGTGCTGAGGTGCGAGCGCTACGTGGATCGGTTGACTGGTCAGGCATGACGCACAAGTGTCTGGGAGAAAAATACGCATCCTATCAGGTAAAAGCCTCCATCAGAGCTGCAGGGACCTCTCCTGTCAAGCCTCCAGCACACACAGAGCTCCTTAAAGCTTTCTGTCTGACTATGTTCAGCCGGAGAACGACTTTCACACACACAAATCTGCCACAAGTCCAAATGTACAGCGATGTACTGAGGCAGATGTAGCGGAGCCAGTGTGGGAGTGAGGTGCAGAGAGGTGAATGCTTCTGGCAGGAGGAAGCGGGAAACTAACTGAAACAAATAACCAGAGGGATTATTTTGTGGATCTTCAGGCTAGAAAGCAACATGAGCAGAAAAACAATGTGTTTATCCCACGAGTAGCATACCAAGAGATAGCACCATGTTTAATTAAATATCTAATGTAATTCTAACGCATATTTGTAGATGTATAGATGATATCAGGCTTGAAAATAAGACCCTTCACACCTGTTGCCGTGATTTTTGTATCGTCGACAAGTCTGATGTTCAGGTGTATATCAGTATGTAGTGTCTCTACTTTAAAGAGTCCTCTCCTGCTGATGTTCAGGTGTATATCAGTATGTAGTGTCTCTACTTTAAAGAGTCCTCTCCTGCTGATGTTCAGGTGTATATCAGTATGTAGTGTCTCTACTTTAAAGAGTCCTCTCCTGCTGATGTTCAGGTGTATATCAGTATGTAGTGTCTCTACTTTAAAGAGTCCTCTCCTGCTGATGTTCAGGTGTATATCAGTATGTAGTGTCTCTACTTTAAAGAGTCCTCTCCTGCTGATGTTCAGGTGTATATCAGTATGTAGTGTCTCTACTTTAAAGAGTCCTCTCCTGCTGATGTTCAGGTGTATATCAGTATGTAGTGTCTCTACTTTAAAGAGTCCTCTCCTGCTGATGTTCAGGTGTATATCAGTGTGTAGTGTCTCTACTTTAAAGAGTCCTCTCCTGCTGATGTTCAGGTGTATATCAGTATGTAGTGTCTCTACTTTAAAGAGTCCTCTCCTGCTGATGTTCAGATGTATATCAGTATGTAGTGTCTCTACTTTAAAGAGTCCTCTCCTGCTGATGTTCAGGTGTATATCAGTATGTAGTGTCTCTACTTTAAAGAGTCCTCTCCTGCTGATGTTCAGCTGTATATCAGTATGTAGTGTCTCTACTTTAAAGAGTCCTCTCCTGCTGATTTTCAGGTGTATATCAGTATGTAGTGTCTCTACTTTAAAGAGTCCTCTCCTCCTGATGTTCAGGTGTATATCAGTATGTGGTGTCTCTACTTTAAAGAGTCCTCTCCTGCTGATGTTCAGGTGTATATCAGTATGTAGTGTCTCTACTTTAAAGAGTCCTCTCCTGATGATGTTCAGCTGTATATCAGTATGTAGTGTCTCTACTTTAAAGAGTCCTCTCCTGATGATGTTCAGGAGTATATCAGTATGTAGTGTCTCTACTTTAAAGAGTCCTCTCCTGCTGATGTTCAGCTGTATATCAGTATGTAGTGTCTCTACTTTAAAGAGTCCTCTCCTGCTGATGTTCAGGTGTATATCAGTATGTAGTGTCTCTACTTTAAAGAGTCCTCTCGTGCTGATGTTCAGGTGTATATCAGTATGTAGTGTCTCTACTTTAAAGAGTCCTCTCCTGCTGATGTTCAGGTGTATATCAGTGTGTAGTGTCTCTACTTTAAAGAGTCCTCTCCTGCTGATGTTCAGGTGTATATCAGTATGTAGTGTCTCTACTTTAAAGAGTCCTCTCCTGCTGATGTTCAGATGTATATCAGTATGTAGTGTCTCTACTTTAAAGAGTCCTCTCCTGCTGATGTTCAGGTGTATATCAGTATGTAGTGTCTCTACTTTAAAGAGTCCTCTCCTGCTGATGTTCAGCTGTATATCAGTATGTAGTGTCTCTACTTTAAAGAGTCCTCTCCTGCTGATGTTCAGGTGTATATCAGTATGTAGTGTCTCTACTTTAAAGAGTCCTCTCCTCCTGATGTTCAGGTGTATATCAGTATGTGGTGTCTCTACTTTAAAGAGTCCTCTCCTGCTGATGTTCAGGTGTATATCAGTATGTAGTGTCTCTACTTTAAAGAGTCCTCTCCTGATGATGTTCAGCTGTATATCAGTATGTAGTGTCTCTACTTTAAAGAGTCCTCTCCTGATGATGTTCAGGAGTATATCAGTATGTAGTGTCTCTACTTTAAAGAGTCCTCTCCTGCTGATGTTCAGCTGTATATCAGTATGTAGTGTCTCTACTTTAAAGAGTCCTCTCCTGCTGATGTTCAGGTGTATATCAGTATGTAGTGTCTCTACTTTAAAGAGTCCTCTCGTGCTGATGTTCAGGTGTATATCAGTATGTAGTGTCTCTACTTTAAAGAGTCCTCTTCTGCTGATGTTCAGGTGTATATCAGTATGTAGTGTCTCTACATGTCTCCATGCTTTAATGTTCAAAAAGCTCTTTATTGTTCTCATACTGCCTGTGCTGCAGCACCTCATTCACCCTCTGTCTGAAACCAGAGCCCAGTCTGCTCTGATTGGTTACCTGGCCGGAACTGTTGTGATTGGTCAACCGCTTAGAGATGTCCCACCCCTTAGCCTATCATATACAGTGTGTTGGAGAGCCAATAGAAGAGCGAGTGTTACACAGTGATGTCATTATGCTCTGGAAGTGAAAAAAGGTGTCCAATGGAGGCGTTTCAGGCGGAGGGGGAGTGTGTGTGAGAGACACTTTGGGATTGTAGCCTTTGCAGACCATTTACATGCACTAAAACCTATATAACACACTACAGGAGAGGGAAAACCCCCCAAAGCATAACAGGGCCTCTTTAAAATAAAAGCCCCTGTAAGTACTGACTCTTCTCCGATGAATTACCCTGCTGATAAACACACTGTAGTTTGTCGAGGTAGACGACAAACCCCACGTTGTGTTCCTCAAACAACATTTGCTCCCGCATTTATCTACATCTCCAGACCCAGCTGCAGACCGCTGATTGGTTTTGCTTGACTAATGAGCACAATCGACAGAAAGTACAATTTAATTAGGAGCCGCGAACGGCAACGCCGAGATGGAAGATACTGGAACAGGACGGGGACGGCGATTAATGGAACAACGCCTTCCCAGTGTTCCATCATTTCAATCTGATTTATTAATTACCCATGGCGCCGGGTTTTCATCTCGCTCGTCATGCAAATTGGCAGAAGAGACATACTGGCTCATGCTCCCAGAGGAAGGAAACATTTGATATCACAGAGAGGCTCGTCTACCCTCTGTGTGATGTGGAGCCATGTGGCCCACGCCAGGTTCATTTGAATGAGGACTTGAAAAGGAGGAATGATCAGAGATGACAAAAGTGCACACATCCTTTACTCAAGTAGAAGTACAGATACTCGTGTTTAAAAATACTCTGGTAAAAGTAGAAGTACTGACTAAACTTCTTTACTCAAGTAAAAGTAAAGAAGTATGGGCTTCAGTAAAAAGTACCCATAACTAGCAGCTGGTTCAAAGAGTACCTGACCTCCCTTTATATTAATAGAACAATAATGTCATTGTTAGCTAATTAATGTGTCCATGCTGAACAACGGCAACATGACAACGTTTCCATTGGTCCCTCTTCTTTAGAGAAGACCAGGAAATGATGGATACACGGATCGTGTTCAAATCAATAGGCACGCAATGACTCTAAAGAATAATGAACAGTAACGAAGTATTTGTACTCCACAACTTCCCACCTCTGGGAATGATTGACAGTACAGTCACAGACTCTTGCTGACCTCAAATACAGCCATGATTGGATATTTTTTTAGATGGAGAGATCAAGGTTAGTGATAAAATGCAGCCTGCTATCTGCTACTGTTTCAGCAGGTAGTGACATCAAAGCCACGAGACAGTTGGAGGGAAATAAAAAATGAATTCCGACTTTCATATCCAGCTGCTGGAGGCCTCTGGCAGGGATTAGGACCAGATTACGCTCGAGTGATCCGTGCGTCCTCTGTGGCGAACTGTATACCCTCAAACGCAATTACTCAGACAGAAAGGCACACAGAAAGTACAAAATGGTGCACAGACAGGCGCACTTCCAGGTTCACGTTTAGCTTGTAATGAATCAATGAGGCGCAGTGTTTTAGAAGGCCGTGACACACCAAGATGATTATCTATTGTTGGTCAGAAGACATTTCGTCAACGAAAACTATGACGAAAAATGTTCGTCAACGACCCTTTTTGACATGACTAAGACGAGACGATGACGAGCTAAAAACAGAATACAAACTATGACGGAATGTATATTTTGTTTTCGTTGACGAGACGGGACTAAGGTGTTACTATCGGACATTCAAAATGCAGAATATTTTCGCCCAATTGTCCGTCTTGTCTGTCAAAATGCATTCCTGTCATTGGTTGAATTAGTTGGGATTCTGGGAATCTGCACACGTCACTCACACAAGTAAAGTGTTAAGAGAGTGAAATGTTGCTTTACGAATTTCAACACTTCACCGTCACCTTGATTCCAAATTGAGATACCTGTGATAACTGAATTAGTTTAAAGAGAGAACACATTTTGACTAAAAGTTGACTCAAATGTAATGATTTTTCATCGACTAAAACGTTTTGAGTTGTCGTCAACTAAAACTAGACTTTTCCGACACTCTACACGTCAGTCTGGCTCTATGTCTGGAAGCCGTGATTCCTTTTGTGACTTTAAAAGCCAGGACTCAGATGTGTTCTATGTTTTTTTTCTAGGAGAAGGGGATCACAATCAACACTAATCTAGTCAAGGGGACACAAACAGAGTCTCTTTTTAAATATTGTCATCTTATCTGTTCATTCTAATAATCTGATATTTTCACAACAGCATCTGGAAGAAAAGAGTGTGGACTGAGCCATAATAAGGCTTGTGTTCCTACAATCCTATTATTATCTCTTTTTGAATTACAAATACAGACTACCACTGCTTGATTTGTGGAGTGTTGTTTCCTCTTACGCAGGTGCAGGAATTACGTGATTGTTGTCTGTTGTCTTTGAGATGTGCAAAGTGCATCAGTTTGGACAAGACCGTTGTGTCCCCTCCGCTGAAATGAATTATTTGATCGTGTGTCAGAGCCTTTAGAAAAGCAGACCTGTAGACTTGTTCAAATAATGTCCACTTTTAGACACGCATAGTTGCACTTTATATTATACTGTACTGTGTCCTTTCTTAGTGCTTCCAAACTGTAGTTGCCTCTGCCCACAAATCCCTAACCAACAAACAATACGTGTGACTTTAATCTGCTTTTATACTTTACAGTTAGCTTGAAACGTCACTTGAATGGAATTTTTTATATTTTATTTTCTTCTCGAAGCGGGTAGATTTCAGTATTTTAATTATTTGCAGGAGTCGGAAGAGAATGCACATGAATCACCAAGAATGTGCTTCTTGTGAGTGGCAAATTGTGAAGACTGCATTGTTTAAATTGTCCAAATGAAAGTACCAAGCGCTGCGTTTATATTAACTGTGATGAGTGAGCTGCTCAAACTACCGGTTACCATGTATTAAATCGGTTCGTCTACTAGTCCGTGTATGGGAACAGAAAACGTATGCCTCTATTGTCTCAATCTGCTTGTACAGTGGCATAACAAAGGAAATAATAGATTGGAAACAGCACTATTTATAAAGTAGATTCATCTAAATAGACACGGTACAATTATGTGCAGCTAAGAAACAACCTTGGGGGCTTATTTCAAACCTAAGGAAAGCAGTGAGCATTCAACAGCAAAGTGTTGAAACAACGCATATGAACCAAGGAGTCATTTAAAAAAAGACTAAACTAAAGTCAATAAATGCGGATAAGAACCCAGTTTATACATCCTTGCAAACGTAGCACTTTTCAGACCTAAGCAACTACCTTTTATAGTCTGGCTCTGTGTCTCGGGCCCAGGAGTTCAACACTTTTAATCAATGAAAACAAGCTACAAAATATAATACCTTAGAAAATGCCGTTTAATACTTTTTGACTTTTGAAAAGCCTTAATTTTCGCCAAATTGATTTATCAACTTTTAATACTTGTTAAGACCCCGCCGACACCCTGAAAGGATTACAAATGTAAAAGAAGGACAGCTCCTCCTAAATCCTATATGTTACAGATGTATAAACTATGAAATTCTTGCTAGACATTCTTCTTTGTATGACTTCAAATCGAAAGGGAAACATTTCGATAAAAACTTTACATAAGGATGGCTCTTCCCAATGTTACATCTTTTTGAAATAACATAAGCAACAGTAGATCCAGTAGAGCGCAGCAAATTAATTTAAATGAAATGTTCATTGGTTTTGGTCCAAACCATCACAACATCATCACAACATTTAGATAGAATTCAAAGCTTCTTACCCGAACCCAAACCCCACCACTTCCATTTCCTCTCCCCCTCTGCTTCCACTTCGTTGCAAAAGACCTTGATATCTCTTTGATGCTTTGCCACGGCACATTTCCACGGCAAATCTAGCGTGTCATGCCTGTGCCGGCATTGCCAAGTCCTCATCATTTATCGAGATGACTCACAAAGCAAGGCCGAAACACCTACCGAACCCTTTGGAGGAGAGCTAACATGTATTTGTATCGGGAGAAGAAAGGGTTATCACAGATTGGTTTCCTCTGCCTCTCCTCTCGAGTCAATTGTGATGACCCGGTGCATCGAACAGCGACCTCCAATATAAGGGAAACACTTTTTCTACACAGGATATGAATAGCTGTCTTTAATTGCTTTCCATTGTGACCACCTGAATTAATCACTTCAAAAATAAAATCTTCTTGTATCATGCAGGAAGTCATCAAGAAATCCAAGTGGACTTTGGTATTTTTAAACTTAACCCTATTGTTCCATGTTTGAGTATCGTGAATAATGGGGATACATATTTTAAAATTGGTCCAGTATTGAGCGAAAGTGCAGCAAACAGAGGCCATTAAATGGGACCTATTGTATTTGCTCAGGGCGGTTCAGCACGTCCATTTTAAAAGGACTTGTTTGTTCTTTTTGTAGCACTGACAGGCTCAAATTGTCGTTAGTGAAGGAATTATTTAGTGTTTACTACTTGTTCGCACAAATTCTTTATTATTATTATTCCGCCGGGTTTTTTGCGTCTCTTCTTCTCCCACATTCCACATCGCAGAAACTCCGTTCAATCATCCAAACGTTCAGCTCGATCGGGAATCAATGGCTTACTTTTCACATTCATAACTTTCATCAATCCAGGGATATATCCCATAATTCATCGCATTTTTAACATGGAAGTCAATGGAGAAACTCTTCAGACTTGAAAAATCTTCATGCGACTTCAACTGCTAACTGTTCCTTCGTACTTTCACTCTACTTTAAAATGTTACACATCTTTCTGACATTATTCGTGTTACACAGCTTTTAAATCAGATTCATAAATCTATCGATCATAAATCTATCGATTAGATTTATGATTTGAAAATTATAAAAGTAGGGTAGACATGTGGAGATTATCCGACTGGACAAAACGTGATCCGTCTCTTAAATGTGTGTGAACCACAGACCTTATTTCGAGCTATTTTCCTAAATCCTATGGAGAAATTGCATTGCTTTTGTGTCGAGGGAACCGGAAGAAGCTTACTTCCGGGTTTTAGGACGTGTCACTGTGGCACTCTATTGCGCAGCCCGTTAAGGCTAGAGTGCGTGAAGTCAAAGCTAGAGTGGGGGACAGTTTGAAATTTGCCTTCATATTTTTGTTTTTTTAAACCTGCCATAATTCCCAAACCCTACATTCCTGAGACATAATTTTGTAGGAAAACATCTCGTAGATTGAAAAAAAAAAAAATTACACAAACATAATTAAACAAAATGCCTCTTGGGGGCATGAAGTGACAACAACTTTCAACATGTCTCCATTAAGGCCCATTGTAATTTCAGGATGATATTTCCTCACAGCAGCAGCCGCACACCTTTAGTTAATCTGCCAAAAAGGCCACATTATTGACCCAAAAGTACACAAAAAGCACACTTCAGACACTCAGGGTCCTTGACATGCTTCACGCGTTGAAATTTCATCGATATCTGTTACAGTTCTTCAACAAAACGTTCACATGTAAGAGGTTTATCTCTCATTCAGAACAATGGAAAGGCTCTCCTCTCACTGATTACTGCACATCACCATGGGAACCTTTGATCTCTGGGCTCAAGCACAGGTGTTTCTTAACATCGTTACCTCAAACATAAACACCTGTGTGTTGGAGATATGACATGATGTCATAACTAGGGCTGCAACAAACGACTAATTTGATAATCGATTAATCGACTATTCGGACTATTACTGTGCCTTGCACAATTTCTCAAACGCTCTTATTTAGCCATCAACTTTTAGATTTAGCTTGAGGTTGTTTTAGGCATGTGGAAACTAACAATGAAGACAATAAAGAAGAATACTTGATTCAAAAATACATATATTATTAAATTAACTTAATTTAATAACATTTTGAACAAAATTAACATTGTTTTTATTTAAATTAAATAAATAATATTTCACATCAAAAGAAACAACAGTGTTTTAACAAATCGTATTAAATAATCTGATGACAGAACTGTAAACAGAATAGCTGAAACTTTAACAAACTAAATAATTCAGTTTCCTCTAATCATTAACCCATGTTTGTATCATGTCACATAACACCTGACGGGGAAACGTTACTCGTGGATGGGGCTACAGAGCTGCTAGAAAGACAGTGGAACCCGGTGCATTCCTCCGTCTGAATGTGGAGCACTTTTGATAAATGTTTAGACAAACTGCTCGTGTTACCGCCCTGACATGCTAAACTCTTATTGCACTTTTGGCAACGACCATTGTCCACCTAGAGACGGGTAATGTTTAACCACACCTCGGAGCGCGTTCTGTGTTGCTGCATGTAGCAGCTGCGTGTGTGTAAACTGCCCCGCCCCCTCGCACACAGACGGGGGAGAGAGATCTCGTCTGATCGAAAATACACCATAGACGCATTTGTTTGTCTTTTTGCATTTTAGAAACGAGTTGGCGACACTAAGACTGCGATATAATGTTTATGTAGCAATAATACATGACATATATTTTTTAAATGTCTCCGGTACCGATAAAAAGACCGATAACGTTGGAGCTTAACGGCGCGTAAAACACACGTGATGACGTCACCAACGAATCAACGACTGAATTAGTTGGCAACTAATTTGGTAATCGGTTTTAATCGATTAAGTCGATTAGTTGTTGCACCCCTAGTCATAACTCCAACTGACAAGCTCAGAACGCCACTAAACATCACATGATGGTTAACACTGCAACCCTGAACAGCTCTACATCAAATCTGATGTTAGGTAATGTGGTGTTACTATGGCAACGCATCCCTGGCCATAAAACCCAATGTTGCTGTAACTCCAATGGACACGGTCCAATCGTCCCCCAATCTTCCCTTACATATCACCGGTCCATGCCTCAACAGCTGAGATCTCACCATATGCTGTTTCCATAGAAAATCATCCCTCGACATAAAACACGATGTTGTCGTAACTCCTATGAAAATGCATAAAGCATTCCCACTAGCAATTTCTTCAAGAATTGCAATCTCTAGTTAGATATGTGTGACCACATTTTCTTTACTTTTTGCTTGATCTTTTCTGTCAGTCTCGTGAAGTCTTGTTTTGAAATCTTGCTTCTACGTCGTCTAAATCAGCTAAATGTCCGCCTTGATGTTGATATTCTCCTAGATAACACTTATGTAGCTCTACTTTATGTAACACAACAAAATCTCACAATATAAGATCTCCTCACTGCAACTCTTACTCACATTTGAACGGTTTACTTCCGAGAGAGAAACAGATTAGATCAAGCAAAAGGTAAAGGTTAATTATTCTGTAGGATCCTGTACACAATGGGTCAGAGACTAGAATATCATTTCAACCCCTAAGTGGTAAAAACAAGCACTTTAAGCAGGGCTCGACATTATAATTGGCCCGCTGGCCCGGGAGCACTATTTAGACCCCCCGGGCCAGCATAACGTACTTTCCACTTGCCCGCTCGGGCCACTACAAATATTGTTTAAAAAAAATGTTTCCTGTGGTATTGGTATTTTGACTAGCAACTTAGTTAAATTGTTTCGTTTATTAACGCTACAACATAGCGTTTCGTGAGTCGCTTGTCGTTGTTGGGTGAAAAGCAAACAGCTGTTTGCTGCAGAGCTCAGCGCGAGCAGGCTCCCGTGAGCGCGCTCCTTCACTACAGACTATCGCGCCACCTAACCATTCGCCAAAACGTTTTTAATACCAGCGGTAACCGGCCAAGCGCCGGGCAAAAAACTATTTTCAAATAAAAGAAAGTCACCGGAGGAGTTAAAGGAGAGTGACATGAGAAGAAGAGGGAGAGGAAGTTTCAGCTTGATCGATGGAGTTGGCTTCTAGTGGTGCAGTGACGCGTCCTAAACCTTTTATAATCTATCGATTAGATTTATGATTGGAACATTATAAAAGTAGGGCAGACATGTGGAGATTATCCGGCTGAACAAAACGTGCATTTATCAAACAGGTTTGTTTTCACAGACCTTATTTCCAGCTATTTTCCAAAACCCTTGTGGAGGGAACCAGCAGCTTACTTCCTGGTTTTAGGACGCGTCACTGGCTGCACCTCTCAATACGATGCCAATATAAACAAGGTCTTCTGTCGGCTCTGTACATTAATGCCGACCTATGCTGACAGGAAGTGAAGAGTAGACAATATAAAGGTATTGGCTAGAGGGAAATGTCCCAGCAGGTTAGGAGAATGAAGGATCTAATCTAATCTATAGCCATCACATGTCTAACTCCTAATGACAGGAAGGCAGAAAGTGCATTATACAAATAATAATACTCATAATAATAGCAGACATTTTTTAACAATGACCACAATATCATTATTTTAATAAACCAAATATGAACAAATGAGGAAGAACTGATGATTCAAATGTTGTAGTACAAGTAGTAATGTATAAATTACTATTGCAACAAATGTGTTAATTTTCTTCATTATTTGTCGATATTTTTTTTTTGGACCAATGCTCCGGGCCAGTGGTGACAATGGTGGGGCCAGTGACAATACAATTCCACCGGCCCGGAGGGTCAGTGGCTTTTTACCCTTAATGTCTACCCCTGCTTTAAGCAGACGTACATTGAAGGTGTCAAGCAAATGCATTACAGCCTGTTTATGGCTGCTGCGTTTCCACTCAATATCGGAAGAAAATCTAAAATAAATGTCCCCAATTATCCGTTAAGACAAACTAGCAAGGGAAAATAAGGTTCAGGTTGAAAAATATCGGTTAACCTACACTTTAATGCTGGTTTATCAGAGCATAAAATCCCCAATCTCATTCAGTACTCCCTCGTGTTCGCCCAAGGTGACGAGAATTCATATAGGTTGTGCAAAATCAATGATCACTTGCGTTCACGGTGTAAAAAGAAGTGGAACAGATCAAACAGGGTGGAAAACTGGTCCCTGAGGCTTTCCATCTTTCACCCACTCATAAAAAACCTACCTTGCACACTCACATATACAAACACACACACACACACTCCAAATCTCTGCGAGCCAAGCTAAAGCAACATTTGATTTGAAGTGATGGAAACGCTCGCTTGTAATCCTGTAAGGGTGATTCCAACGTGTTTGAAATGTATCCCAGTGGCTTCTGGCTCCCAGGCATCGCTAAATGAATCTGTCTGCAGTCAAACAGCCAAATGAACACAGTGTGCAGCAGTTCATTTATGAAATGTATTAGGATTTATGAGGCAATGAAGTGTAAAGGTGCTTTATTACCCTCGCACCGCCATCAGTCCACCAAGATGTAAAGCAGAAATGACACCCTAAATGTTTCAACTCCTGTTTTCCTTCCTCCTCTCTAATGGCAGGAAACCGGCATAATGAATAATAAAAAAAGTCAATTGAAAACTTCTTATATTATTTATTTATTTATAACTTTGCTTGCTTTCAATCAGGGTCCATTTCTAGACTGGTTGCTTGGGTGAAGTCATGGACTGAATTTTAAAAGCCACAGTGAGCCTACTATCACCTTAAGAATACATAATGTAGGATTAAAGGACTGTCTCAGCAGGATTTGGAAAAGCTTGTCCATGCATTTATCTTAAGTAGGCTCGAGTACTGTAATATAAGAAATACAAAAATCAATTAGATGACTGCAGCTGATTCAGAACGCTGCTGCTCAACAATAAGTGGGTTACATTACTCTGATGATGATGTGTTTATGCTGGCTTACTGCCTCTCAAAGAGTTGACTCTAAGATACTACTGTTGGTTTAAAAAAGCTCTGAATAGTTTCATTCATTGGCCCTATTGTGCTTTTAGGAGTTTCCATTCCCTGTAGTGTGTTCTATAGGTTTGTGTGCATGTAAATGGTCTGCAAAGGCTAAAATCCCTGTGTTCCCTCCAGAGAGAGTTTCTCCTCCACAAACTCCCCCCGATACGCCTCCATTGAACTCCTTTGTTTACTTCCGTAACATAATGACATCACTATGTAACACTCGCGCTTCTATTGGGTAGTGCTCCTAGTACGTGATAGGCTAAGGGGCGGGACATCTCTACGCGGTTGACCAATAACAACAGAGCCGACCAGCTAACCAATCAGAGCAGACTGGGCTCTGGTTTCAGACAGAGGGTGAAAAGAGGTGCTGCAGTACAGGCGGTATGAGAAAAATAAAGAGCTTTTTGAACATTGAAGCATGAAGACATGTAGAAACACTACACACTGATATACACCTGAACATCAGCAGGAGAGGACTCTTTAAAGTAGAGACACTACATACTGATATACACCTGAACATCAGCAGGAGAGGACTCTTTAAAGTAGAGACACTACATAGTGATATACACCTGAACATCAGCAGGAGAGGACTCTTTAAAGTAGAGACACTACATACTGATATACACCTGAACATCAGCAGGAGAGGACTCTTTAAAGTAGAGACACTACATACTGATATACACCTGAACATCAGCAGGAGATGACTCTTTAAAGTAGAGACACTACATAGTGATATACACCTGAACATCAGCAGGAGAGGACTCTTTAAAGTAGAGACACTATATACTGATATACACCTGAACATCAGCAGGAGAGGACTCTTTAAAGTAGAGACACTACATACTGATATATACCTGAACATCAGCAGGAGAGGGCTCTTTAAAGTAGAGACACTACATAGTGATATACACGTGAACATCAGCAGGAGAGGACTCTTTAAAGTAGAGACACTACATAGTGATATACACCTGAACATCAGCAGGAGAGGACTCTTTAAAGTAGAGACACTACATACTGATATACACCTGAACATCAGCAGGAGAGAACTCTTTAAAGTAGAGACACTATATACTGATATACACCTGAACATCAGCAGGAGAGGACTCTTTAAAGTAGAGACACTACATAGTGATATACACCTGAACATCAGCAGGAGAGGACTCTTTAAAGTAGAGACACTACATACTGATATACACCTGAACATCAGCAGGAGAGGACTCTTTAAAGTAGAGACACTACATACTGATATACACCTTAATGAGCAGAATATGTCCTCTTTAAATCAAATCTAATTGTGTAACCCTCATCGTGTAGTTAGTAAGAGTTATTAAAACCTTAAAAGGTTCTGAGTATGTTGAAATACATGAAAAACAATAAGCAACATCGCACATAACACTAACAATTATATTATTTGAACATGTATACCCTCATAGATTTTTGAACATTAAAGCATGGACATTACCGTTTTAAAATCAAGGTTGAAGACTTTTCTTTTTGCCTTATATTAAATCAAATAACTATTCATAATGTGCACTTACTCTTGAATTTTATACCTGTTTTATTCTAGTTTGGTTGATTTAAAAATTGTATTATTTTCGATAACGGTTTTCTTTTCATGTGTTTCTGTTGCACTGGATCTTAATGATTTAAATGTTTTTGTAAAGCATGACTTACCTCACTTTGAAATGTGCCATGCCAATATCTGTGCTTCAGTATGTAGTTCATGGAAAACACACCCACATTATCTTTAGGTCACACTGTCACTCCAAAATCCCTCCACCCGACACCATATTCACAGAGATTTTTTTGTCTGATACCCTGCATCACTAAAAGCCTCCATTGACATGCAACCCATGATGCAACCCTGTGACTCTTGGTTGAACCAATCCTGAAAGCCGTCCAGGTGTGGAAAGAGAGAAAATGGTTCTGATCTCCAGAAACCATGTCAAGCAGAAGGAATAAGACGATTATGTGTGTGTGGTGTGTGTGTGTGTGGTGTGTGTGTCGTGGGACCGAGATGTGAAGAGTGGTTTTGCTGGCTCAGTGCATCCTAGTTGAGATCAAAATCATCTCAAACTCGTGTGAATTAGGTCTCCAAGGAGGGTAATGGAGGGAAAGGCCAGCTTGGTTTGTGGTACACTGTGTGTCGACGTGTGTAAGCAACACTGATCCAAACAGAAGCTCAACTATATGAATAGCCGCATTCACACCGCAGGACTTTCCCTGGTACTTTGGTTCTTTAGTTCCGTTAGTACCAATAATGTCGCGTTCACACCGCCGGGACTACTCAGTGCCGGGAACTCTTTTGGCCATTTTCAGTCCCTGCTAGAGAGGTGGTAAGAACCTGGTGATAAAAGAGTGCCAATTTCTATTCTATTTCTATTGGCTGGGCGAATTGCAAACCACGCCCCGTTAGACTCTGAATTTGTTTTGTGACCACACATACTACAACACCGGAGCGGTGGAATGATGAGGAAGTGTCGGCGCTTCTGGCAATTTACTCTGAGGACGGGATGCAGCAGCTTCTACAGAAAGCAGTTCCCAACTCCAAATGTTTTGAGCGATTCTCGCAAAAGCTACTTGAGCTGGGAATCGTGCACAGTGCGCACGGATGCCGGGTAAAAATAAAGAAACTCAGGCAGGACTATAAAAAAATTAAAGACCACAATAATAAGAGTGGCAACGATCGATAGACCAGTAAACAAACGCCTCATACAACGGGTGGGCTTTATACCCCCTCCCCCGTGTAGTTCTTCTTCTCTCGTTTTGCGGCCTGCCAGTAAACCCAGAGAAGAAGAAGACGAAGTGACGTCAGCGTAATCTTGCCTCAGGGAAAGTACTGAGGTGTGAATGCGATTGGCACTAGCCCCCTGGCGGATTCAGTGTCGTGGTACTTTAGTGCCGGCACTAAAGTACGGCAAGTCCTGCGGTGTGAAAGCATCAATCTTTTGTTGGAGATTAATTTGCTCGCTAAAGGATGTTTTTGCAGTGTTTCACATTTGTTGTGTGATCTTGGGTCGTTATAAGTAGTGGCAATGCTTTGATTTCCTCTGAGGGCAACACACAATCTCAAAGTCAGTTTGGCCAGAGAAGACACCTTTAGGGGCACCAACATCCCCCGAGAAATAACCTGCTAAAAGATTGTAGGGTTTTTAAACCTTGGCCCGTATTTATCAAACTGCTCGGAGTGAAATGTTTTTATTACATCTTAATGCAAAACTTAAAAATAAAACCTGCTTATCAAACATTTTATGATAGATAATACCAGAGGTTGAGGTTAACTTGGTTCAGAGTATTTCCTTTATTTTCTGCAGTACAGAAACAGAGGTGAGCACACATCTCAAGGAAAAAGGGATAAATCAGGAATATAATTCTTTTTAAGACATAGTTACTTTAAGGGGGGCTCAAGGCTTAATATCTTGTGTGCATCAGTGGCGAACCGTCAGGGCCTTCAAGGTATACAGAGAATACCCTGGAACACTCAGATAAAACTAACAAAAAAATCGATTTAATTATTTAAATAAAATGTATATAAAATGAATAAATGAGAATCGTATGTGTGTTGTTGATCTGTAATGTTACAGTGTTACGTTGATTTGTTTGTCCTTCTCGGACCATGCTCTACGCATTTCAGTGGTTTTGTGTTAGAAAAGAAAGCAACCAATCAGATCTTGTTCTGGGTCTCTGGGTAGAATACCCTTCAACAAGGTATTCTACATCCTTTATCGAATGCCCTGGCCGTTGCACTGAATGAGAGCGTACGTTTGGACTGACAGTTTGATCAACCAATCATATATTGATTTGTAGCCAATGGGCGTGTTCTTACAGAGTTTCCCTCGGGTTCCAGGGTGTTCTAGAAGGCCCGCTAGTTAACTGCCTCGAGACAGAGGATCTAGATCAGTGTTTCTCAAACTTTTTCATTCCAAGGACCACTTAACCAATAAAAAAACACTCGCGGACCACCTAACTCCAATAATATCCAAAAACACATTGTTTTTTACAAATCGCCTGAAAATGGTACAAACGAGGGGCCACATGTGTGATGAGGCTATATCATGCACTCGAAAGTGAAACTTAAGCTCGCTCCATTGCGGAGATATTCCCGCGAGAGTGCGGAAAACTTAAATGTATTTATTTATTTCAAATGTGAAATTTTAACAATATACTCACGGACCACTAGGGGGCGCTCACGGACCACCAGTGGTCCGCGGACCACACTTTGAGAATCACTGATCTAGATGAATGCGACGAAGCAATTCATTTGTTTTTAACGTTGAAATGACAAGTGCAACAGCTGAAGATGTAGTTGTGTTGCGGAATTGTTGTGAGTACCCTTTTCAAGACGACAATTCAGTGAAAAGACAGACATTATAATAATGCCGCCGATGGGGGGGGGGCTGCGGGGGGTGTGTGTGTCTACAGAAGGTCCAGTTGTGATAGACACGGTTCGCCACTGGTGTGCATAATACCCCTTGTCCCACCTTAGGACCACCAAGTGTTACCAGGTTGTTCCTCTCATCATAGTCAATTGATCAGGCTAACACAGGTTAAGCTAGTAGCATTAATGGTGAGAAGGCAGAAGAAAGTTGGTGTGTGTGTGTTTTTTGTGTGTGTTTGTAACCACACACAACACACACATCGTCTGTTGTAATGCCACTACCATTAAGTTTCTCCGTTTGTCGCTTACTAGCCTCAATGTTGTATTTATCCTCGGATTTTGGCAATCATATTTTAACATTCTGAAAGCCCACACTATTTTTAATCAGACAAAAAAAAAAACACTCTGGCAACCTGCCGTGTTACCGTGAGCCTCTCAACCAAAACCCCATAATGAGCAAAATATCTGTTTTTGGCATAAATACGGAATCATCCCAAAGTGCGCCGTTGCGTCATTTTACTTCAATAGATCAGGTCACATATGAGCAACAGGGTGTGTGTGTGTGTGTGTGTGTGTGTGTGTGTGTGTGTGTGTGTGTGTGTGTGTGTGTGTGTGTGTGTGTGTGTTTCCTTTGACCTTACCGACGCCTCCCGTTTCTCGTGGCCTCTTGACTTCCCACCCAGTACACTGAAAAGAAATTGGAGTGACATTTACTTAGGTAACAAACCTAGGTAACAATTTCCACGCATACATTTTAAGTAAATGTATCAACCTATATTTTATTATCAACTTTACTGTCAAATGTCAGTGTTGTTTTTTTGTACTTACTATTATAGTGTAACGCGTTACTGTAATAATATTACTTTTGTCGGTAACGGAGTAGTGTAACGCGCTACTTTTATAATTCAGTAATCACACTACAGTTACTAACATTGCCCCGACACGCGTTACTTCGTTACTTACTAAAATCAGTCATAATGAAACCTCAACAAACACATGCTAAGGTGAAGCTAAAGCACAGCTATGTGTTGTTTGTTTATATCACGTAGTCTGTTCTTCTTCTCTGTTTTCCGGTTGTTGCCTGTTTTGAATGACGAATACACACTACCGCCGCCTGCTGGTAAGGAGAGTTATTGCCACTCACGCATGCGCAGTTCGTACGTGCTCGGCTGAAGTCTTTGCGGTGTGCTCCTCCAGTCTGGTTCCAGTGCAACACATGGCCAACACGCAGATAGACTGCGCAAAATATACAGATAGCAGGAGACAGAGGACAGCCATGGTCAGATAGGAAAGCATTCAGGAGCTATCTGGATCAGTCTTATGCGACAATGGAAACTGAACTAAAGAGAACATTTGAAACTTTCGCAGTCTGCCTGATCTGCCTGCAGGGAGGGGCGGGCCGGCCCTGCGAGTAAAGTAACGAGAGTAACGAAGTAGTGTAATATATTACTTTTTTTTAGTAACGACCCCATCTCTGACTATTGCATAGTAGATTACATTTGCATCTTATTAGAAAATCTCCAGTAACACATATTTGGCTTTTCAGGTTTTTTTTACTTGCTATTCTTACCTTTTATTTAATAAAAATGTAGGTAATATTTTAATATAATTTCTTCTATAGGGAGCATTTCATTAGCAAACAGTGAGAGGCGCCGAGAGGAAGGAACAGTTCCTGACCCGACACTCACAAGATGCTTCTAGGAAAAACAGTCTTTAATTCTGTCGCCTGCGGACCAGCAGCTGTGAGTATAACAGATACTCAACAGGCGACTGTTTATTGGGGTTATTAAGCGTCAACTTACACACAGCATGACACATTTGATAATCTAATGACAGCTCATTACGGGACCTCCTAATTCTGGGTTTCTCCGAGGTCAGGATGCCACTGTTTGCCGTGCTGAGAATGCTTTTTGGAAATTCGCAGTAGTTATTGGCGAGAGCCGCTCTCTCATTAGAAACCGTGTGTATCTGAGCAGTGCAGAGAGAACTAATCTAATTATCGCCCTTTTCTCACCCACCCCTCTGCAACATCAATACTCCATTATAGCACCTCGTCCCCAGGGGGCTAGAAACTCTGACTTCTACATGTGTGCATGTACACATATACAATGCATTAAATCATTTAAAAAAAGTGTGTTTTATTATATATTTTTCATTAGAATAAGGTATGAAAGTTCAAATAATAGAATTTTGAGTGTTATGTAAAATGTTGCTCATTGTTTTTCATGTATTTCAACATAGTACTTGGTTTTATTACCCCTTACTATCTACACGATGAGGGTTACACAATTAGATTTTGCCTTAAATGGGACATATTCTGCTGATGTTCAGGTGTATATCAGTATGTAGTGTCTCTACTTTAAAGAGTCCTCTCCTGCTGATGTTCAGGTGTATATCAGTATGTAGTGTCTCTACTTTAAAGAGTCCTCTCCTGCTGATGTTCAGGTGTATATCAGTGTGTAGTGTCTCTACTTTAAAGAGTCCTCTCCTGCTGATGTTCAGGTGTATATCAGTATGTAGTGTCTCTACTTTAAAGAGTCCTCTCCTGCTGATGTTCAGATGTATATCAGTATGTAGTGTCTCTACTTTAAAGAGTCCTCTCCTGCTGATGTTCAGGTGTATATCAGTATGTAGTGTCTCTACTTTAAAGAGTCCTCTCCTGCTGATGTTCAGATGTATATCAGTATGTAGTGTCTCTACTTTAAAGAGTCCTCTCCTGCTGATGTTCAGGTGTATATCAGTGTGTAGTGTCTCTACTTTAAAGAGTCCTCTCCTGCTGATGTTCAGGTGTATATCAGTGTGTAGTGTCTCTACTTTAAAGAGTCCTCTCCTGCTGATGTTCAGGTGTATATCAGTATGTAGTGTCTCTACTTTAAAGAGTCCTCTCCTGCTGATGTTCAGGTGTATATCAGGATGTAGTGTCTCTACTTTAAAGAGTCCTCTCCTGCTGATGTACAGGTGTATATCAGTATGTAGTGTCTCTACTTTAAAGAGTCCTCTCCTGCTGATGTTCAGGTGTATATCAGTATGTAGTGTCTCTACTTTAAAGAGTCCTCTCCTGCTGATGTTCAGGTGTATATCAGTATGTAGTGTCTCTACTTTAAAGAGTCCTCTCCTGCTGATGTTCAGGTGTATATCAGTATGTAGTGTCTCTACTTTAAAGAGTCCTCTCCTGCTGATGTTCAGGTGTATATCAGTATGTAGTGTCTCTACTTTAAATAGTCCTCTCCTGCTGATGTTCAGGTGTATATCAGTATGTAGTGTCTCTACTTTAAAGAGTCCTCTCCTGCTGATGTTCAGGTGTATATCAGTATGTAGTGTCTCTACATGTCTTCATGCTTTAATGTTCAAAAAGCTCTTTATTTTTCTCATACTGCCTGTGCTGCAGCACCTCTGTTCACCCTCCGTCTGAAACCAGAGCCCAGTCTGCTCTGATTGGTTAGCTGGCCAGCTCTGTTGTGATTGGTCAACCAGCTTATGTCCCGCCTCTTAGCCTAATCACGTACATCTGATTCTTTGAGGATTGAAACACTATTAGATGCAAGAATGTTGCTACCTCTTTGAGCTTTGACTGCAGCTCATCACAAATCTGAACTCACATTGTCAACCTTTGACCAAAAGACAGCATATTCCACATCCACATATTTTTAAAAGACTAGTGAATCCCTAATGGTTGTATATTGTGTCTGACACTGTCTGCTTGTGTGCCATAAACCTGCTGACATGTACCGCAGCAGGTAGCAGAAACGACAGTCAGCACCATGTCGGCTTTGAGGTGATTTTCTCAGATCTCACAAAGTTGTCTGGGGAAGCTAAACCCAGGCTTTGTTTCTCATACAGTACGCTGCTCCTGGCCTTACGGCTCAAACTGCTCAACAAGCAGAATTTCTGTTGTACAATTCAACACCAGTCTCAAGTGAAGGATTAGTGTTTGATCACGACAGTGCAATGTGTTGCTCTTACGCCTGAAAGTTCATTCTTGACTTTGGAAACAGATGCCTGACACCCTAACGCCCCGTCTACACTACAGGCATCGAAAAATGCTTTCAACGCTTCGCCCATTCAGTTCATTTCCTCATATTCCAAACGAGAAATTACGGTAGCAAATCACCCGGTTCTTTACGACCAGAACTATTTACCGGGATACAAACCGGAGGAACCAGGCATGGAGGGAGGTGGCAGAGACAGTGGGTGAAACTGGTAGGTTTTCGCCTGTTTGGGGATTTTATATCCAGTTTACTTCGTTTTAACATTGCTATTGCTTTGTATGTCGGGGGCGGGAGATTCATGTGATTGGTTGTTGGTCGCACTGCTCGCAAAAAATCGCCAAGCTTCAGACACGCCCAGCTTCAAGATTTTGTGATGCCTGTAGTGTAGACGGGCCGTAAAAAGGCGTTGCTTTAACGTATCCTTATGACGTAAATGGCGACTGCTCAAAGTAAAGGCAACAGATTAATGACACCAGCCATTGGATTGGTTCTCTATAAACCTTCTACTAAGCAACCCTGTCTGACATCGGGTAAGATTTCCGAGAGATCAAGGCTTTATTTACGGCACAAAAGGAAGAGTGATAACTATCTCGCAACCACACCTGAAGAGGGAGGCGTGTGGTGCAGTGGGTTGTGCGTTGGTGTTCGGATCAGGGGGTCACAGGTTCAAACCCCACTGCAGTCAGCATGTCGTTGTGTCCCTGGGACACTTCACCCCAAATTGCTCCTGTGGAGATTGCCCACAGTATTGAGTATGTAAGTCTAACAAGTGACATGTAATGTAATGGATAAGGCTTCTGCTAGATATTGGTAGCTATCGCCAGTTACCAAAGAGTATGAATGAAATGGCATCGACAATCCAACTCATGAGATGATGTAATGGTGGACAACGCCTCAAAAGCTTTATCAGTCAAAAAGTGACAGAAGAAACTATCCTCCCAAGAAGAACGACACCCAAGTGTTTTTGACACAGTCCTCTTGTCAAGGTGTGTTAATTATGACATGAACAACAGAGGGGTCATTACTTTATAGAGAGACAAAGTGGAAAGAGGATGGTTTAAGAAAACATCAGACAAAGACAGGAGATTGATTTTTTGTGTGTCTGTGTTTATACAACCGAACTGTGACTGAACCACTGCCATATCTATGTTTATCTGATACTATAACTGACAAAAGTCCTGAACTTGAGGTACAATTCAACCCAGACTAACATGTGTTCTCCATCTTACCAAGTTGTTTGTGTGACTAAACTGAACCTTGAAGACTTGAATGTGTGTTTGAATAGAACAAACTAAAATAACGTTACATCTGGAGGACTTGTTTTTCACTAAAATAGAATACAAGTGTTCCATTTCTCCAATGTGCTTTAATCATTTAAATGTAGAGTCAGTAGTCTTACAAATGTCTTTCATCAACATTTATGAGCCTCTTAATGGAATTTCTGACACACTTTTACTGCCAAGGTCAATACGATACCAGATTTCCAATATTATAGTAAGAGTTATTACGTGACATGGTATGAATCTAAATGAACTGCATTTCTTATATGTCTGCAGCACAAGTTTAGTCTCAAATATATACTTTAGTTACTCAACCTGTAACCGGGTGTCAGAGCACTCAGGTTTAATGTAGAAATGGAAATGATAAGGTAAAGACTGCTGGGAGAACGGACACAAGGTAGAGGCTGGAGTCGGTTTCTCTCCCACTCAGCACTCAAGTGGAAGTGTACAGTCGGTGGGCGTCTTTTCCCCGACAAAGGGACAGAGACGTGTGGAGGGAGGACGCCAGACTCAGTGAGGCAGGTGAAAGGGAGGGGAGGGAGGAAATGGAGGTTGAGAATGCTGGAGAGAAAAAAGGTTTGCGTAGGGAGGATATATTACATGCAGTTCCATTAGGGTGTGTAATGGTGCTGAAAGGCTGCGTGCTGTTGACCGTGATGATAGTGGGAGTTGAATCAAAGAGTCCCTGTCAGGCCGTGCTGGTCATACACTCGCCTGCTTTATCAAAGAGAAACACACCACACATAATTCCTCCTATACGGCCGTATCACAACAAGCTGAGCCCTTTGTTGGGAGCGCAGCACGAGACCGACTTAGTGAAGAGGACGCTCGGTAATTGCCTCTGCAGGGCGAGCTAATTTACACTCAGCGATGTGTAGGTTCAGGTAATTGCTTTTCCCATTAGCGCCTCAGTAATACTGATAATGTAATAATTACAGGATAATTTTAAAGTGCATCGCAAAACATATCGGGAAAGCTGTTCAAGACAAGTGCGTCATAATTGAAGAAGACTGGAAATGTAATTCTGAATTGTTTCACTTTAATTAAGTCTGAAATACCGACATCCATTTCTATGCTTTAACATGCGTTGTGTTTTGATTACGTTTCTGAATGGGAGTTTGATTTGACAGTGACGTCCAGTCTGTTGATACAACGTTTTCATATCATTTCGTAGCACTTTAATAACTATGAATGTGAACAGTCTTTTTTAAGTTAGCCATCATTGAGGTACCGTGTTTGATGTAATAAAAAGAATCTCAGATTATGTTTAACTCGAGTCGTGGCTGAACCTATCACTGCGGCCCTGCCTGACTCATCATAATACTTCCCTGATGGCTCCCAAAGGATTGTTGACATCCTCGTGGATTCATCTTCTCATTACAGACACATGCATTTCCTAACATTCGGTCTATATGCTGTAAAATGTAATATCTCTTCGATTTACACACAGCATCTATTGCACGTCTGTCCGTCCTGGGAGAGGGATCCCTCCTCTGTTGCTCTCCCTGAGGTTTCTCCCATGTTCCCTTTAAACTGTGGGTTTTCTCCGGAAGTGTTTCCTTGTACGATGTGAGGGTCTAAGGACAGAGGGTGTCGTATTGTCATACTGATATTCTGTACAAACTTTGAAGTCCACTGAGACAAATGTAATATTGGGCTATATAAATAAACATGGCTTGATTAACCAATATACTTGTAAATATCTAAAGGCATCCATACAACCAGTTAATGTATGTATGTCTTCAATATTAGGAAATTATAATACAATACAAGATTGTGAATGTTACTATTATACATATTTTTAGCATTGAGTTCCAGTCGCTAGTAACCATGGGAACTAATTTCAGGACCTGAAAGCCCTCTTTGCATATTTCTGAAAAATAACAGTTTTTTGCTAATGAGATGTTAAATCTAAATGACACTTTCCTATAGCTTAGGCCGGACATATGCTTTGCTGGTGAAGCATGCAGGTATTGATCACTTGTAGGCACTACCTGTAGGTAAAGAGGGGAACAGCTATTTTCAAAAACTGTAAATCACAGCATGTTCTTCAGCATATAGTAATACATAAGAAACACACATTTGAGCTAATAGATCCAGTAGTATGTGAAAGAAGCTTCATATAGATACGTCTAATACACAATCGACAGCAGACAGGTAACTAGAGATAACTAAATATTACAAGACACATATTGAATCTTTGGGACACGTTATATTGTGAATGAAGTTTTTGCAGGAGGTCGATACATGACCCAAGGGCGGATTTTGTTTTCAGTGTGAATTATTCATACTTTCAAACCCAAAATCCATTGTTCTGACAGCTACAGGACTTTTTTGACAGCTTGAGCTCAGAACTACATTATTTTATTGATGTTCTCAAGTCAAAGCACAAGTGTAGTTTCTGAGTTCTTCTAAAGGTTATTAGCACCCTATAGAGGTTCCACCTTATTTCACGGCATTCATCGCATTATGGGAAAGTTATTATACTCCCTATTACACGGTAATCATAGCACACTATTGTTATTCTTATTGACCTTCTCCAACATCAGCATGAAAGCTTTATGTTGCCAACCTCGTTTATTTTTGTAACACGATTTAACACTTTCTCTCTCGCTCCACTGCTGGCTTTGGCTCTAAAATGGAGTTTTCTTAGTTGCCGTATTTCCTCCACGGAGTTGATTGTTTATCGTTGTTTTCCTAACCTTATTCACCCAGAGATCTTAGGACTCACTGGAAAATGGACCGGGGTCACGGTGAGTTACGAAAGCCAAAAGGCACTCTGATCAATAGCGGTTTTAAGTGCTGTAAGTCCAACCTACAACACATATTGATCCGGCTGCATGTCTCGTTGGTGCACTTGTGCGTGAAATTCATTGTGCTACAGCAGCCATCATTTCAATGCCAGGGTCTTAAACGCCTCGGGTTACTTTACCCTCTATCTCTCTCCATGTACCTTCACCATATGTCAATACGGACACACAAAAGGGCAATTAAGAAACACTGATCGATACCAGCTGCATGCGTGTGTTTGCACAACATGTGGTTTGTATTGTATGTTGTTAACCCTTGTGTTGTGTTCGAAAGCTGTTACCGTTCATGGTGTTCGCCGGTCAATGTTGACCCATGATTTATCTCAGTCCAAAACACACACAGAAAATGACTATCATCCAATATTGTTTTAACTACATCGTAACTAACTTATAATGCATTCATAACCGTACAATGTTGTATTTAATGTTATGGCCCCAAAACACATGACACCACATATTGCACACGTGCATGTGTGAGTTCAGGTTCAAGTGTTAGTGCACATGTTCTTTGAGAAAGGTGCAGTTCCCGTGGGGGGAGGGGGGCAGAGGGAGGGGAGACCAGGTGCATGTTGCAAACAATTATTGTTACAGTTATTGAAGGGGGGGGGGGGGCGTCTAAAGTCAAAGATGAATCTTGATTGGGCCAAATTTGACCTCGAGGCACCCACAACCATTCTGCTGGGTCCCCCCAGACCCCAACACCAAATTATACACTTTTTTTTTAGAGACCTTCAGACTTGGCAAACATTTTCAAAATCGGTTTTGTAGTGTTTATATACACTGATCAAAAATATAAACGGAACACTTTTGTTTTTGCTCCCATTTTTCATGAGATGAACTCAAAGATCTAAAACATTTTCTATAAACACAAAATAACCATTTCTCTCAAATATTGTTCACAAATCTGAAAAAATCTGTGATAGTGAGCACTTCTCCTTTGCCGAGATAATCCATCCCACCTCACAGGTGTGGCATATCAAGATGCTGATTAGACAGCATGATTATTGCACAGGTGTGCCTTAGGCTGGCCACAATAAAAGGCCACTCTGAAACGTGCATTTTTGCTTTATTGGGGTGGTTTGGGGGGGTCCGAAAACCAGTCAGTATCTGGTGTGAGGGGTAGGGTGAGGGTAATGTTGTGAATTGAGTGGCCCATGGTGGTGGTGGTGTTATGGTATGGGCAGGCGTATGTTATGGACGACGAACACAGGCCACTCGATTCCCAACATTACCCTACCCCTAACCCTAACCCTACACCTACCCCTCACACCAGATACTGACTGGTTTTCGGACCCCCCCAATAAAGCAAAAATGCACGTTTCAGAGTGGCCTTTTATTGTGGCCAGCCTAAGGCACACCTGTGAGGTGGGATGGATTATCTCGGCAAAGGAGAAGTGCTCACTATCACAGATTTTTTCAGATTTGTGAACAATATTTGAGAGAAATGGTTATTTTATGTATATAGAAAATGTTTTAGATCTTTGAGTTCATCTCATGAAAAATGGGAGCAAAAACAAAAGTGTTGCATTTATATTTTTGTTCAGTGTAGCTGTTGTGGAGGATATCATGAAGCCTGGTTCCGATAACAAAAACTAGAGCGTAGTTATTATATCATTTTAACTTGAAACGGGTCACGGGAGACCCGAACACAACATAAGGGTTAAAGAACCAGTGTAATCCAGATGGTGCTCCATCAGGCCATAGATTTCAGAAGGAGCTTCAATTATAAAGCATCCACACATACTGTAGGTATCGAGTGGTCCTCTCATCTCTCCGGTGGGTTCATCGGTGAACAAAGACACCTGATTTAAAGGTGAAGCGCAAAATAAAGACAATTTATGAAGAGAAAAAGAATGAGAACAACAACACATGTGGGTTCTTAATGTCAAAGTGATATATGTTGTTTTTCATGTGTTAAATTAGCAAATTATTCATTCTTTGACCCAAACAAGACGTTCCAAAATACTTTTAAGAAACTCTGGAGGAATTGCCTCACCTCACCTCAACACATTTGTCTCCGTTCTCCCTGCAGGTAACACACTTTGCTTTGCTTCTTTATTCATCTCAAATGTGTTTCAGAATATAACAAAGCTAAACACAAAGCACTTGAATATTGCACACTAAGTGGCCTACTTACTTGCATTGTGATTATTTGCAGGAAACGCAGAGGGGAAACAAAGAAAAGGGTAGATAAATAATTGAGTTTAGGTTATTGAGTGAGTATTGCATCACAGTGTGGGGAGCTATTATGGGTTTTTAAGTGTTTACCTATAAATCCCCTGGCAGGAGTAGTGACTCAAACACAAAGGAAAGGGACTTTTTGCAAAACATATAAGATTTCCTCCCATATTTAAGTTATTCAGAATAAAATGCTTTAAAGGTCCCATGTCATGACCATTTCTACTGATCATAATTCCATTGTTGAGGTCTACTAGAATAGATTTAAATTATGCAATTGTCCAAACTCACATTGGTTTCTCATACAGCATCTTTGTATAGCATGTGTATTCACTCTCTGTCCTAAACGGCTTGTTGGAGCTCCTGCCCCCCCCCTCCCTGTGAGCCCAGTGTGCTCTGATTGGTCGAGACGTTGCGAGGCTCGCTGCTCAGTGAGCTGGCGTACTGGTGTGGTTTCCGGATCGGCGATACAGCGAGAACAAGCGAAACTCATCCTGAGCACACACAAACACTCACAGCCGAAGTATAAACAATAAGTGTGGCTTGATATTGAGGAAGAAGAAGGTTTCTAATGCTGTGAGAATCTGCGGAGAGCATTTCTCCGCCATCCCAACTCGTCTATTACCAGCGTTCAGGGAGCTCTATGCAAGTCAATGGGACTCCCTGTTAGTTAGCCAAGGGATCCTGGTGTGTGAGGGGCTCCGCCGATTGGTCCATTTGTTGATCTGGGTGTTCACACGTCACAGAACCTAAGAAGCAAACAATGGAACAAGAGAAATGTCCAACGAGGCGTTCTGGGGCAGCACAGACAGGTCTTCTCTGTGTTAGAGTTTTATTCGCTACAGGGTGTATATTGAGGGTTTGTGACTCTGCAGACCGTTTACATGCAGAACAACCTTCATAACACACAAGGGGATGGATGATAACCAGAAAAGCATGTCATGGGACCTTTAATTTATCCCTGAAGGAAAATTGGATTTCCCCTTCCAGTGTTCACCTTTTCCTTAACTTCCTCTTTGGTGCAAGCTTACGATCTGGCACTTGGTTGCTAAAGTTTTAGACATTGAAGCCCAGATATGTCCTCAAAACACAGCAAAATAAGAAAATCCAGAGAGGAACAGATACTGCAAGGTTTTGGACAAATAAGCATTCGGTTTGAAAAGTCAAATGGGACTTTTTTCAGACTATTCGGCCTTCAAAGTAATGGCACGACGCTGAATTTATCCCTGAAGATAACAAGCTACTTTGGATGGCTAAATCCTAGGATGTTAACTTAACATTTCCTCCACATGCCTTCAGAGGATTTAGATCACATTCATGACAGTTTGTTATTCAGTGTGAACACCAAGCTAACGTAATTAAATAATCAATTACCTAATTAGCAACAGCACCCAAAGCACTCCGCTATTATCAAAACAAAGAAATAGTTGCTCCATCTTAGCAGCTAAGCATTAAGCTCAGGAGAATATATGCTGTGAAACAAGGAGAATTTAAAGTCTGAAGCGAGAGGAGGATTGAGAGGGACAGAATTTACGGAGAAAGATAGAGACAGAATCTCATTAACGGGTGAGGAGTCTTTGGCCTTGGCCTTTAATGCGATGCTATGTCTCTCCAGCATCTGCCAACGTTTCCCCTCCCTCCCTTTCTCCCTTTCTCCCGTCCCCCATTCCTTCCTTTTTAGTGCCCTTACATCTCCTCTTGCGTCTGCTGTACTTCTTGCTGCAGAGTATCACAGCGAGATCATTTATTTATGGTCATGCATTGTCTGCGTGCGTGGGCTTAAGTAAAACTCATCTGCTCTGTGCCACTATAATACAAAGCCTCATTCCTTCTCATTTTCAAGGGATGAAACACGCGCACTGCTACGATGCCCGAGTCTAAATGCTCCAAACTCAAAGTGGAAGAAATGTGTGGGGGGGGGGGGAGAAGAGCTTTGAAGAGCTTGGCGTGCTTTGTTAAGGACAAACTGCCTCTATTCCTTTTATGTCTCTTTTACAACCCTCTTTAACTATTTTTTTACTGTTCTCTTTTTGCTCATGCCTGCTTATTTTCCCCACTCTGGTCCGGAGCTGCAGGGGAGGTCACTGCTGTGGATGTGCAGTGAAGCAGAAGTGCTTTATTCCACTGTAAAAAGCACATTTTCCCATTAAATGTAGCTGGTGTGTTCCATCTGTCCCAGAGAGGGCTTTAATGGCTTGTCACATGACTTTCAACATGTATCTGGGGAATGTGCACGGCCAAGAACTGCATGGTTTATCCACTCTACTTCATTTTAAGAGCTGAGGGTGGGATATTTAAAGTTTTAAACGGAATTGAACATTAACGTTCGCTTAGAAACCTGGGTTTATTTGGTTATACATGAACAAACAGCAGTTACCTTGGTTGTTATTTTTCCTGCGACTACTGTGCTCCTTACTCTCGTGATCTTAATGAGGGTTGGATTTGTTTGTCTCCAGCCGACACAGTTTGTCCTGTAAATTGGTGCAGTTTCAGTCTGAGCCCCAAAAAGCATTCCTAATATCACTTCACTGCCACAGACTGCGAGTGTGCTGCAGGGCTGACATTGTTGGTGTTATTCTCCACGGTGATTTCAGTTACTTATTTAACTTCCCATCTAACTGTAGGGCAATTTATACCCCATTTTCTAAAAGATTTGCAGACGTTAAACGCATGCATTTACTGTTCATTCTGTAATAAGAATAATATAACTATCAGTCTCTTTGGTATAATGTAAACATACGTTGATGTTGCGACTACATGCTTGATTTACGTGATGATGTATTCGCCAAGTCTGTCTTCATTACACCTCGTCGCATTTTACTTTTATTCATATACACCAGGTTTTCCATCATCAAGTGTTTTTGGGACCTTTCTCCACATGTCTTATGCGTCTACTAGAAATGTACTATATGTAAGGCAACAAAACCACATGGTTAGGTTCAAGAAAAATCGTGCTTTGTCATGAACTTCAACTATAACTAAGTCAACGTTGATTTCTGGTTTCACACAGGACACAAAAAGGCCTCCTGGGTGAAAGAACCGTGTCTACTTTGACTTTGATTACAACATATTTCTGTTGAACCTGGGAATTTGTAAACTGTGAACACAACAAAAGATCCTATTTGACTTTCCGTTGAGATTTCCATTCAGGAAATGCGATGTTATGAGGTCACGGTCATCTCACTTTCTTCAGAGAGATCTGGTTTCCGATGTCTTTAATTGCAAACATAACGAACCCTATGTGGGGATGCTTAGAGAAGAACTGTATGAACATTCAAAGGCTATACAGGGCTGTGATGTTCCCCAAACAGTAGGAAAGAGGATGGCACGATTCTTTACTCCAACGTCCAGGTTCAGGTTATTGTTATTCTTGTAACCGTAGATTTGGTTTGCAGTAAAGAGAACGTGACATATGTTTCAACCAACACAGGTAACAGGCCAATCTTTACGGAAGTACCCCAAGCTCCAGCATTTTAAAAACCGATAGAACAAACATGAACAATCAAATAGACATTACTAATACAGCATCTGTGCAACGAAGCTACAACTTGTTCATCGGACCAATGGCTGCAAGAACAAAGTTGATTTTGTACCGCTTTGTTCAACACCTTGGGAATACCAACCTCAGAAGGAAGACGCTGAAATGTACTTCAATTTAAAAGCTTTGAACTTAGAGCCTATTTCAAAAACGTTCAAAAGCGGTTGTATATATATTTTCTGGAATACGTAAAGAAGGAGATGCACATCATTATTTCCTTGCAAATACATCCTGGTTCAGTTTGATTTCTAGCCTGGCCATTACTTCTCTTGATCAGCATCTGATCCACTGTCTTTCTTGAGAATGCCTGTGAGGGGCGGCAAGAGTAAAGGAAGACGGTGGAAGAACACCTAAGGGAGCTTGCAGTCTGTTGCTAAAGAAATAGTAAGTTGTGTAGGAGTGAGAGCAGAACAGAGCAAGGAAGGGAAATTAAACCGGAGTCACAAAATCTTTGGAATAAGACAGCAGTTGACTTCTCTTTAATTTCCTCCATCTTTATCCCCGTTTCTGCCAAGCAAAGCCTAATGATGTCCCTTGTGTCAAGTGCTGGTTAACTACTAGCCATCAACGCTCACACACACACCAATGCATGCACGCCGCTGCCACACACACACACTGCACACACACGCACACTCACACTTTCTGGCCAGCAGCTGGCAGCTTTGCCAACTGAGTCCCCCTGACTTGAAGGAGATACGGGAGCAGATGTGACTCTACTCTGCCTGACAGGTCTGAGAGGAGAAGACAAGAGGCAGCAGACAGTGCGGGGGGGAAGGAGATACAAGAGAAGTCTCCACCCTTTACTGTCTGTCTGAGCGTTGTTTGGCCATATCATTATTCCATGCAGAACCTAATGCTAACCCATTAGCATTGCTGGCTAAATGCTTTGCAGTGCGTTTAGGGTAGCCAGAAATGCTTACTAAACTTTCTTTGAGAATTACTTACTTAGCATGAGCTGTTTGTGTGAGATGATGAAGCGTCTTTCAAGAATCTTTGACTTAGCGAAGCCAGCTTTGAGCAGCGTTTGAAGACTGACCAGTAACTATTGTTAAACTATATCTATTTCAAATCAATGGTGATGGGAAACTACAACATATCTTCCCAAAGCAAGAGTGATGCATGAACTAGTCTTATGTGTATTTGGTTAGATGCCTGAAATAAGTCTTAGTTTAACACAAGATTCTCAGGTTTTGTTCTACGGTATAAAATATTTCAACGAATACCCCACTCTTAAATATCTGAAGCTTCTATGCATAATAAAAACTCGTGACTAAATTAGACTACTTAACATCATCATGAACATTAGCCGCCTTTAGCTTAGCGGTAATGTAAATGTAATTATTGTGCTTTATTTCACACCAGAACCATAACAAACTTTTAAACAATGAGAACAATAAATACTAAAATAAATGACAAGAATTCGTATTAAATAAAATGAATACATTTCTTACAGACAGGCCTCGTGGTGTCCGTAGGCTTGCCCTCACTGTCAGAGATATAGCTATATATAGATATAGCTTCCAAATTTCGCTTCTGTCGTCTTTTTTGTCAACAAGCCGAGGCGCAGCGGCAGCTGCACTCCCACTTGCAGCCATGCTTCTCGTTTTCTCACATGCTCTGGCAGCTAGCACGTGCACGAGAGAGGGGAGGCACTTAGAGCGTGCTTGAGAGGGGCGGGACTGCAGGCACGGCTGCAGTGCAGGGAGTGGAAGCAGAGCGCTGAACACACACGGCTCTTATTAGGCGCATTCACACCGCAGTACTTTTCCCACAAAGGTTCATGTCATTTCTTCTTCTTCTGCTTTGGGTTTACTGGCAGGCCGCAAACCACTTCACGCCCAAAGTCCCCGGCTGGAAGTCTCCGGAGTTGGGGAAGGCTTCAGTAGAAGCTGCTGGGACTCCCAGCAGCTTCTACTGAAGCCTTTCGAGTAAATCGCCAGAACGCCGACACCTCCTCATCTCCACCGCTCCCATGTTTTATTTTGTGTTGCCATAAGTTAGTTTCTCTGCGTTTCTGCGCTGGGCTAATGCTAATGCTAATAATGCTAATGCGAGGATAATAAAAAAGAGTTTTACGGGGCGTGGTTTGCAATCCGCCCAGCCAATCAGAAATATAGCTCTTTTCTCACAAGAGGGTAAAAAGGTTCTCATGAACTCATTTTAGTACCGGCTCTTTTTGGTGTGAACGCGATAAAAGAGTTCTCATGAACCTTTGTGGGAAAAGTACTGCGGTGTGAATGCGCCTATTAAAACTGCGCTTTCTCACCGGAGTACTTTTCCCCGTCATTCTTAAAGTACCAATAGGCTACTAATGAAACGGAGGAATCGTAACGTTTTTAACTGCAGGGTATCGCGGTACCTTTCAAGTATCGGTACACCGTGCAACACTAATAAGTATAAATGTGTGTTTGCCACAGAGGTTATTTTCTGCAATAATCTGAAATCAAATGGTTAAATCCCAATCCTTTTTGAAATCATCTAGCATCCAGATACCTTTGTTAATTTAAGATTTCCTATGTAGTCTTACTATCTCACAATCATCTTACAAAATGCATGATGACTATCTTCCACCCCGCCTTAGTATTAATAATAAGGCAGATTTGATGACATTGGTTGTTAGATGTAAGCACTGTGGTTTACCAGTACACTGAAAATAGATAGACATTTACATTTATTTATTTTAATCATAATGATCCTTTGTCTGGATTATATTCAATTCATTCACTTTCCACCGAGAGGGTTTACACGCTTCCAGATAAAAAAAAGCACCATCCAATCCTTCAACTCTAAAAAATATGATTTATACCAAACTCACACACCAGCTTGACCCGTGAGGCTTTGATCCGATAGATAGAAAACGTGATTTATAATAAAGATGCTGCCGTTTATGCCTCCTCAGCTTTGTCAACACTAAGCGCTGCCCCGCCAAGCATGATCCAAATCCAATACTCGATGGAAGCGGCGGTGTGAGGGCCTGCCTTTATTATTTTATCAGGAGTGATTTCATAATGAATTCCTCCCGTGGGGCAAGAAGCCGAATAAACACTGTGCACGCAAAAAATCAGAATGATAAACTTTCCCAGCGGGTATTTTTTACACGTTGACATTATTACGTACGTGATATGCATATGTATACATGTAACTAGTCTATTAGTTTACTCACCATATCATGAATCTTAAAGTGAAGGGATTATCAGCAATCAGGCTCATTTCTTTTTATATGGGGATTAAGAGCGAGTAATTTATCTTTAATCTCCTCAAATAGGGTGCTCAGCAGAGTTTGCACGCTGGAAACTAACACACACACACACACACACACACACACACACACAGTTGAGTGATTAACAAGTCATTTGCATTGTATGTGCACTAATCTGGGCGATAATTATACATAGTGACAATGGCACAGAATGGCTGTTGGACTACTTATTACATGAGTCAGTGAGCTGTCAGTATCCTCCACACACACCGACAGAAATACAGCCGATAGCCCGGTAGTTTAATGCGTGTAATCCGGGATAATCACTGCGTATATTTAACATGCAGCGGGGCAAAATCCAGTTTGCAGCAGTGCTTAGTGCTTCCATTAACTAGATTGTTTTGCTAACGTAGAAAACACGGGTAGCTTGTATGGTATTGCAGGAGTGTGTGTGCCACAAAATACAAATATGAACCTGGACGTTTGCATTATATATCCTTTTTAAAACCAACAGAATTTCATAAGAAGAGGTTAAAGCAAAACCAAGATGGAGCGGGTAAATGGGCAATTAAAGGGTGCATGGATGTGTTGAATGTGTGATTTGGAGGTGTTGAAGGTGCCAAACAAAAAGACAGTGATGCCGGGTGTAAAGAAGCAGTAGGAAGAAAGAGACTCAAATATGTGGAGGTATGTCGAATACGTTGAGAATAGTTGGTGTAGATTTTATTGGGCAACAAGCTCAGAGCAATTATCAAAAGTAAATCTTGCAAATAAAGCCAAACTATCCCAACAGTTAGATACCGCTTTAGCCAATTGTCAAACATTTCTCTAGGCCAGTGTTTCTCAAACTTTTTCATACCAAGGACCACTTAACCAATAAAAAAAACACTCGCGGACCACCTAACTCCACAAATATCCAAAAACACATCGTTTTTTACAAATCGCCTGAAAATGGTACAAACAAGTGGCCACATGTGTGATGAAGGTGTTTATCTGGGCTATATCATGCAATTGAAAGTTAAACTTAAGCTCGTTCCATTGCGGAGATATTCCCGCGAGAGTGTGAAAAACTTTTATTTATTTATTTATTTCAAATGTGAAATGTTACCAATATACTCACGGACCACTAGGGGGCGCTCACGGACAACCAGTGGTCCGCGGACCACACTTTGAGAAGCACTGCTCTAGGCTATTGGGTAGTGTAAACGCACCCTTTACAATCAAAACGCTAGAAATAGAGTCATCGCATTTAAATATATCAGAAGTATTGATGAACATGTATACAGTGCTCATCATGACCATATTTAGGAAAGGTCTTCACCTTTTTCAGCTGCTTTTACAGTCTGAAATAGGACTTTTAATCTGTGATGCAGCACACTTTCTGAAAGAGACTTGGATACATTGACCTTTTGACTAATTGCCAGACAGACTCTACAGTAACAGGTTATTTCAGGTTCTCACGGTTGATTTTATTTGCAGAAAAATACTATGATGTTTGACTGCATCTCGGCTGTATGCTTGTAAATATGGAAATGATAATGGGTTATGACATGTGGACTAACATAAAGGCATATTCTGTTTAGCCAAAAAGCTTTTGTGAAGGGGAGATTAATAAGTGAAGCGAATCCCGTGTTGCAGAAAACACACACACACACACACACACACACACACACACACACACACACACACACACACACACACACACACACAGCCTTGTCACAACTCTTTTTAGTTCTCATCTGAAATGAGAACATGCCCTGGGCCGCGCTGGGAGAATGGAAGCAAAAGCCAGAAAGAGAAAGGAAAAAAACAGAAGCACAGAGAGGGAAATAAAAAAGAGAAAAGCCAAAGGGGGGAAACACGACGTGATAAAGGGCCGAACCAGAGAAGGGAAAGGGTCGGGGAGACAGAACAAGACAGGAGCCGTGGATCAGCCTGCAGGGTCAGCGGTGTGAAAGAGTTGTGGTTCATGTAATGTCTCAACCTCTTCCATCCCCCCCAACACTCCTCCATGCCCGAATACGGCCCTCGCCGCCTCCCGCCCTCACCCTCCAGCAGCTATTTAACATGGAAATTGATTTAAACAGAAGCCGAGATATCCGCAGTGGGACCGGAGGACAGGTGCCTCCAGTCAGCAGAGGGGAAGCTAATGAGAGGTGAGAGACCCGAGCCGAGCTAACAAGGAAACGGAGAGCACAATGAGATGGCAGAGGAGAGGCAGAAATTAGAGGAGTGTGGAAGAAATTAAAGTGAAATTGGAGAGAAAGGAGAAGTCAAAATGTTATAATATCCAACCTCGAAGCTCCCGGCCGACAGAGACGAGAAATAGATAAATAAATTAGTGAGGAAAGTGTGTGTGTGTTGCTATGTGTGGGTAATGATGAATTATGATCAGGCTGAAGTTGAAATTGTACCCATATGGAAGGAAAGTATACGGTATTAAAAACTGTTCAGTACAATTAAATAGCAGTTAATAGCTTATGGAAAATAGAGGTTAAACCAGGCGTTGCATATTAGCTTTTTTATGTAGCCTATAGATGCAAAAAGGACGTGGCACTTATGCTACTATGTTAGGGTTGTGCCTAAATGGTAACCCTCGATTAGAGAAACTCTCCCATTATGATTAAGGTTAGAATAAGTCGACACAGCGAGTCTCAAAATAATATTTTTGGGGGATATTATCATCTAAACTCGACCGCTAGCTAGCAAGACAGAGGAACTAGCTAAGCTAACGTAATACAGTATATTGTGTTGAGAAAATAGTAACGTGTACAAAGATTAGACCCTGAGTTTAACCTTAGCTTAAGTAGAAGTTAAAAAGAGAATATTAACATTAAAGACACTTACATTTAGAAGGACACTAGGTCGGGAATCTTTTCAGCTGATGTTCAAAAAGAACAAGGAGGCGATATAAAGACTAGCAACTCCACATGGACTCTCCTGAATGAACTTACACAATTAATTCCCAGCAAATCAACACTTGAAGAACTAATGGCACATCACAAAATGACAGTTGAAAAAATAAACCAAAAGACAAAAGGCTGCGAGGGACTGCAATCGCCTTTCGCCCGAGCAGTCAACATGTTGATGTGTCCGTGGACAACATACTGAACCCCGAGTTGCTCCCGATGGCCAACGGTGTGTGAGTGAGTGTGTGTGAGTGTTAGCTTCCCTAGAGCAAGTGGTACTGCTCTGTATGAATGAGGTGTGAATGGGGGAATGACTCATTATGTAAAGCGCTTTGAGCGGTCGAAAATATCTGATAAAGCGCCATATAAGTACAGTCCATTTACAACTATGTCACCAAGTTCTTAGGTAGATAAAGTCAAGTAACCATGAAATTGAATTTTGACCATGAAAGTAAGTCAACTTAAAAGATAATAAAACTTTAAATCCTGTATAACCTTGTGTTGAACCACCACAATGTTTGCAATCTGAATATATAGAGTCGTTAAAGCAGTCTCTAGAGATCTGATTGGTCAGTCAGACAACTTCACTTAAAGGTCACATGTCATGCTTTTCCGGTTATTACCCGTCCCCTTGTGTGTTATGAAGCGTGTTCTGCATGTAACCGGTGAAAATGTGACGCGCTGGGGGGGGGGGGGGGGGGGGGGGGGGGGTGGTGCTAGTGGAGCCTCGCAGATGATGCACCCCCCTTCCCACGTCCATTCGCGATGTCTCGCAGCAAGCAGGACACCACACCAGTAAGCCAGCTCACACTGCCAGTGGGCGAGCTGACCAATCAGCGCACACTGGGCTCACAGGGAGGTGGGGGGGGGCAAGCCCTTTACATTGCACAATGTAAATCTATTCTAGTAGACCTCAACAATGGAATTATGACCAGTAGAAATGGCCATGACATGGGACCTTTAAAGCCTTTCAAAATTATTACGATGTGATGGGAAGAGCGAACACAAATGGCGACTGTACTTGGCTCCATTTCCAGCTCCAGCTGAGTAATATTCCAGTTACACCCATTCAACTTTCATTTCAAAAGAAAGCTTTGATAAAAGACGCTCACTGGCGTTGTTGACCTTCAATAATATTTGGCGAGGAAATAAATACACTGCCACTTCAGTGTGTCACCAAAGCTGATAGCTACTAGCTTTGGCAACATCTTTCATTAGACACTATTTCCTGCCTGGGCCCAGCTTCAGTTACTTCTCCTGTCTGTTTGTAAATCCCCTAAATTGGCTGAAGGAGTTCCAAGTAAACCTCCGACAAGCCTGAAATATCAAAACAGGAATGTGTTCAGAATACTGTTTTGATTCACAGGTCCAAACACCTTCTTTCAACTGAGCTCTGCCTCTGAGACGAGGAGAAGTGTAATGATGTTTAAAGGAGGTTGGCCAAGTTGGAGCAGCACTCATTGTTTCTCCCAGTCCGTACCTGAGCGCTTTTAAATTCGATAAGCAGGTCAGCAGCGTAGTCAAAACCTGCTTTTTTTTTTAAATACGACTATTGGCCAAGACGTTTTTATCTTTTAAAGACCTGGAAAGGGTTATTAAAGCCTTTGTTACCTCGAGGTTGGACTACTGCAACGCTCTGTACGTGGGTATGGACCAGGCGTCAATTAAACGCCTGCAGCTAGTGCAGAACGCAGCTGCATGTCTACTCACTGGCCACAAAAAGCGTGACCACATCACCCCAATGCTGGCCTCACTGCACTGGCTTCCAATTCGGTTCAGGGGTGGCGGTGGTGGCGAAGTCGATAGGGACTTGGCTTGGCAACTGGAAGGTCACCAGTTCAAGTCCCGGCAAGACCAAGTGCTACCGAGGTGTCCCTGAGCAAGGCACCGTTCCCTACACTGCTCCCCGGGCGCTGTTCAAAATGGCAGCCCACTGCTCCTAACACTAGGATGGGTCAAATGCAGAGAAACAATTTCCCCACGGGGATTAATAAAGTATATCAAAATCAAGAATTTATTTTAAACTCCTTTTATTTGTTTTCAAAGCCCTAAATGTTCTGGCTCCGGCCTATATAGCAGAACTCATCCATCGCTACACCCCAGCCAGAGCCTTAAGGTCTGCTGACCAGCTGTTGCTGATAGTGCCCAAGACCAGGCTCAAAACCCGAGGGCACCGAGCCTTCGCAGCAGCTGGCCGCAGGCTCTGGAGCACTCTGCCCCTCCATGTGAGGTCGGCCCAGACCCTAAGGGTTTTTAAATCAACACTAAAAACTCACTTCTTCTCCCTGGCCTTCTAGTCAGAGCGGAGCACGACTCCTGACTTTTCCCTGTGTTTTCTATATCTGTTGTAATTCATTGTCTTTTATTATGAATGTGTTTTTAAGTGATTGTAGTATTTATTACATGTACAGCACTTTGGCCCGACCCAAAACCGCTTTTAAATGTGCTTTATAAATAAACTTTGATTTGATTTGAGCAGTCTGTACATTAAAGAAAAGGCTAACTTCAGTAAAGCTCGAGTCAGTTGATACCAACTACGTGCAATATGTGCTATATATATATATGCCGTTAATATCTGTGTAATTTATAACTGGCTGCTAAAGCCTTAGAACCATTACAAGGTGTGTTTTTTTTGTATCTTGTAAATTGTGTAACTTGCTGCAGTTAAATACCATCAAACTATGTGCTATATGTGCAATATATACATTATATACATTAATAACTGTGTAATATACGAACTGTTACAGGATTTGTATTTTGGAAAGTATTTTTTCTTTTACTTTTTATATTATATTTTTATTATAACTTAGTACTTTTTTCTCAACATATGTAACATTAAGCTGCCTGTGGCTCTGTCCTGCTGTAACGATGTGAATGTCCGCTCTGTGGGACTAATAAAGGAATTCTGATTCTGATTGATCTCTTCTCGCCACAAGGGATCGTAAGAATTCAACTTGTGAACACACCGGTGTGAGCTCACACGCACAGACGCCAGGTTTTGAATATCAATGGGATTAGAGAAAGGTCTGCCTGTCGAGAGCTTTCAGATTGCAAACTGCACTTAAAATGAGGCGTGTTGCTCTTTAAATTTGATCTCACAATTTGATAAATGTTATTCATGAAACATGACAGGTATGACATTTTCTAGCAATACCCTCCCACGCACAGATGTAAAGACACTTCTCATTCTCTCTGGCTTTCCATCACCCTCTCGGCAGAAACCGATACACACACAGAAGCACTCACTGTTCCTCTTCATTAATAAACAAAGCGAGATGTGCTTTCAGTCTCTGTCTTGCAGGCACAAACACACAGGATGCTTCACGCTATCCCACTTTGCACGGCAGCATCTAGTAAGTCTTTCATGGCAATCATTTCAAAAGTGAGATTCATCCACTTTTTATAGCTGGCCTAATTCTTGTACTCTGGTCCCCTCTGAGCCGTCCATGATGAGACCGGGCCTGTGCAGAAAACACCACTAAAGAGACACCATGCCTCAACATCAACAATCACTTTGGAAAGTTGGTGTTCTACTTAATAAAGCCTTGAAAGGACCTAAATAAAAGTTTAAAGCATTTAATATGAGCATATGTACGAGTGCTGTGGTTGCAGAAACCTAAGTGGCACAAGCTGTAAGAAAATGTAAGAACAACTGCAATGCTAAGACGGATTTCAAATACTAAAGGTGTCTTTAAAGCCCTTCTAAGAACAATAAAGTCATCTTAGTTGTATGCTTCAACAGAACATATTAAGAACTTTAGGTCACACCATTCAAAAGTGTGTCCAATCCAAACATCCTCAAAACAAAAGTCTGTATGTCCTCCTTTCCAAAGGGAATAATATATAACCCCAACACAATGCTTTTCAATAAAACACAGAAAGAATCAAGCTTACCAGATGTAGTTATTGGGAATCCGGTCTTGGCTTGACTTCCTGTCCTCAGGATTTAACCTCAAATCACATTGTTTGTTCTTCTTTGGATGAGAACAATTAGTTAAAGGTGTTTTCTCCTCTCCACTGAAGCTCCTTTATTACTCCTTCAAAAACATTTCCTCCATCCACACCACAAACAATTCTCTTCCTTGTTCCCCAGGCCACGCCCCCTTACAGCTGTGACCAAAGATCACCTGACCAGTGTTATCAATGTGAGGTGTTGCCTAGAACCTCTGCCCTTTTTCTCCCCAGGCAGATGTTTCATAAGCATTAGCACTTTGTAAAACTGGTTTGTGCAAACTCAGCTCCAGGGATCATGGTAAGCACCAACAACATCTCAATATGCTCTCTTAATGGTACACTGGTAACTTGTTGTCATACTTACTGGCTACTGACGTATAGATGTCGGCCAAATCCATTACATTACATTTAGCTGAAGCTTTTATCCAAAGCGACTTACAATAAGTGCATTCGACCAAGAAGATACAAACTTGAAGAAAACAGAATCATAAAGTACATCAGGTTTCAAAGAGCCAAACATTTCAAGTGCTACTCAACTGGCTTTAGATAAGCCAGTCCTTTATTAGTATATAAGTGCCTTGTTAGTAATTCTATCACTCGAAGTGGAGTCGAAAGAGATGAGTTTTCAGTCTGCGCCGGAAGGTGTGTAAGCTTTCTGCTGTCCTGATGTCAATGGGGAGCTCATTCCACCATCTTGGAGCCAGGATAGCAAACCCACGTGTTTTTGCTGATGGGAACTTGGGTCCCCCTCGCAGCGAGGGTGCAGCGAGCCGTTTGGCTGATGCAGAGCGGAGTGCACGCGCTGGGGTGTACAGTTTAACCATGTCCTGGATGTAGGAAGGGCCAGATCCATTCGCAGCATGGTACGCAAGTACCTTGATGCTTATGAACTTCTGAAAACATGTTATCCCTATTGTGCACCATTGGCCCTTCTTATGGGCTTTAAAAAAAGGATTTATACCAGGGGTGTCCAAACCTTTATCACACAGGGCCACATACAGAAAAACATACGAAGGGTTGGGCCGGTGACTAGAGGGGAGTTATATCAACCCAGTCTCACGGCATTTGGTGTTATAGTCACGAAATTAATTTAATCTATTGTTTCGTGTGACACAGAACGATTTTAAAAGCAATGTATTTCTACTGGTAGTATGTTTCGTGCCTGCACCACGTCTTTTTGTCCGGCCGGATCTTGGAATACCAGAAGCTGTGTGGTTCATAAAAACATTTTCTTGCTCAATATCTTACCCTAAGCCTAACCCTTTTATTTTAAATAGTATAATGTCGGAGTTTTGTTGCCGTCCGTGAGGAAAATAAATGGCTCAGAGCCTCAGAATACTGACATCTGCATTTTTTTAAATCTTTTTTTCCTTCTAATCTGTTATTATTTGGTGCAGGCACGAAACATACTACCAATAGATATACATTACTTCTAAAATCGTTCTGTGTCAGAATACTGAAATCTGTATTTTTTTTGTATCTCTTTTTCCTTCTAATTTGTTATTATTTACATTGCTTTTAAAAATCGTTCTGTGTGAGACGAGAAAAATGCGAAAATCCTGTTGGTGAACTCGAATCAATAGATTAATGTTGTGACTATAACACGAAACGCCGTGAGACTGTGTTGGTTATATTGCCTCATAACAAGTGCAGTTATAAGTTAGAAAAATCAATCCAATGAATTATTCTTGTTACTTGAAAATGCTTTAAGAAAAACACGGCCTCCACCACAGCTCTCCAGAGGGCTTCAGTTATTGTGTTAGCAGCTCATTCCTTAAAACAGAAGCTTCAGATTGATTATAATAAGAGCAAATAGGAAGGGTAGATTTCAAGGTTGTTAAGGAAATAAGTTATTGGGGTTATATCTTTTTCTCATCTGCTTAGATTTGTTAGAAAATGTTTAAAAACTTTAATTGACTGAATGTATTTGAAAATGTGGCTTATTAACACATGAATACTGTGTAATATATTTGAACATATATATATAAGGAGTGTAATATAAGACAAGCAGAAGTTTCATTTGTGGGCCAGATGTCCTTATACTTTTTGAGTTTGGACACCTCTGATCTATACAGTGTGAATATAAGAACAGACTGCTTATTACAGTAACCGTCCTTATGCCTCTTCAAAGCTTCTCGTGCAAGAGGAACTCAGCTGAACCCACTTGATGTCAGCGAGATGATTGGCTCTCTGATGAGCAGCAGCTGATGTGTCTGTGGAGGCTGATTGTCACAGGAATCAGCATGCGATGTTCCTCTCATGGTGTGAATCTGCAATCCAGCTGTCCACCATATCTGCCCACAGTATTTCCACCTCTCACACACATTTCAACACATCCTCCTCCACACTCTGTCCCCCCCTTTAGCACCAGAAGGCCTCCTGTCTCTCACCTCCATCTCTTCACCCACCAGATGCCAGCTGACTGCATGGCGCTGGGGACGAACAGCAGCTCCAGCCGAGAGGGAAACAACACAGACTGATACATGGGGCTTGCTCATTTTCAACTCTACTTTTATTGATCACGGCACAGCAACATTTACTTTCTCTTCCACCCTCCCGCTCTTGACAGTTCATCGATTCCAACAAAGCAGATGGCTTCCACCGCCATCACTTATCTTTCATTAGATTATAGGAGACACTGAAATCATTATTTTAGACATAATAGCACATAAAGACTGAAAAATCATCTGTTTTGGATATGGCCTGTTGACGTTTCATTCCAGATGATGGTTTCTATTCTAATATCCAATGTTGCATCCTCTGAGCGGCTAGCTTTTTCAATAAGCTAAATGGAGCCTCTGACCGGCGAATCGGGGCGGATACATTGGTTTTTAATACAGGAAAGTATAGTTTTGACCTCTAAATGTAGCTCTGCACCACAGGCAGCCATAATATCATCAGTGATAATGGCAGAAAATGGCATAGAGGGAATCAAATCAACAGAGAATGATGGATGGATGGAGGGTGGTTAGTAATGTGTTCACCCTCCGTCCTTTCTCACAAGCAGCTCTCCGAATCTCGCTCTATTATCATAACTAGATGCTGACGCTGAGAGCAGGCCAGCGTTGGTTTTCAAGGTGTTACACATTTGCGGAGAGGCTACATGTGAGTACATGCAAATGGCCCGCTGCATTAGCATTTGATATCCTCAGGGCTTGGACAGGCCGTGCTATGCCAAGATGTGGTGTGTGTGAGAATGAGAGTGTGTGTGCGAGATAGTGATCCACTCTCTCCAGGCATCTTTGCACAGAGTGTAATTTCACTCGGCAATAAGGCATGGGTACCAAATAACACGCAACAAGAATGTAAAACAATTCTAAAATAGATTAAATGTACACGATTCTGCATGGATTTTGCTTGCCTTGCAGAAAATATCATCACGTCTAATCCAAGAGTTAATAGAAATTAAAGACAATTTCACAGCATACTATAACAGCAGTGCTCATTTTATGGTGAATTAGACTGGAACAATTACATCTGTTGGAAGAGAGGGTGGTCTTTAGAAGCAGCTTGTGTAGAAGTGTGTCTTCACGGTCAGAATATAACATAATTCAGCTTAGAGAAAATGTAGAAAATAGTCCACTTGAAATGTCTCTGGGTATTCTGGGTTCCCAGCTGAGTCGGAGCCACCTCTCCTCCTGGGACACTTCTTTATCAGCTTCATCCCATGGATTATTTGGCACCAGAACCCCCCCCCCACTCCTCTCGTCCGACCACCTCTTTAATGCTGAGCTGCTCCGTACGTCTTCCCTGCAGAGGAGAGAAATCACAGGAGAGACGCCAGAATCAGAAGAATCAGAAACAGGTTTAATACGAGGAATTTGAATACATAAAAGTAAAACACAAATAAAAATGTTATGGAAATTAAATGGAATAAAATATGGAATAAAAATCGGCAGTAAGAAAAAAAGAAAACAGAGACTATAGACAAATACACAATATCTATTCTTTCAGTAAAGCTCCGACACCGTTTCAATGTCAAAATATGCCTGACTGTATCTGATAGATTAGACGCATGTATTTTTCCTTAGTATTTCAATTAACATTTTATTCTACGTTCCTATATTTCAGTGGCAAATATTGTACTTTTTACGACATGTATTTATCACCCATATTTAGTAGCTTCTTCTGACATATATAAAACACGTGATATGCTGCTTTAAGCCTCCTGTTAACCTCAGCTTGACTTTACACCCTTTATCCTCACTTTGACCCCATGAGGATAAGACTCAACACAATGATCACATTCCACATGTTAACCTAAATGTATGTCTCTGGTGCTTTAGGTATCTTAGTTGACTAATTAATTAAATAAAACCTTCCCCCCTACAGACCCCTTTATACATCCAGAATTCCTATTATGTGACTATCAAAAAATATATAAATCACCATAAAATAAAATATTAAAGTAAGATATTTTTGATGTGGCGCAGTGGAAGGAGCCTTGGTGTTGGGATCACAGGTTCAAACCCCACTGCAGTCAGCATGTCGTTGTGTCCCTGAGACACTTCACCCCAAATTGCTCCTGTGGGGATTGCCCACAGTATTGAGTATGGAAGTCGCTTTGGATACAAGCGTCTAACAAGTAACATGTAATCAATCAATCACCGATGGTACAAAGTGCGTACAGGACATTTAAAAAAGGTCTTTATGTTAATTTTACGTTTACGCATTAGTCCTCACTAAATTAGGAAAAGTCATGAAATACTAAGCACGTTTTTTTGATACGTTAAACATTGATAACGTTAAACATTGAATGGGGTCAAATTCACCCCAAGGACAACAGGAGGGTTAAGCAAAGTTCCTACACATCTTCAATTTCAAAACACTCTTAGTTACTAGCTTGAAAGCCAATTTGAAAACTGAGTACTTTGCTACCTATTATTTAAATTCAGAACTTTTCATTGTAAGTGAGTATTTCAAGGCCACAGTATTAAAATCTTTCGTTAAGTAAAGAGTCTTCTTCTATGATGTAAAGAAATTAATGTAAAACCCAACTGTTAACATGTGTGTTCTGAATGCTATTATGTCGCCAAATAATTGCCAGAAGGTCAATCTTACAAATCAAATGACAGCAAGTTAAATAAACAACATTTTGTTAACGCTGCAATGTATTTAAAAAAGACTAGCCGAAATGTTAATGTATAATGATCCTACTACTATTAATTCATTTCTAGAAATCATCCATTTTATGTTTTAGAAAACTAAAGGGGCAATTGTCTGGACACACAGTCATTTTTCCTTATACTCGTCTTATTTCTAAACTTTAAGTCACAACTCGTCGTCTACTTTATAATCATTTAACGCCAGATAAGAGATAGTGCTTTCTTTTCCATTTTTGAGCAGTGGCTGTAATAATTCAAAGGTCATTTTCCTGCCACGTAGCACAGCTCTTTGAAAGAGAGCAGCAAAGCATTAAGTAACACATAAGACTTTTGGATTAAGTGCATTAATGATTCAATCGGCAGCTAATGTGGTCACAGGTCTTGGCTTTTGAGTATTTGGCCGCACTTATGGACATAAAAGCCAATGAGAAACCAAAGGACATATTTCTTTTATAAATCAAGATTTCTATGACATGAATCTCTACATAGTTGCAATACTAAATAGTCAAATTCTTCACCAAGGGACTTAAGTGAAAAGATTTCCAAAGCAACAAGCATTTATGTCTGATATGTCTGAAAACAAGTCAGTGACCCTTCCATCAAAAAGCATCTCAGAATGTTCTTTAAAAGCTCGTTATCCAGCTTCCCTCGACTGACATCCCAACGACAGTTCTGTTCCTCAGAGTCTGACCACCGAGCATTACTTTTGGATGCTTCATTTAACTTTCCTCCCTGCCTTCAAGGCACATCCAGGACATCAGAAGAATCCCTCCGACACCTCTCTGCTGCTGCTAGTTCCATTTCGGGAATCGCCAGCCGAGTCCTCTCGTTCCTGTTTTCCTTCTGTCAGAGCGCTCTGAGCTACGGATCCTCATTAGTCACTTTCCCTGAGAACACTCTGACACCGGCGTCGCGTCCCCCCCCCCGCGAGACCACACAGCGACTCACTGTCAAGAGGCGACTTACAGGAGCCGGGCAATCATCAGAATCAACCAACCTCTGAAACGCTGTGAATATCACCAACGTGCTGCGGCTGCATAACGCTTGCAAACTTTCTTTCAATGGTCTTTTGGGAAAATGGGAAAAGTTAGAGAACCATACCAGTGGTTTTGAAGGTTTTAGACCATTACCTACAAACTGTGTAGAATTCACATTTCGGCAGGAGAGGGCGAATCCATCACAGCAGGGGGTTTTGTCAGCGTCTTTAGTGGTGATTTCATTTTTTGAGAACCCAAATATGTACTCCCATGTGTGTATAGCAAACATGAAGATACAGCCAGTAGCTCGTTAGCTTAGCTTAGCGATGGGGAACAGCTAGCATAATGGTCAGAAAGTGAGGGGTAAAAAAGTATAGTTTAACAGGGAGAATAGTGACCAGACTATTTTGTGATTTGGACCAGTTGCTAGGCAGGGATGTAAATCACAAGTTGAATCTATATGTACAACAATTCAGGGAACTTTGATCAATATGAGATGCCAATTTAAACCAACATTTTACATCAACTCATAAAAAGAAACTCAATTATGATTTGACAACTAATATCTGGGCTCTAACAGACATTTCAATTCAAATGTACACTTTTTAGTAACAATTGACCCCCGGTTGTTGACTGTAAAGTGCCAACATGTATGAACACTGATTAAATAGACAGAAGGTCTATTGGATAGATATTTTGACAAAGATGTGCGATGGGAACACTTGCGCTCCTATTGGCTAAAGTTCCAATACATTGTACGTGATAGGCGAAGGGGCGGGACATCTCTAAGTGGTTGACCAATCACAACAGAGACAGCCAGCTAACCAATCAGAGCAGACTGGGCTCTGGTTTCAGACAGAGGGTGAAAAGAGGCGCTGCAGCACAGGCAGTATGAGAAAAATAAAGAGCTTTTTGAACATTGAAGCATGGAGATATGTAGAGACACTACATACTGATATACACCTGAACATCAGCAGGAGAGGACTCTTTAAAGTAGAGACACTACATACTGATATACACCTGAACATCAGCAGGAGAGGACTCTTTAAAGTAGAGACACTACATACTGATATACACCTGAACATCAGCAGGAGAGGACTCTTTAAAGTAGAGACACTACATACTGATATACACCTGAACATCAGCAGGAGAGGACTCTTTAAAGTAGAGACACTACATCCTGATATACACCTGAACATCAGCAGGAGAGGACTCTTTAAAGTAGAGACACTACATACTGATATACACCTGAAGATCAGCAGGAGAGGACTCTTTAAAATAGAGACACATACTGATATACACCTGAACATCAGCAGGAGAGGACTCTTTAAAGTAGAGACACTACATACTGATATACACCTGAACATCAACAGGAGAGGACTCTTTAAAGTAGAGACACTACATACTGATATACACCTGAACATCAGCAGGAGAGGACTCTTTAAAGTAGAGACACTACATACTGATATACACCTGAACATCAGCAGGAGAGGACTCTTTAAAGTAGAGACACTACATCCTGATATACACCTGAACATCAGCAGGAGAGGACTCTTTAAAGTAGAGACACTACATACTGATATACACCTGAACATAAACAGGAGAGGACTTTTTAAAGTAGAGACACTACATACTGATATACACCTGAACATCAGCAGGAGAGGACTCTTTAAAGTAGAGACACTACATACTGATATACACCTGAACATCAGCAGGAGAGGACTCTTTAAAGTAGAGACACTACATACTGATATACACCTGAACATCAGCAGGAGAGGACTCTTTAAAGTAGAGACACTACATACTGATATACACCTAGACATCAGCAGGAGAGGACTCTTTAAAGTAGAGACACTACATACTGATATACACCTGAACATCAACAGGAGAGGACTCTTTAAAGTAGAGACACTACATACTGATATACACCTGAACATCAGCAGGAGAGGACTCTTTAAAGTAGAGACACTACATACTGATATACACCTGAACATCAACAGGAGAGGACTCTTTAAAGTAGAGACACTACATACTGATATACACCTGAACATCAGCAGGAGAGGACTCTTTAAAGTAGAGACACTACATACTGATATACACCTGAACATCAGCAGGAGAGGACTCTTTAAAGTAGAGACACTACATCCTGATATACACCTGAACATCAGCAGGAGAGGACTCTTTAAAGTAGAGACACTACATACTGATATACACCTGAACATAAACAGGAGAGGACTCTTTAAAGTAGAGACACTACATACTGATATACACCTGAACATCAGCAGGAGAGGACTCTTTAAAGTAGAGACACTACATACTGATATACACCTGAACATCAGCAGGAGAGGACTCTTTAAAGTAGAGACACTACATACTGATATACACCTGAACATCAGCAGGAGAGGACTCTTTAAAGTAGAGACACTACATACTGATATACACCTGAACATCAGCAGGAGAGGACTCTTTAAAGTAGAGACACTACATACTGATATACACCTGAAAAAGAGCATATGTCTTCTTTGAAGGTAAAGTTGGCAAAAGTACTAATAGCGTAGTTCCTTAAATGTGGAACTATGTCTTCAAAAAACCTCCTGACTGAGAGTCCATGAATGTTTTGACCAGGAGAGAACCCAAAGCAAGTTCTGCTTTCTACAAAGGCAATTAAGTTTTGCAAAAATAAGCATCCACTCGTTCACTGTGATGGATTACACGTCATGCAAGTTGCTTCATATTGTACAAACTTGAACGGACACTAACGCTGCCTGGAAGGTAGACAAATCAATCTTTAAGACTCGCTGTACAGGAACTGGAAAGGAGTGTGTGCAAAAGGCAGGAGTGTGGTTCTTTAAAAGTGGAAACAATGCGGCGGCGGACCAACCTGAGGCTCTTTTGGTTCTCACTTCAGCAGACTGTCAGTCTCCGGGCGCTCAGTGACCGATAGCTGTGCCTGAAGGAAGGACAAACCCAAAATCAATACCCCGTCTAAAAGCAGTGGGAGAAACTAGAGACAGATCATGCAATGTCTACAGGAGAAGATATGCTCATGCAACTCAAGCTTTCTCTTTTAGATACAGGCAGAAACCTTTTAAATATTACAGTAAGCAACTTTTACACAGCAAATTAAAAAAGTAACAGCAGCTCAACTGTACAGAAGAGATTGACATAGATTTGGCTTTGTTCATTTTAGCAAGAGTTGCATTTACACTATCTTAATGTATTTTGTTAGTACACAGAATAGTTATTTTGGTACATAAAATCCACTACTGTAATGATATTGGAATTAACGGTTTTCTTACTTTTTGTGAGGCGAGTCTTTTTTGTTGCCATGACTGAAATGATATTTTAAGAAACTACGCATTTACCAGCAAGTTTATGTCAATGGATAAACACACTACGAAATTAAACATTTAGGGTTAGGTTACCTTTACAGTGGAGTTCTCTAGGTTATAACCATCCTCTCCATTGCACTGCCATTACTCTGTACTAAAGTAGCCATCGCGCCAGCGTCTTTCATGACATGAAGCCTAGACCTGAATGGTGGTTTGAATTCAGTTAATTTTCAGATGCTATAAAAGCAATTCTCATTAACGGTTACGACCACAGGTAAGAGGATTGAAAAAGTCTTATACATACCCAGGCATTCAATGCTTTAGAACTCTATACACATTAGGAAGCTATCCAGGTTATTTTAGAGGTCTTACCTCTGGGTCCTTTTTAAAAAGTATAGAAAGAGAGAGAAAGAATAAGTTGTGCTCTTTTGATAATCAATCCAGACATCATTTAGTAGGGTTAAAGTCTTCAGACGTCAATACATTCATTTAGATTTAAAATGCGCTTTTGAAGGAGAAACAAATGAAAACACCTACATCTGTCGGCTGTTTAAAAAAAAGGCCATTTCAGAATTTTACTAGGACAGGAAACAAATAAGGCAAGTTAAGTTTCATAAAAAACAAACTAAGCTTTATTGACAAACTGCTGCAAAACATCTTTTGGACAGATTTAGTAACCTATTTAGGCAAGCTTACACATGTAGCATAATGCATTTTATGGAGAGGGTACAGATACTAGTGGCAGAATAAGTACAGTTAGGATGTTTTAAAATATGTACAAGAGTTGGGATTGAGCTGCAGGATCCCTTCTCTTTAGAAAGAGAAGACCCATGTGGAGATTTGTGTCCCGATCCTTCTTTGTTTACGTTGTGCATGCACTTTATAGAGGACCCGATCACAAAATGAAGACCTGAACCGTTTTTTATTTAACACATTTTGTCTTCAGAGTCTTAAAATTAATTTGTAACATGTATTAACAAATTGAGGATATGAGGACAGTCCATCTCAACAGTGTCTATTAGGGCTATATTTCAAAACTCTACGTACAATGACACATATTGCTGCCTAAAGTCTAAATGGACAACGTTTTAGGACTATTTAAAAACAAACCATCATCAAGAATGAATTCCATTAACATCGATTCTTTAACCTTCACTTAATTTAGGATTTAATTTTTGCGTCTATATTACATCATTCAGAGTTTAAAAGGTCTTTTATTCGGCTATATTAACAGAATTTTGAAATGTAGCCTAAATGGGAATCTGCAACTGACCCTCAACAGATTATTTGAATTTAAAACAATTAAAATGTATTTCTTTTACAAGTTGATAATGAGCCATTTATTCCACTAGAAATTACTACTTACTCCCAAACAGTTAAGAAAAATTAAATATCAACAGTGCAAACAAAGCCAGAAGGGGGGGGGGGGTTAAAAAGGGTCAGAGGAAGAAAGAAAAACACAGCAAAATAAAAAAAAAGGAAATAAAAAAGAGGACGCCAACTTCTCCCCTCTGACCGTCTGCAAGATTGGTTTGTTGGAGGGATCGGTGGCGAAAGGTAGGGTGGGGGTGGGTTGGGGGTTAAGTGTTGGGTTTGTGCGACGAAATAGGGAGGGGGGGAGGAAGGTCAAATCTCAAAAAACCAGTTCCGATTTTCAGTTCCCAAATTTGCGCTCTCGTATAAAGTCCAGTGCGGGGAGAAAGACCAAACCAAAGACAAAACGAACAATTACTTTTGTCGGGCTGCTTAAAGCGAGAGCTGCCGTGGGAGACAGGCGGTAGTCATGGCGACGCGTTAAGGTCGGCGCGTCCGCTTCAGTACTGTCGGTACGGGTGCTCCCGGTAAGGCGTCTTGGCACCTCTGGAGGGGGGGGGGGCCTTCCCTGTGGGTGCTCGCTGGGTCCCGTTCCAGTCGTCCTGGCCTGGAGAGGACGAAGAAGAAAAGACGTTTACAACAAGACAAGATGGAGGACATCTAATACAACCTTAGTGGATGAGACAGGTTTATCACCAGGTAGGTTGACACGTACGAGGAATCTGACTTGGTGTCGTGGTGCGTACATACAAGTTAAACAACAACAAAAAAACACAGATAGCGAAATATTTTAACATTAAAAAAATTATATTAGATAAATATAGGAATATAAAAAATTAAATAAAGCAGTATTTACATTGAAATAGAATGGACTAAAATATAAAAGTACAATGTATTGCATGTTTGTTGATCTGTAAAGCACGCTGGGACAAATGTGATTTGATACTTGGCTTTGTTTTGGTATAATAGTTTCATTACTGAGTGAGTGAACATTTGAATACCCTAATTTCAATATTTCTACTTTTCATTAAAGCTTACTGGTTCTTTAGATTCAGATTTTCCATCATGAACAATATAACCAAACAAACAAACGCATTTCTACAGGTGAAGTGATCCAGCAGCGGTATATACATTCAAACTAGCTCCACATTTACCAGCTGTCATTATTGCACCAGTATTCCTAATCCAAATCAATATGGAACCGCTTCAGGATTTGTTTAAAGACAGTGTTTCTCACCAAGAAATATTGCGTGTGTTATAAAAGGTACCTTTGATGATACCAGTACGTGGCTCTTACTTTGAAATCTGACATCATTTTGGATTATTATGTATAACTAAAATAGGTAAGGATTAAATGTACACCTAAATCAAGGAAATCTGAAAATCAATCAAATACTATAGTATGTGAAAGTACAAATAAAATATCTAGTTAAAAATGTTTTTAACTAGATATGTTTTTATTCACAGTATAAATTGGGTCATCTTTGTTGACAGAGAAGAAGGTTTTTCCTCACCATACGACTCGTACGACTCTGTGGTCTCTCCGTGTCCGTAGTCATAGTACTCTGGCTCTCTGATGGTCAAAAACAGGCAGAGATGAGAAAGAAAAAATCACTTTTAATCTTGAACAACATGAAGTATCTGCTGAGTGAAATGTCTAGGGGGATGATAATTGGTTGCCATGAATAACATCAAAGCTCGGCTCTGTAGCGTGGAGCAGCTTCTCCTAAATAACCTCGCTATCCGAGACCATGAACCAAGAAGCAGCGCTGAATATGTGCCGAGTGGCTAATAAAGTGTTCCTGTGTGTGAAAGCAGGCGATGTGTGTGTGCGCTCGGTGGGAAGCAGGCGATGTGTGTGTGCGCTCGGTGGGAAGCAGGCGATGTGTGTGTGCGCTCGGTGGGAAGCAGGTGATGTGTGTGTGCGCTCGGTGGGAAGCAGGCGATGTGTGTTGTGCGCTCGGTGGGAAGCAGGCGATGTGTGTGTGCGCTCGGTGGGAAGCAGGCGATGTGTGTGTGCGCTCGGTGAGAAGCAGGCGATGTGTGTGTGTGCGCTCGGTGGGAAGCAGGCGATGTGTGTGTGCACTCGGTGAGAAGCAGGCGATGTGTGTGTGCGCTCGGTGAGAAGCAGGCGATGTGTGTGTGCGCTCGGTGGGAAGCAGGCGATGTGTGTGTGCGCTCGGTGAGAAGCAGGCGATGTGTGTGTGCGCTCGGTGGGAAGCAGGCGATGTGTGTGTGCGCTCGGTGGGAAGCAGGCGATGTGTGTGTGCGCTCGGTGGGAAGCAGGCGATGTGTGTGTGCGCTCGGTGGGAAGCAGGCGATGTGTGTGTGCGCTCGGTGGGAAGCAGGCGATGTGTGTGTGCGCTCGGTGGGAAGCAGGCGATGTGTGTGTGCGCTCGGTGAGAAGCAGGTGAGGAGTAAAGAGACGATGATTCACTCACGCCTGTGGCTGACTGTAGTAGCTGTCGTATGACTCGTAGGCCGTGTCTGTGTAGCTCTCATCGTAGCCCTGGAGAGGGAGGAAACAAGAGCGAGGTTTAGGGAGAGGCTTCTTCATGAATCACGAATGTCAAGATGCCCCCAAAGAACTACACCAACACAGACAAGCCCCCCCTTGTGTCTCGAGCATCCCAAATCACTTATTTCTGTTTTGACGGACGAGCAATTCAGAGCCAAGAACAATCTTATTCAGAGGAGACCGTGATGGAGAGGATTACATATTTCTCTACAGGAAACTCTCCTTCTGCCTGTTGCACTACCTATCCCTCATACGTCCTTGTATTTCTTCAAGTTAACAGATCACTTAGTATGCGTAGGATGCAGCACTGGTTTTTATGAATGTATAAAGCCATTTTAGGAAAGCTTCCACTGTACATATGTGCCAGTTTGTGACTCTTACAACCTCAGATCCAGAGCCTGGATACGGGTCCAGGTTCCTGCCGTGCGGACTGAGGCGGGAGAAAGGAGTCTTATTTATGATGGTTCTTGGTCTTGGAATGACCTTCAATCACGCCTAAAACTGAGGGCACTTGTCTCTATAGCATGTTTTAAGTTGAAGTTGTCTGAGGTCCTTACCACCAGCTGCTCTTGCAGTAATAAGTAGTGCCTTTCTTACTGTCCTAATGTGTTCAATGTAGTGACTGCTTTTCGTCTTGTTTTCTATATGTTCTCTGTATTTTACATGTCTGTGTAATGATGTGTAACGTTGCTGCCTTCTTGGCCAGGTCAGCATTGCAAATGAGATTGTATCAAGATATCTTAACTTGTCTGTTTGATAATTAAGGCAGCACAATTGATCAAGTTTTCATCAAAATTGCAGTTTTGACAACATTCAAATCTCAAGGCACTGTTTGTTACAGGCAACATATGTGTACATCTTATTCTGAAATAAGTTTGGTGGTGTTTGGACTTAAAGATCCTCTCACACCACGATCATTTTAATGTATTCTTCAATTATAATGAGCTATTGATTAAAAACAAATCAATTACTTCCAAAAACATTTCTCAATATCTGTATTTCCTTTACAAATCACCAGGCCCTAATAATACATCTTATAATCATGCTACTGTAAGGACATTAACATACATCCAAAACACACACACCAAGCCACCTTGTTAAGCAGTATTCACATTTTTACTCTTCCTATTTGTCTATAAAGTGAGGATTTGTTTACCTTCTTCTGACGCTCTGATAGAATGCTACTGTTGCTATAAACAAAGTTACTTACATATTCCTCGTAGCCCTCAGAGGCTGCAGTGGGGGTGTGCTGGTGGGGGGGTGGGTGTGCCATCCTGTGGGGGGGCCCTGCAGCTGGGGGTCTGGCTCGGGGTGCTGGTGCTCCTCTGGAGGGTGCTGCTGGGGGTCCTCCTCGCCCCGATGGGACCCCCCTCACTGCTCCACCTCTGGGTGGGCCGCCTCGAGGTACTCCTCCTCTGGCAGGAGCTCCACGAGGGGGCATCCCCCGACCCCTGGAGAAGATGAAGATTCAACTTATTGTCATGACGTAGTACAGGTGCTAGTAACGGTCTAGTGTTAGGAGCAGTGGGCTGCCATTATGTACGGCACCCAGGGAGCAGTGTAGGGAATGCTGCCTTGCTCAGGGACACCTCAGGAGCACTTGGTCTTTCCGGGATTTGAACTGGTGACCTTCCAGTTGCCAAGCCAAGTCCCTATCGACATCGCCACCACGGCCCTATGTTCCTCTCCTTTAAGGAATACTTCAGGATTTAGGGAATATGTAGACCTGTACAGAACGGTGCCATTTAGTGCTCAAGCTAACAATAATACCAATCTTAACTTCAGGTATATAAAGTAGTCAAATAATAAACACTAATAAACATTGTGTCCCTCTGAATTCCTCAAACTGGTCCTTTAATCGGTGACCTTCATAAAAAGGTGTTGCCAGTTGATGTTTGAAAGACTCAGGCAACCCTTTCCCTCCATTTTCACTATTCATGCTAAGCTAAGCTAACCTTCGAGCTCCAGCCCCATTATTTACCATACGAACATGCAAATGGAGGTTAATCACATGATGTAACACTGAGGTAAAAATATGTTCCTCTACTTGAAGGAATACTACAGAATTTAGGAAACATGTAGACCTGGACAGACGTCATGAAACCTTTATGAAATCCTCATGACACGCTCTAAGATGTCACCGTTTCAGAAAAAGAACATGTTAAAGGAGCAGTGTGGGGTGTAGTGCCATTTACTGCTCAAGCCAACCAAAATACCAACTGACTTCAGGACAAGCTATTCCTTCAAAAAAGTAAAAACTTGATCTATGAGAAAACCGGTGTCTGTGTATGTGTGTGTGTGTGTGTGTGTGTGTGTGCCTCACCTGTGTGCTCCACCAGGGGGGAGTCCGCGGCCCCTGACCGGAGGGCCCCCTCTGCCTCTGGCCCCGTGATCCTGGCCCCCGTTCAGGTAGCCCATCTCCAGGAACTGCTCTTGGCAGATATCATCCATCATATCCTACACACACACACACACACACACACACACACACACACACACACACACACACACACACACACACACACACACACACACACACACACACACACACACACACACACACACACGAAGAAAGAAGACAGAGAGAGAGGGTTAGAAACTAGGGCCACATGACATGGGAGAAGTGGAATGAAAAAGCAAGAGTGTGGAAGAACGAGCGATGAATAAAACAAGAGCGAAACACAATTACAGAGCTGCCCCCCCCCCCTCCCCCCCCCCCTAATGGCTAACAGAGCGAGTGGAGGAGAAAGTCTCAGTGCCAGTGACTCAGTGTTAAAGAGAAGGGGGGCGGCGGGGGGTTTTAGTGGATGTGGGGGTTTGGAAAGCATCCATCCACACTCCTGAGCCACTCCGTCATGCACAGAATGTAAATCTGTTCTCCCTGCACTTCCTGGTGAGATTGCATCAATTTATTACCATCTGCAAAAAAACAATAACTGGGGGGGAATTAACGAAGCGGTCCGTCTGAGCGACACAGATCCAGGAACACAATCCAACACTTCTTCGGAGAGCGATCGCCCCGTGATTGAATTTATTATTTCCCAGAAATCAGTCCCTGAAATTGTGACCGAGAATATGAAGCGCGGACTTTACATTTATCTGCAGCCTAAGCAAACAGCAGCGCCTCAGATATTCATCAGTGAGACTGCGAGGTGACACTTCACCCATCGAGGCGTTCAGATTCATCTACTTCCTTCATATATTGCATTAAATAGAAAAGATAAAAATAAACTGTCAATGTACATTTAGTCATTTATTCAAATATGGCCTGGTTTCAAATGAAGGACGTCAAACCTGACAGATTATGGCTTTAAGTTGTCACGACAGGTTCTGCAGGGGACGGCTTTGTACGGCCTATTCCTCCTAGAGCACCCTCTAATTAAAAAAGAACTTGTCCTGCTTTGGCTGGAGCCGTCGACAGAGCACCGTGGGCTTCAGCCAGGCTTTGTTGGCCCGTGATCAAGAATCTCTCAGCACAAAACGGATAAAATAAGCGTAGGCCGCGCCGGGTGAATTACACCACGGATCTGTCTGGGAAACTTACATCTCCACGCTGAGTGTCCTCGCTCCCTGAGGAATGAGACTCAGTGATGGACGGACAGGAGGAACCCTGCCAACATGCCTCCTGTTGAGCTGATCTTCTATTAGATGTACAGTGTTGTTAACACAAACAAACACAAATCTAATTTGGCTTAATTTTTCTCATTCTGCCTGTGCTGCAGCACCTCTGTTCACCCTCTGTCTGAAACCAGAGTCTGCTCTGATTGGTTAGCTGGCCGTCTCTGTTGTGATTGGTCAACCGCTTAGAGATATCCCGCCTCTTAGCCGATCACGTACAATGTGTTGGAGGGATAGCCAATAGGAGCATGAGTGTTACATAGTGATGTCACTCTGTTCCAGAAGTAAACAAAGGAGTCCAATGGAGGCGTTTCAGGCACAAAAACCTATAACACACTACAAGAGAGGGAAAACCCAAAAAAGCACAATAGGGGCCTTAAATTGCAATTTTTCAGGCATTCTTTTCCATTTATAATTAATATTTAATAAACCAAATAATTCATCATTTATAATAAGTGTTTAATCGTAGGGCTAAATGGAAAACCCACTAATTACTTGATTGAATCATTTGGCATTGAATTAACCACATCTTTAGCCAGTACAGTTTTTATAAAGGCAAAGATACGCTTTGATTTATATCTTTAGAACATTAAAGCTTCGTCGGACTAATTTCAGCACATTAGCGTTTATTAACGTGTGTTGGGTGTGAGTCAATATTGTTGACATGTTACAGTCTACATGATTAAATATATTATATGCAATTTAATGAATTGTAAGGAATATTTGTTCGATGCAGCAGCTACCAAAACGTCAACAGAAAGCAAGACACGAGCACAGCACCACCGCAGAGAGGGACTCACAGGAAACAGGAACTTCTTGACCTCCTCCATGGCGTGGGCCATGCGCAGGTAGGCCTCGGGCACGGGGGCGAACACCTCCACGAACACGTGCAGCTCCAAGGACAGGTGGGAGTATTTGGGCTCGCCGGCTTTCCTCAGCCCCTCCTCCTGAAACCAGACAACATCACATCAGAGTCAGAGAGGCAGAGCAGCTAAGTCAAATGAATTATGCAAGGAGTAGTCCCATTTCATCGGCGGCATCAGAGGGCATCAAGCACAGGTGGTGTTCCCTTCCTTTGTGTTGATTAATAATTGCATCAAAGTGGAGGAAAACTGTTTTAACGGGAGTTCCTGAAGACTCCAGATGTGCAGAGTGTGAATGCCCTTGGCTTTACGTTCACGTTCACTCTGCCAGTTGAAACCATCTGCCTGACATCGCTCTGAACTACAGGCCAGATGTGTTATGGCTCCAGGTACAAGTGTGTAGCACCAGATGTGTGTGTGTGTTTAGGAAAGTGCACTACCTTGGATTTGTCTCTCATGGATCCTTTGCCCAGCACCGAGATCTTGGCCCCGGTCTCTTCCTGCAGACGTTTGATCGTGTTGCCCTGAGGTCCCAGAATCTTCCCCACGAAATTGAACTAATGGCAAAACAAAGCGGGGAGAGATTAGCCTGACAGTCAAAGCAGAGGTGAGTTTAACACCCAGAGTGAAGTGTCAGGGCGGCGTGTTGCTTCTTGTGCAGCTTTTAGTAGAAGATTTACCGAGAAGATCCCTGAAGGCTGCGGCACCGTCCCTCTCTATTCACTACATTCATCCAAGAACTGAAACCCTACCTATTGGTGCCGGTTTCATCTTTAAAGAAACTCATTAACGTGTGCATATGTGAGCCACAATTAGCAAAAGAGTTGCCTTTAAGGAAGCAATTCCTCCTGGAGTTGTGAAAGTAATCTGAAACCACTCATGAGCTTTGTCTCTCCTGACACTGGACTGATGTTCCGACTCAAACTAAGCCCTTCAAACTAAGCCGGGCTTCAGGAGATCAGAAGGCGGTCTTACTGCACAGACTAGACACCTACAGCGTATTGATCTGAGGCTGGAGACGAAGCAGCGTCTACGCCTCCTATTCTGCTTCACATCCGGTAGAAATGTCAACTTTTGTACTTAAGAAAGTACGCTGAATAGTCAAAAGTATACAACAGGATTTAGACAGCCACAATATCAACATATAGGTCACTTAAAATCTAGCAATCGGTGAGTTTTACAGGAAAGTTGCAACGATTAGCCAACAAATTAATCTACAGAAAATTAATAGCCAACTATGTTGATAATTAGTTCATCATTAAAGTCGTTTCTCATGCAGAGAATGCGGTTATCAGCCTCTCAAATATGAAAAACTCCAATTTGTCGGCTTTGTATTACATTAAACTTAATATTTTGGAATGCCTTAAGACATCTCTTTTGATTTATGACATGTATTGACCAATAATCAATTGAGAAAGCAATCAGATTAATAAATACATTGATGGTCAGTTGCAACTGTACTTCAACAACAACATAAACCATCGCGCAAAAATCAATGTAGTCAGAAGTGAGAGATATAGATTATATGATATAAGAATACACCTGAGGGTGAAGTGAAGTAAGATTTCACACTGAATTACAATTACAGTAGGCAATACAATCGCTCTCCTGTCCATAGTGATAATAACATTTTGATCCGTTTGATGATATTTTAAAACACGCCAGAATCGGCGGTAATTATTCTCTGCAGCTTAGAGATCAAGGTTAGGACGAGTACTTTCAGACTCCACAGTAACCCCGTGGCTTTGTGTAATTGAAACCTGACTGCAGGATAAATTAAATCAAGAAGGTTCACGGTGAAAAGACACGAAGAAGAAAGACAGGCTCACCTTCGGGTACTGTTTGACAGGTATGAGCACTCGTTCCTTAAGTTTGATGTTCTTTGTTGTGAAAAGGTCCATGTAGTCGTCCGCCTCCTTTTTAGTCTCGTCTTTCTGGAGTCTATCAATTTCTAGAAAGGATGGGAGAGGCATCGTTTCAGACAAAGTGTTCATGCAATAGAACAGGATCAAAGTACAAGGAGGATTTATGAGCACTTTCATTATTCAGTAAGTATTGACTGAGAGATTTGCAGGTCAAACAACATCTTCGTGTCTAGACTCTAACTTGGAAAGATTTTGCGACACACAAGTTACTTTTAATAGATGTTTCAGTTTTAAGTATCATTAACATCTAAAAAACGTTCATTTTTAATCTCTTTTTGTGCCTGGTTTTAACAGAGAAAGATTTTGACCGACAGTCAGCGTTTAAAGAAAGCCTGGTTTGTTTTTCATGCAGCAGGTATTTCTCCACACCCTAAATGGAGATGAAACAGGTAACTAGTCGATAATCTGACAAACTACTTTGACAATCAATCATTTGAGCTCTTCGTCAAGCAAAACTACAAACCGTCTCTGCGGCTAACATTAAAAAAATAATATCTTGGGTGTTTAGCTGCTGATCTGAAACACAACACACCTTTGGATCTGCTAACTTGTGTTAAGGTCTTCAAAGATATCGATAATGGTGTGATATCTGCACATCGAACTGTTCCAGAAAGACCGATATTGCACGTTTGAGTTAGTTAAAAACGAGTACCGCTAGAATACAGCCTTTTGAAATGTTACATTTTTGCCTTGTGTGTTTAATTCAATGTATATTTCCACAATAGGATGTAGGGAAATAATGTCCTTCTTTGTTTTAAACAATACAACAAGCACTTTGAACAAGCAGCAGAAAAGGCAGAACTAAACCGCATCGATTGGTTATATATCTTCAAAACATATTATTGTGATATTGAACCCAAATAATCACATGTTTTCCTCCTATTGCGCAACCCTATCATCACCATTTCCCATTACTTATACAACAAGAATAGACAAGAAGAGACTCGCCAGTGCAATCAACAAATCAAATTATAGCACCAATTCTGAACTCTGTAATAAGCAGCCAACACCACCATCTCTTCCCTGTGGCGCCCAGCACCCTCAGCTCTTCATCTCATCCTCCTCCTCACTCATGGCCGTGACATCTCCTGAGCGGCGATGTTCAAACATGTCAGCTCCATCTCAGAGCACCAGCTGCAGATGTGCACAGCCTCAGAAGATGTCACAGTGTGGGAACCCACAGCAGAAACACTTTCACTTTCAGAGATGCAGCACTAGTGCACATCCTGTTAGACAAAGACACCTTAACCACTGCCAGAGAGGGGGCTCAGACACATGACTGGAGCAGCGTATAGGAACCAGTTTGCAGGAAAAAATATCACTCAATCTGTAGCTCACACAAAGACCCCATCATAAGCAATCCTTCAACAGTTTATCTATAGCACTCAATAGCAAATAATGACCGTATGTGCATTTCTTGCATTTGTGGTACTCTGGAGAAAATACTTATTGCCATTATTTTTGACTGATATTGTAATATGTCTCAATATTGGAGGGATTGATTACCTAACAAACAGGTTTTGTTCAATTTTTCAAATATGATTAGATACAAATTCAGTTTTAACACATTTTTAGCTCAATTTGAATAACGCCTCTTGACGATATCGCGATTTCGATACATTTCGGATTTATCGTGCAATCATACCATATATGTGACGTACGTTAATGCACTTAAGGAGTCACATTCTGCACGGTGCTGTCCCTTTAAAAATGTATGCAGAACATATGAATAGGGGGCATCCCTCTCCAGCCCCGGAGCTGCCAACGCTGCAGACTCCTGCTCAAGGACACTTCAGCAGCGGCACCTGAAGGTCTCTGTCTCCGGTATCGGGCCACCACCGCCGCCTCCCGGATTCAAAGCAGCGAGGTGACCCCCTGTCAGGGTATCTGGTGCATTTATCAGCTGCTGCGCAACACACCTGCCAGATAATGCAACCAACAGAGCCTCGACAACAACAAGCGTTAACTTTAGGCTCACACGAGGAAGCGCAAATGTGACTCTGTGGTTTGGGCTGTTTACACTGTCAGACACCAGTCTTTAGCTATCATGCAATTAACTCCTACATGCACCACGCGCGTATTCATTACACTGTTCCGGTTAAACCCACGTCCAGTGCGCAAACACATGGCAGTGTCAGCGTGCGGGTGTGCGTCTATTTGGGTGAGTGGTGGAAAAAAAGCATAAACCCCCCATACTGGAAAAAATAAATCAAAAACTAGCAGCACATGTCAGGACTTTACCTGCGTTTAAAAGTTTCATAGCGTGCGTAAAAGACGAGTCCAGGCTGTCCTTCTCCGCCAGCAGCTCGGGGAGATATTTCTCGTCGTTCTCCATTTTAGCTGGGGATGGTGCAACACAAAAAGCGTGAAAAACCCACAACAATTATAGAAAAAAAAGTAGTCCAGTTATGTAACTACGGAGTGCCGCGTATCCTGTGTGCAGACCGAGCTTTGCATGTGGCTCCCGGGAGTTTCTGCGACGGAGGGTCCGGTACTCTCTGTCTGTTCCCCGCACCGGCTGGTCCTCTCGGTGTGTTCAGCTGCTCTCTCTGGATGGGAATGAGAGAACAATGCGCGCATACACAAGGAGGATAGTGATCCTGCTGAAGCCGGCGGAAGTGAGCTCAAATAGACGTAGTGCTCCGGATTGACGTCGCCTACATGATTATAATCCCAGAAGTATTAGAGTATTAGAGGGTGGCATGGTGCTGGCATCATAAACAGGTCGGGTCTACTTCCAGGTGTTTAGGAGCCCTGATCCAGGGTAGCTACTATGGACACTTCTGTGGTTGAAGTAACTAACTAAGTAATTTATGCTATTCTTTACAAGTACTGTATAGGCTACTAGAATACACATGTTTGTACTTGTTGGCTGCCTTACTGAGTATATCTATTTCATGTTATTTCCTACATGTACTAGTACTGTACTCAGGTACACATTTTAGGTACTTTTACTTTACTGATATGTCTATTTCATTATTTTTCCTGCATTTAAAGAACTGTAGCCTAAAGGACACATCTGAAGAACTTGTACTTTCCAAAATATTTCTATTTTATGCTACATTCTACATTTATAGTACTGTACTCAAGTACACATTTGAAGTACTCACAGGGTACTTTACTTAAGTTTTTCTATATTATGCTTCATTTTACATTTACTGACGTTTTGTACTCAAGTATGCATTTGTGGTTACTTGTGCTTTACTAAGTATTTCGTTATAATGCTAGTATTTCCTACATTTACTGTGCTAATGTCACTCTTGAGGTATGTGTACTTTACTTGAGTAGCCTATATCTATTTGATGCTACTTTCTACGTGTAACTTTCAACTCCTGCTAGTTACTTTGCAGTATAGCTAAATCACATATATATATATATATATATATAATCAATATGTTCATTCTGTCAATAAGGATTTTGTGATGTCTGCAGGTTTTTCTGGACGTATAAAATGGATTATCTTCCATGGTAAACTAAGAAATTATACAATTTAGAAACTCCTGGCAGCACATCTGTCTATATGTGTTACTTTAACACATACATGTGTATGTTGCATATTATTTTGTATAGCTCTGCTGTGAATCTTTGCACATTCCTTTGACAATTTCACACATTTTATTCAGAACAAACACATCTGAAAACCACTCTTTCATTTCAATGTAGACAAATTATGTATAAAGGTTGTAATGGATAGATAGATGGATAGAGAGAGAGATAGATAGAGAGAGAGAGATAGATAGAGAGATAGAGAGATAAATAGATGGATAAATAGATGGAGAGAGAGAGAGATGGAGAGAGATAGAGAGAGATAAATAGATGGATAGATAGATGGATAGATGGAGAGAGAGAGATAGAGAGAGATAGATGGATAGATAGATGGAGAGAGAGATAGAGAGAGATAGAGAGAGATAGATAGATAGAGAGATAAATAGATGGAGAGAGAGAGACGGATGGATAAATGAACTATTAGTTAAGTGCAATCCATATAAACCTGACAACAATGGAACTTCTCTGTATAAAACTGAATTAGTCTAGGATCATATTCCAAATGTAATATGTATTGATGGTTATGTCCTAGAGTATAATACAGTTTCGTATCAAGTGTATTGTATTAATTGACGTGAATTGGATTACGACCGATCATCTTCAGTGTTTAATTTGTTAATATAATCTCAGCTGAGACAGTGTTTCCTGGAGATGAGGCTCTTTCATTCCAGGCTCTCTACTGCCCCTTAGTGGCGGCGCGGATCATAACAACGAGAGCGTCTCATGAAACCGACTCCATCACCTGCAGCCTGTTCTCGTTTTCTAATCCCCTATTTCCCTCTCCACTTTTATTGATTGAAAAACACTTATGTGCAGGTGAACAGCGCAGTGAGGAGAATGTCTATAATGAAATCTAAAGGATTGATTCCACTGATTCGGACGCTGGTAATGAACCTGTCAGGCCACTGTGAAGCGTAGCAGCACAAAAGGGCAGAGGTCAGCTGGCCTAATGCATTCAAAGCAAGTGTGTATTGGGTCTTAAAGCGTAAACAGTAGCGTGCATTATGGGCAGGCAGACGCTCTGTGAACAAACGGCAACAACTGCAGGTCATTTATCAGAGGGAAAACCATTACGATCGACCGCAGCTGCGCGCAGGAATGCATCTGCTCAAAACAAATGAAGGCAAAAATTGTGAGCAATAAACACTTAAGGGAGGCCGAAGACCCGCTCTGACTATCAGCGCTCGGCTTGATCTATTCCTGACCGATACAGCGTTATTAGTGTTGGGGGTTGCAAGGTTGTCCTGACTCCTCTTGTCATTGACAGAATGGAGAGCGTGTGAGCTGCATTTCAATTGGCTCATAAAAGGAAGAGTAACTTCTCTTGGCAGGTGGAGGGGTTCCAACCCGATAACGCTGCACTCTTGCCTTCTGCTGGTGTGGACTTCCCTTGTTCCCCTGACACACAGAGCCACAGTCTGGGGTAAACAAGGGCAGATGGAAGAGGGTAAACACCGGGTTAGGCGTATATAAGCCACATCTTTGCATCTAAACATTTGTCATGCCCTAAAGATCCCGAAATATGGCGAGGACTCAGAGCTCTCCTTGAGTGTTATCCTTGCTCTGGCAGGGGACACTGTGAAACAGCATTTGGAGCGTCATCATGGGAATATAACTATTAAAAGTCAAACTAAAAGAATACTTAGCAGCTCCATATGGCGGGTGTCGCTGCATTTTTTTTTATGAACTGCAGCGACACAAAGGAATGATGCTGTACGTTGGCACAGTGGTGCTATCAGCGTGATACCCTGCTCTCAATGACAATGCATTAATGCTGATTCCTAGCTGGGGGGCTTCCTAAAATCGTTGCAATTCGTTTGGAAGGGGGTCATTTTACAGGACGGATTGGTGCACACTGAAATCAGCTCAATGATTTATTTGATGCATGTCAAGTATGAGAGACATAATTTAGTCTAATCTGAATGCCAATATACTTTAGTACTATTTAGTTGTATGTATATATATAAAGTTATCATGGTAATTAGGCACATTTATAAGGAATCGGGTTAAAAGTCAATTTGAAAATATGCAAGGCAGCAAGATCGAAATGCGTCGGTTTAAAATTAGTTTAAAGATAATTACGTAATTTTTTCTGGTACAAACCAAAGGATCGGATTATAAATACACTGACCAGATGATGACACTTAAGTGGTTACAATTCATCTTGAGGGGAACACAATTGTTTTGAGACATTTCCTTAAAAAAGGGTCAACCTAATTTTAGTGTGAGGAACATCCTGTAGATCAAGTCAGTGTGGATCCTAGGAACCATATGTGTACAGGAAAGAAATCATGGTCATGTATTGAGTAGTTTCAGAGATATTGAAGTCTGTAGCTAGATAACAACCTCCCACACAACACTTGAATTATATTTTCTGGTCAGACATCTGACACATTAAAAAATAAAACTGTATTACATTACATGTTAGATGCTTTTATCCAAAGCCACTTACATACTCAATACTGTGGACAATCCCCACAGGAGCAATTTGGGGTGAAGTGTCTCAGGGACACAACGACATGCTGACTGCAGTGGGGATTGAACCTGTGAACCCCTGATCCAAGCACCTACATCCAAACACCTACGCACAACCAATCGCGCCACACGCCGCCTTTATATATAGACTCAGTGTGATTACAGTGGAAAACCATCGAAATGGATGATATCAGATCAGATCAGCATTTTCTCACTACTCTACCGTATTTCTTAAGTCGTCAATAGTTAATATAGAGACAACATATCAAATGAAAGTGGTGGGGAGATAAATAAAAGGAGAATAGGAATTTGTAAGCTTAAATCCTTTAGTGTCCCGCTGTCAGAGGAGGGTTTCCTGCTCGTGGGCGAATAGCGGCAGGAAATCAGGCAGCAGAGCGATGGGTGGGTTCAGTCGGAGGGTCACGCTCAGTTTAGCATCGCTACAAGGCCAGAGAAACCTTTTTTTCCCCATGAAAGCTTTCAGAACTGTCACACCTGCTTAGGTCAGTAACACCGCTCCGCTCCCCCACCTCCACCTCTTACTCACCATCCCTCCCTCTCCACCCACCACAGAAAACAAGCCCTCCCTTCATTGCTTCCTCTCAGCCTGTCACTCTTTCCTGTCATGCCCACAAGGTGATTGTCCTCGACATCTAAGCATCTGCATCCCATAGTTTGAACTTTGGTGCAGAATGTATGTTAAAGGTTAGTTTCAATTGTAATATTGTAGATGTATTGATACATATGCCGGTATTTTTATAGATCTGTACTTTAATATGTCTGTATAATTGTGTGATATGTTATGTTTTAAGTGATTGTTAATTCTTATGTGTGTACCTGCTCTAGATGGAAATGAGCTAAAAGCTTAAATCAGCTTCGCTATATGTAAAACATGATGCTATTCCTCTGATAACTTAGTCTCATATTTGCATTCCAGGAGTCTTGTTGGAGACTCTTGGAGATCTAGGAAAAGCCATTAATGAGGGCACTTATTTATTCTGCTGCTACTGCATATCTAGAAAGAAAAAGAAATTCAGAAACGTTTATCCGCTCAACAAACCAGAGGGCAGAAATCAAGAAACAGGAAGGTGGAGTGACAACATATTTTGATTCATTAAATGAGTAGTGTGATATTTCAGGTTATGTTCTTTCTGACAGAGCTAGAGGGAAGTATGGAGGCGTGTGGCGCAGTGGACAAGTGTGTTGGTGTTCGGATCAGGGGAGCACAGGTTCAAACCCCACTGCAGTCAGCATGTCGTTGTGTCCCTGAGACACTTCACCCCAAATTGCTCCTGTGGGGATTGTCCACAGTATCAAGTATGTAAGTCGCTTTGGATAAAAGGGTCTAACAAGTAACATGTAATGTATAAGAAAGGGTAATGGCTAATATAAGTGAAAGACAATGTGAGAGTACTTTATGACATAATAACTCTGCACCTGTTACTGTGATTTTTCTGAAATGTGGAAGCCATTACTCCACTGCTCTCCTCTGAAATATACAATAAAGTACAGTAAGATTTCAAAATGATTTTTCTGCTTCTGCAATAATAAAATCGTCAGTTTCACCACTTACCAATGGCTCGAACTGTGGCGACAGAAACGTAACTTAAAATGAGGCAACTGTCAACTGTCCAAGTCTGTTCACACTTTCTTTTCTATTAACCAGTATTTAAGCACTGACAGAGCTCATACTGTGTTCCCTTTAGTGTTTACTTACTGTATGTCTTCTTCTGCTGTTCCCTTTGTGTTTACTTTCTGTCTGTCTTCTTCTGCTGTTCCCTTTGTGTTTACTTTCTGTCTGTCTTCTTCTGCTGTTCCCTTTGTGTTTACTTTCTGTCTGTCTTCTTCTGCTGTTCCCTTTGTGTTTACTTTCTGTCTGTCTTCTTCTGCTGTTCCCTTTGTGTTTACTTTCTGTCTGTCTTCTTCTGCTGTTCCCTTTGTGTTTACTTTCTGTCTGTCTTCTTCTGCTGTTCCCTTTGTGTTTACTTTCTGTCTGTCTTCTTCTGCTGTTCCCTTTGTGTTTACTTTCTGTCTGTCTTCTTCTGCTGTTCCCTTTGTGTTTACTTTCTGTCTGTCTTCTTCTGCTGTTCCCTTTGTGTTTACTTTCTGTCTGTCTTCTTCTGCTGTTCCCTTTGTGTTTACTTACTGTATGTCTTCTTCTGCTGCTGTTCCCTTTAGTGTTTACTTCCTGCCTGTCTTCTTCTGCTGCTGTTCCCTTTAGTGTTTACTTTCTGTCTGTCTTCTTCTGCTGTTCCCTTTGTGTTTACTTCCTGTCTGTCTTCTTCTGCTGCTGCTGCTGCTGCTGCTGCTGTTCCCTTTAGTGTTTACTTCCTGCCTGTCTTCTTCTGCTGTTCCCTTTAGTGTTTACTTCCTGTCTGTCTTACTCTGCTGTTCCCTTTAGTTTAGACGTCCTGTCTGTCTTACTCTGCTGTTCCCTGTAGTGTTTATTTCCTGTCTGTCTTCTTTAGCTGTTCCTTTTAGTGTTTACTTCCTGTCTGTCTTCTTCTGATTGTGCCTTTAGTGTTTACTTCCTGTCTGTCTTCTTCTGCTGTTCCCTTTCATGTTTACTTGCTGTCTGGCTTCTTCTGCTGCTGTTGCCTTTAGTGTTTACTTCCTGCCTGTTTTCTTCTGCTGTTCCCTTTAGTGTTTACTTCGTGTAAGGTATTCTTCTACTGTTCCCTTTAGTGTTTACTTCCTGTAAGGTCTTCTTCTGCTGTTCCCTTTAGTGTTTACTTCCTCTCTGTCTTCTTCAGATGTTCCCTTTAGTGTTTACTTCCTGTAAGGTCTTCTTCTGCTGTTCCCTTTAGTGGTTACTTCCTCTCTGTCTTCTTCTGCTGTTCCCTTTAGTGTTTACTTCCTGTCTGTCTTCTTATGATATTCCCTTTAGTGTTTACTTCCTGTCTGTCTTCTTCTGCTGTTCCCTTTAGTGTTTACTTCCTCTCTGTCTTCTTCAGATGTTCCCTTTAGTGTTTACTTCCTGTAAGGTCTTCTTCTGCTGTTCCCTTTAGTGGTTACTTCCTCTCTGTCTTCTTCTGCTGTTCCCTTTAGTGTTTACTTCCTGCCTGTCTTCTTCTGCTGTTCCCTTTAGTGTTTACTTCCTGTCTGTCTTACTCTGCTGTTCCCTTTAGTTTAGACATCCTGTCTGTCTTACTCTGCTGTTCCCTGTAGTGTTTACTTCCTGTCTGTCTTCTTTAGCTGTTCCCTTTAGTGTTTATTTCCTGTCTGTCTTCTTTAGCTGTTCCTTTTAGTGTTTACTTCCTGTCTGTCTTCTTCTGATTGTGCCTTTAGTGTTTACTTCCTGTCTGTCTTCTTCTGCTGTTCCCTTTCGTGTTTACTTGCTGTCTGGCTTCTTCTGCTGCTGTTGCCTTTAGTGTTTACTTCCTGCCTGTTTTCTTCTGCTGTTCCCTTTAGTGTTTACTTCCTGTCTCTCTGTCTTCTTCTGCTGTTTCATTTAGTGTTTACTTCCTGTAAGGTATTCTTCTACTGTTCCCTTTAGTGTTTACTTCCTGTAAGGTCTTCTTCTGCTGTTCCCTTTAGTGTTTACTTCCTCTCTGTCTTCTTCAGATGTTCCCTTTAGTGTTTACTTCCTGTAAGGTCTTCTTCTGCTGTTCCCTTTAGTGGTTACTTCCTCTCTGTCTTCTTCTGCTGTTCCCTTTAGTGTTTACTTCCTGTCTGTCTTCTTATGATATTCCCTTTAGTGTTTACTTCCTGTCTGTCTTCTTCTGCTGTTCCCTTTAGTGTTTACTTCCTGTAAGGTCTTCTTCTGCTGTTCCCTTTAGTGGTTACTTCCTCTCTGTCTTCTTCTGCTGTTCCCTTTAGTGTTTACTTCCTGTCTGTCTTCTTCTGCTGTTCCCTTTAGTGTTTACTTCCTGTCCGTTTTCTTCTGCTGTTCCCTTTAGTGTTTACTTCCTGTATGTCTGTCTTCTTCTGCTGTTCCATTTAGTGTTAACTTATTCTCTGTCTTGTTCTGCTGTTCTCTTTAGTGTTTACTTCTTGCCTGTCTTCTTCTGCTGTTCCATTTATTTTGTACTTCCTGTCTGTCTTCTTCTTCTGTTCTCTTTAGTGTTTACTTCCTGTCTGTCTTCTTATGCTGTTCTCTTTAGTGTTTACTTCCTGTAAGGTCTTCTTCTGCTGTTCCCTTTAGTGTTTACTTCCTGTCTGTCTTATTCTGCTGTTCCCTTTAGTATTTACTTCCTGTCTGTCTTCTTTAGCTGTTCCCTTTAGTGTTTACTTCCTGTCTGTCTTCTTCTGCTGTTCCCTTTAGTGTTTACTTCCTGTAAGGTATTCCTCTGCTGTTCCCTTTAGTGTTTACTTCCTCTCTATCTTCTTTTGCTAATGTCTGTGCTCTGTCTGATGAGAATTAACAACCTCTGAAAATGATCAAATTGACCAATCAGATTTGAGTATTCAACTAAGTCCTGTAATAATCGTTGATATCACTATATGAGTATTGTGATTTGTGCTGACAGTAAGGCCACTTCTGAGCCCAGGGGGATGGATCTGTTTACTCACACTTGAGGGTCTCATTCGTTATTTTCAGCCATGTTCCGATTTTTGTCAGAATGCTGTTATTATGGTCTAGTCTGAGTGTATGTGTGTGTGTGTGTGTGTGTGTGTGTGTGTGTGTGTGTGTGTGTGTGTGTGTGTGTGTGTGTGTGTGTGTGTGTGTGTGTGTGTGTGTGTGTGTGTGTGTGTGTGTGTGTGTGTGTGTAGCTGTATACTTGTGTGTGATTTATGGGGAACATGCTTCACACTCAGATGCTTTCCCCTCTCTCCTTCACACTTAGATGTAAGTGCTCTCCTGCTAAAGATATACCTACAGTATTGATTTATGGCGCTCGGTTGCATTCATCGGACGTAAATGAAAAGCCAATAAGGTGTTTATGGACACATATACATCTTCACGTAATGCCCTGTGGCTCGTTAAGTTTTTATATTCAGTGTTACCTCTAGGACATTGCTCAGGTAGCATTTTGCATTCGGGCCTGGCTCTGTGTCCTCAGTAAGCAAACAGTGAGAGGCAGTGGCAGATGGTGGTGCCTCATGTAGATTGAGGGAGTATTAAAGTGAATATGATGCAATATATTAGTTTATAACTCAGTATGGAGTCTTCTATTAATAATGGAGTAGGTCGTTGTAGTCCTTATAGCCCCTACGTGTAGATTTTTTAAAGTATATTTTACGTAGTTCAAGTTATTTTGGGGGTTTTGTGTGTAGAAATACACGATAGTTCTGGATGGGAATCGAATAAGCAAATGTTCTTCAGATTTTTGTATCTTAATCAATAATGTCAGCATCCGGTGATCGATGTGCCGGTAACTGGTAGGAAAAATCCTTGATAATGTACTAAAAACTTGGTAAAAGGATGAAGCACAGGGTAAGGAATAACCCATTAAATGTTAGAGTGGATCCTAATTCAATGATCCACGCAATATGTTTCAGTAATAGAAATGGCCTTAGTGGAGGTCTGCTCTCTCCGTGAGCCCTTTTTAGTTTTGAAAATACATCATTTTCCTTTTTACTTCTATAACAAAATCATCTGGTGTTCAGTTCAGCCTCTTCTTGCTCATAACAGGTAGACGTTCACGGCCAAAACGAGACCCTCCGCCTCAAAGGGCCGCCTGAGTGACACTGCAACATCAAACAGAACTCTCAGAACCATTTCATATATCTGACCATGGTCTCTTTCTAGTGAATAATAATAATAATAATAACTTGAATTTATATAGCGCCTTTCAAGGGACCCAAGGTCGCTTTACAAGTAATAGGCAAAAAACAAACATAACAAAACAAAAGGCAGACAGACAAAACAACAGATCGATTTAGGGGCCGAAAGCCTTGGCAAACAGATGGGTCTTGAGGGCCCCTTTGAAGGCATCGAGTGTGGGGATGTTGCGAATCTCCGCAGGGAGAGCGTTCCAGAGGGTGGGGGCTGCCACGCTGAAGGCTCTGTCCCCAAAGGTTCGCAGTTTGGTGCGGGGGGTGGTAAGCAGGCCGGAGTCTGAGGACCGCAGGTTCCGGGGTGGGGCATGTGGGTGAAGGATGTCCGATAGGTACTGGGGGGCAAGGGCATGGAGGGACTTGTAGGTAAGGAGGAGGATTTTGTAGGTGATGCGGGACTTGACCGGCAACCAGTGTAGGTGGATGAGGGTGGGAGTGATGTGCTGCCACGGCTTTGTGTGCGTGAGGACCCTAGCAGCACAGTTTTGGACATACTGGAGCCTGTCCAGGGTTTTGTTGGGAACCCCGAACAGGACACCATTGCAGTAGTCCAAGCGTGTGGTGACAAATGCATGCACCAGGGTTTCGGCAACCGACTCCGAGAGTGACGGTCGGAGTCTGGCAATGTTCCTCAGGTGGAAAAATGCCGACTTGGTCACAGACTTGACGTGGGAATGGAAGGAAAGGGTGGAATCAAGGATGACACCCAGGTTGCGGGCTTCGGGAGATGGGGAGATGGAGCAGCCGTCAACCTCAAGGACGAAGTCACCAACCTTCTGGAGCAGGGCCTTGGGTGCCACAACCATGAGCTCTGTTTTCCTGCTGTTCAGTTTGAGATAGTTGGAAGACATCCATGTTTTGATGTCATGCAGGCAGTTGATGAGAGACTGAGGGGGGAGCTGGGAGGATGGAGTGGTGCTGAGATACAATTGGGTATCATCAGCGTAGCAGTGGAAATTGAGTCCATGATGTCGGATGATCTGACCGAGGGGGAGCATGTAAATGGTGAACAGGAGGGGGCCAAGCACAGAGCCCTGGGGTACACCGTGGTGGACTGGGGCCGGGGGTGAGTTTGAGCCACTGATGGAGACAAACTGTTTCCTGTTGTGAAGGTAGGAAGTCAACCAGGACAGCGCTGTGCCAGTGACACCCAGGAGGTCTGAGAGGCGGGTGAGGAGGATGTTGTGAGAGATGGTGTCAAATGCTGCAGAGAGGTCCAGGAGGATGAGGATGCTGAGGCTGCCAGAGTCAGCAGCAATGAGGAGATCGTTGGTGATCTTGATGAGGGCGGTCTCAGTGCTGTGTTGCTGTCTGAAGCCGGATTGGAAGGGCTCATAGAGCTCATGGTTGGACATGTACAGATGGAGTTGGCCGGCGACCACTCTTTCCAGAGTTTTGCTGAGGAAGGGAAGGTTGGAGATCGGCCGGTGGTTCTGGAGGTCGTCGGGGTCCAGGCCAGGTTTTTTGAGTATGGGGGTGACTGAGGCCAGTTTGAAGCTGGTGGGGACTATACCAGAAGCCAGAGAAGCGTTGATGATGACCACCATGTAGGGACAGAGGGTGGGTAGGCAGTCCTTGACCAGGGCTGTGGGCATGGGGTCCAGGGAGCAGGTGGAGGTCTTGGCCGAGCTGACCAGTTTGGCCACTTGGAGAGCATCCACAGGGGAGAAGGAGGAGAGGTTGGAGTGGGAGAGGCGCGGCGCTTGGGGTGCGTTACCAGGTGGCCGAGGTGCAGGTAGAGGGGAAGGGCCAGTCACCAGGAGCTGCTGATGGATGGCCTCGACTTTCGCCTGGAAGAAGTCGAGGAATTTGGAGCATAGATCGGGAGCCCCTGAGGGCTGGGGGGCATCAGGGGGCCGTAATAGGCGGTTGATGGTGGAGAACAGTCTTCTGGGGTTGCTTTGCTGAGCACCAATGAGACAGGAGTAGTAGTGAGTCTTGGCATGGGAGAGAGCTTCCTTATACATTTTGATATGCTCACGAAAGGCCAGGAGGTGGACCGTGAGGCCAGTTTTTTTGGAGAGCCTCTCCAGCTGGCGGCCAGAGGCCTTCAAACGGCGGAGTTCAGCGGTGAACCAGGGGGCAGGGCGGGTGAAGGAAACAGTCCGGGTTTTAATGGGGGCGAGAGAGTTGAGACTGAGGGATAGGACGGTGTTGTAGTGGGCTACCAGGCCGTCCACGGTGGAGTCGGAGGGACCCGAGGCCATGTGGGTAGCTATCAGGTCGGATAGGGCCGGTGCACTCACAGTCTTAATGTTCCTAAACATAATGGTGCGTTTAGGATGCTGCCTGGGCAGCGAGACCGGAACAGTGAAGAGGATGGTGTGATGGTCAGATACAGCCAGGTCGAGGCGCTGTAGGTCAGGAGGCGGAGAGCCGGTAGAGCACACCAGATCCAGCGTGTGGCCTTTGATGTGGGTGGGGCCCTGGACATGTTGCTTTATGCTGAAGCAGTCCAAAAGTGAGAGGAATTCAGCAGCGAATGTGCAGTTACTCGAGTCCACATGGATGTTAAAATCACCGAGCAGAAGAGTTGATGGAGACATGGAGCAGAGAGAGGTGAGTAACTCAGACAGCTCAGACAGGAAGGTAGTGGAAGCTTTAGGTGGGCGGTAAATGAGGGCAACCTGGAGCGGAGCAGACCCAGCCAGTTTGAAGACAACACACTCAAATGAGGTGGTAGTAGGTACTGGGAGTTCTTTAACCAGGATGCCAGCTCGGTGGATAACAGCCAATCCACCGCCACGACCCAGGGAGCGGGGCTTCTGGATGTACAAATAGCCTGGGGGTGTGGCTTGATTGAGTGTCACAAAGTCCTGTTGATTTTGCCATGTCTCTGTTAAGCATAGGATGTCAATGCTTCTGTCAGTGATAATGTCGTGGATGAGTAGTGCTTTCTGCAAAGCACACACACTCAATCATCTCTAAAACCAACAGAGGACTTGGGAGTTGCTTTAAAGCTTTACTTATTAGAAATGCATTTAAAGCCTTCAAAGGCAGATTCAGAGATCAGAGACCTTTCTTTGCTCTGTAAAGAAATGTCAGGAGTGTTTCCCATCCCTCCTCACCTGCTGTAGGGCTTTCATATAAAAAGAAACACAGCCGTAACTCATCTTACATTCTGTTTTTAATGATTGTAAATGATATACCTCCCTTCATAGTGCCTCTTCAAAGCCACTATTCTTTTAAAGTAACACAGAAAGGTTAAGGAGAGACATATGCCTTTGAGCTCCTTTTGATCGAGGTCTACTCGTGTGCATGCAGACGTGTTTATGTGTGTGTTTGTGCGAGTGTGTTCATGTAAACAGTAAACAAAAAAACTCCATGTTCTCAAGAGCCATGTACCATGTGAGATCAAGTACCCCCCTCTGAGTGAGAGTGAGTGACAGTGTGTGTGAGGCTCTTCAAAGCTAATGACAGAAGCAGAAGACGACTCTTCAAACAAAACCAAAAGGAAATGTGCCGCCACCGCAGTCACCCAACCTTCCTCTGCAGTCTGCATCATTAGCTTTGAGTGTTTCCCGCGCTCGAACCAATGCCGAGAAATGCAATGTATCACCTCTTCCCTCCACCCATCGCTGAAAAGTATTCATGGATTATGTAAAGGAGACATTTTCCCGTTCATTCCCCAAAAAGCGATATTCTGACTTCCTGCAGCCGTCTGCAGTTAAGAAGCACATCTGACATTTAGCTCACGCTCTCACACGGTTTGAGCATTGTCCTTGTGTTTATCTCTACACAGCTGCACGCTAAGGCTGTGTGTGTTCACTGCATGTGTAACACTGTGTGTACATGCTGTTTTGCATTCAGCCCATTGACTGAATAACCCCCCGGCGGATCCTCTTGCCACACCTGGTAATTTAAAACAACACGTGTCTCGGCTCACCATGTATGCATAAATAAAGGGTGAACCTACAGTATTCTGGAGCAAGTCTATGCTTAACATACATATCTTTGCAGGTCCTTCTTGAGTGTCAGGTCAGATTTGTCTGGTTTGGCCTTTAGTGGAAACACACACACACACACACACACACACCACTCCTGAATAAGAATATACTCACACAGCGCAGGGCGAGGCCTCTGGACTCAGAACACCTGGATCCAGACAGATGTGGTCTGATGAGGTCTGATGTGGCCTGGGGGTCTCCGACTCTGCAGTCTGAACGACTCGCTCAGCTTCCTGCAGTCTCCTGCAGAGCTGAGGTCAGGCGGATCATGCAGCCTCAGCCAGGGCTGTACCTCAGATGAATTTTAAAAGAAATGTTTTGTTGTTGCATTGTTCTGGAGAGCAGGGTGGACAAATCCCCTCACCGTCTTCCTACATACAGCAATGGCAGTTCTGTATTTTACTGGAGACGTGTTAAAGTAAAACTCAAACCAAGACTATACTTCCCTCTCTTTTGCTGAATTTGTACAGTTATACTTGGTCAGTATAATAACTGATTCAACATGAGATACATCCTTACATACTTATGTACAACAGTAATTATCCCTTTAGGGGGAACCACATTAAATGGATTGCATTTAATTACAATCGACTAGACATTTCCAAACTTTTAAAGCACTCTTACATTCAAATGTTGAAGCAATGCAGGGTTAAGCTTGCTTAAGAACAAATTGTCATGTTGACGGCAGGGGCTGCGGAGGACAACCTTCAACCTCTTGTGCCACAGATGCCTCACTAAATTACATTTCAATGCTTGCTACCCTTTAGCTGTAAAGACGACGATGGAGTAGTTCAGTTTATACTTTTTGCAAAGAGGACAAGTTTAACACATGCAGAGTGAATATTCACCATGCACTACAACCTGGAATCTCTACTTTTTATTCCTATTATCCAGTATAGTAATTATTAATTAAAGCCTGCCAGTTTATCTTTGTTATTAAAGCTATATGGAATATTTATTTTCCTGTTCCTGGGTTTTATTACATTTCTGTTAACTGTTTTCTGTGCTTACGTACAAAACCTTTACTGACACTTCAATCACATCTAATGCTTCAACTTAACATTCAAATAATGATTATTGTACCCTGTGTTTACACAATACATTTTTGCTAAACCTAATGGGCATAAGATATGACATTTTCATGATGTGAGCACATCTTCTAAATCTTCACTCTCATATATATATTACAATATTTAGCTTGTAGGCTAAGATACGCTCACTGCCTACACATGGGCATACGCAGTTGACCCCCATGCATACGCCAGCCAGAAACACATCTAAAGAACCAGTGATTCACCTCTAAACTTTAAGTAATATTTCTCACTAGCGTCCGGGTCAACCCTGCGAGTTAAAGCTGTGTGAATCCTATTAAAATATTCCACCCCCACCACTTCCTCCCCCTGGTTTTGATTATGATATGAGCAGAGGAGTTAATATGCGTGTTAATTACCTGAGTAGGAGACAAACCAGCTCTCAGAGCGAGCCCACAAACACCCCCCCCCCCATCTCTCCTCCTCCCACACACCCACTAAAGAGCATCTCCGACGGGTTTAAATTAGCCATCATCGTCCAACTGTCTCCAAGTTCACCAAAGGAGCTGCTGCTCACACAGGACTGCTCTGAGGAGTGTCTTAAGTCACTCAGTAATGAGAATTATTAGAATAATACAAGGTCGAGCAGGACGACAGAGTAATGGACGTAAAGAGAGAGAGGATGGAGAACAGAATGAAGCAGGGATGATGATGGGTGTAATCCTCCTGGAGCCTGGATGTGATTACTGCTCGATACTCAAGTTTCTAATTATCTCTTTGTCACAGACTGAGGTTTCTGATAGCACAAGCCTGCAAACACACACACACGCAACTATACGATGGCGTGAGGATAGCTGTGTCCCAAGCTCGCTTCCCATTGTTGTTTATTTTAAACTGTTTTTCTTTTTAGCTGTTGTTAGTTTAAGATTGTGATGCCTTGGCTAAGTGAGAGAAATGTTGGATTATGTATATTCATATTTTTATGAAAGTTAGGCTATTAAAATCACGAATTACCTCCTCATTGCGTCTGATTCCGGCCTCATCAGCATTCTCATCCTCCTGGACGTCTCTGCAGCCTTCGATACCATATCCCACACCATCCTCCTCAGCCGGCTGTCTGACCACCTTGGCCACAGCTCTTGCCTGGTTCGAGGCCTACCTCTCGAATAACACTTTGTCACCATCATTGACGGCCCCAGTCAACCAAGGTGTACCTCAAGGCTCTGTGCTTGGACCCCTCCTCTTCACCATTTACATGCTCCCACTTGGTCAAATCATCCGCCACCATGGTCTCAGCTTTCATTCATACGCTGATGACACACAGCTCTATCTCTGCACCAAACCATCCACTCAGCTCCCCCCTCAATCCCTTGCTCAAACTAAACAGCAATAAAAACAGAGCTCATGATTTTGGCTCCCAAGGCGCAGCTCCGGAAGGTGACGGCTGCTCCATCTCTCCTTCCACTGAAGTCCGCAACCTGGGAGTTATCCTGGACACCACCCTCTCCTTCCAGGCGCATATCAAATCTATCTCCAAATCGGCTTTCTACCACCTCAAGAACATTTACAGACTCCAGCCTTCACTCTCTGACTCTGTGGCAGAAACGTTAATTCACGCTTTCATCACCTCCCGCCTCGACTATTGCAATGGAGTCCTGTCCGGGATTCACAGCAAAGCCCTGGAGAGGCTCCAATACGTCCAGAACTCTGCCGCCAGGCACCAAGCCCTGGCAACACATCACCCCCATCCTCATCCATCTTCACTGGCTGCCGGCCAAGTCCCGGATGCAGTACAAAACACTCCTCCTCACTTACAAGTCTCTCCATGCCCTCGCCCCCCAGTACTTATCGGACCTCTCCCATCCCTACACCCCTTCTCGGAGTCTGCGGTCCTCAGACACGGGCCTGCTCTCCATTCCCCGCTCTTGCCTCCGAACTGTTGGTGACCGAGTGTTCAGTGTTGCGGCCCCCACCCTCTGGAATGCACTTCCTGCAGAGATCCGCAATGCTGCTTCCCTGGACATCTTCAAGTCATCATTAAAAACTCACCTGTTCACCCTGGCATTTGACCCCTAACCCATCCCCGTCCCCCTGCTTCAACTCCTACTGCTATTTATTACATTTTTTACTTAATTATTTGCCCCTTTTATTTGTTTGTTTGTTTGTTCGGCATTGGGTAAGGGACCCAATGCCGAAAGGCGCTATACAAATGTATTCTATTATTACTAATACAATATTTGTGCATTTTAGCTCACTGTGTGGTAGGGCACAGAGTCTTGCTTTGTAAACAGCCAGTTAAGTTGAGTTTCTATGGTTAGGTCACACAGCTGTCATCTGATTGGATGCACGTTGAAAGGTCAGCAGTAAACAAGGTCAAAGTTGAAATCAGTTGAAACGTTATTTCAGGACTAACAAAACAACATTGACTTTGAGAAAAGGGAACCGGTTTTAGGACTCATGTCTGCAGCATTTCAAGTGGTGCCAACGCTAGCGCTCTCCATGGACAGCATGATCAGAGCAGAGACGTTTCACCGCTGATCATGTGATGCAGCTGAAGCTCAATCTTCTGATTTGGGCATGCCTGGGAATTGGTGCCTTCTCACAGCTCCTACTGTGGAGGAGGCCACAAGCACAGTCAGACATAAGGGGTCAGCTCGGTGTGGGCAGCTACAGGTCAGCCCACAGACCAAATAACAAGCCGTTTCTCTGCTGCACACTTCCTCCTTTCAATGCTTATACAGTAGGAGCTGCTACATACCAGTGCTGTCATGATAGGATAAATCTACGAGTACTGTTTTTACGTGTCATGTTACAAAAGTATAAAATACAGATTCACTTCAGGTTTTGCTCTTTGGTCAGCTGACACAGAACAAATCTAGACACATTTTGTTGATCGATCAAAGGGGATTCATTGATCAACATTCAGTCTGTTCAGAGGTCATTGAGAGGACTCCATCAATCCATCTCTTTACGTTTCCCCTACAGATTATGAGATAGAGCTCACATGGTTTTACAAAAGCCCAGGATTTATTCTCATTACAAGGGGGTAAAAGCATGTCAAGACAGAGTATCAAACCTCAGCTAACAGACACCATGATCTTCAGGTCCTGAGGGAGGGATGTTATAGGACTTGTTGGACCAAAATCCATCTGGCTAAATCTCTAGATATCTCAATGTTTAGTCACTTTGTACCGTGTTAAAGCGTCACTCATGGACTATGGGTTACCAGATGGCACTTCCTCTCATGATTTCATGTTCCAGCCGTCCACTGTGTATTACGAGTTGAGGCTTACTGGCAGAGGACACCTGAGATGAAGCACCTGAGTGTGCTGAGACTCAGAGAGAGCTTCTCTGCCCCACAACAGATAAGACTCCTCCGCCAGACTCCTTCTCCACGCGCTCATCCTTCAGTGAAAAAGATTGAAAGGGAAGGTTTCCTGCAAAATGTCAAAGCAGCAAACAGAATCATAAGCTTAGACGGCTTTTCACTTCTCAGCTACTTCCTCCTGCCTAATATTCACGTGTTTTTCAAGGACGCTACTCTTTCTCTCTCTCTGGTGTGTGTGTGTGTGTGTGTGTGTGTGTGTGTGTGTGTCTAAAAGGATTGGTCTTGTGAGGGAATTTATTCTCCTGTGTATTGGAGAGTAAAAGATGCCAGAATGCTGTTTTTCACCCCACTGATGATGTGCAGCGGCCACATGAAGTAGGACAGTCATCACACACAACACACACTCACACACACACTTACACACCAACACGCTGTAACTCCTGCCCTTTTACCATGACACACTTTGCAACATTCATAGAAATGTACTCACTCAGTGCATCATTACTTTGGAAATAGGCCATTATATACGTTGTCACTGTTATGATCGCTGCTCTGTGGCATGTGGAATGCAAAGCAGCATAAAGCATTAAAAACCCAACATCTGGAGACAAAAGCTTGCCCCAGTGTGCATGATCTGATTCTTCTCCAATTCTTCAGTCCCATCATTGTTTGCTTCATGACGTTGAAATAGGTGAGCAGGGGTGAGGGAGGATTGGCTTCCAACATGTTCGACATTTGCACCAAATGTTTTTTCTGCACTCGGAACATTTCGTGTCAGAGCCAGAGGCCGATCGATGGGTGAAAAAAGACGAGGACGCACAGAGCTGCAGGGTCAAACTGCTACATCAAAATGGGTCTTCTTGGCATCAAACAGCCCAGCATTTTCTCACCTGCATTCCAATAAACAGGTGGAGGAAACTGGAGTGAGGACTGGAATGAGGAAGTGTTTAGCTTAAAGGGCAAGGAAGCACAGATTATCCTTGCATTGTTAGATGGTTTTATTTTTATTTAGACAATCTGACTGTAGTGTTACTGCAGTGTTAAAGAGGCCCTATTATGCAAATGTTCAGGTTCAGATTTGTATCTTGTGATTCTACTGTTCTACTCTGATTGGTTAGCTGGCCGGTTCTTTTGTGATTGGTCAACTGTTAATAGATGTCCCGCCCCTTAGACTATCAACTACAATATGTTGGAGCATTAGCAAAATGAAACTTGGATATGACGGAGTGATGTCACTGTTATAGAAGTAAACAAATGGAGGCGTTTTAGCCAAGTATTGTGATTTGAGTATTGCACTAGTCATCAAATTAAGTTAATTGTGCAACCGTAATAATGACAATCATCTGAGTCAAAATTGACCTTTAAATTCCCTACTGTGCCCATCAAAAATCTACTTTCGTAATCAACACCTCCGTCGAAAAATCGTTGTGATATTTCAAGATTTTGTCAAAAATGTTGTGTAGCTGTCGTTTGTGTCTCAGTTGAACATTTGACGGCTGGTGGGTATTTCAGTAACCTCAGGTTGCGTTTCTGTCAACATGAAAGCCTTATTTTCCTGAAACCTTACTGAGAGAATGATGATGGGAAGAGCAAAGTAAGAGAAAAAGTTACGGGGGCCAGAGAGGAGGAGAGGGGAAGAGCGATGAAAAAGCAAAACACGTAATTGCATCCGAGGCGAGACGAGTTTCTCGTGTTATTTGACTCTGCTCAGATGAAAAGTTGCTAGGAGCCGCTGAGGGATGATCTAAATTATGGCAAGAATAAGTTTGGCAAGATAAAAAAAGCTTGGTGATGTTGCGACAAGTCCTTTGTGTAAATTCCTATCTAACTGGAAGAAGGGGGCCGAGACCCTGACAGATTCAGGGCACAGTGTGTGTGTCTGTAAGTGTGTGTGTTTCCTTTTATTTGTCCTGTGAAAAAGGACATGAAAAAAAAAGCTTCCTCATCTAGTGGCGTGTCATTCTTTCAAGGGCAAGTGACCTATTTGGCTGGTGCTGGAGCCTTATTTAAAACACACACACACACACACACACACACACACACACACACACACACACACACACACACACACACACACACACACACACACACACACACACACACACACACACACACACACACACACACACACTGGAGAAGATGGAATTTTCTCTCACATTCACAAAGAATCCTTCAGTCTGAAGGTAACCTTTCCTTTCCTCCCTTTATCTTCATCTGCTACTCCTCTCCGTTTCTCTCCGCCTTTCTCTGGCCACACAAAGGGACACCTTGCTAAAAAGGTGAGCCTGCAAGGAGATGGAATTTAAATCAGACAAGAGAGGACGTTTAATAGATCTCCAGAAGGGGGAGGGGGAATAAACACTTTTCCGTCTCTCGACAGAAAACCCTCGTAATCAAAACAAAACTGTAACTGTCGGCACAACAAAGTAATAACCAGTGACAAATTGAATTGCATACTGTTCATGCAACTTGTGTCATCAAGTGTTTTGTGAGGCGACTCAAACTGCCGGGGAATCGTTTAGGAGGCAGCGGACGCTCTGCCAGTCAGCAGAAAAGGTGACGGGTCATGAATTCTGTTTTCCACAGGGAAAAAGAGGATGAAAAACACTTCTGAGGAAATGAATGATAGAAGAGCAGCGGTGGTCTTAAAGCCTGACGCGGTCAAAATATGGTGTGTGTGTGTGTGTGTGTGTGTGTGTGTGGTTCTCGTGCACAGTGTTTTATCAATGTGTCTGAGATTTTAAATGCCATTTTCTTAATGTCTTTCATTTTTTGTAAAGCACTTTGAATTTCCTTGTGTTGAAAGGTGCTATATAAATAAACTTGCCTTGCATTCTATGTGTGGGGGTTTGTGTGCCTAAAAAAAAGGTCTGCATTTAGGTTTCTGGAAACGAACAACAACAGATTCAAATTTTGTTTAGTTAGTGTGTGTTTGTGTGTGATTGTATACAAACAGTGCCGGTTCTAGAACATTTTACATGGGGTGGCAAAGGGGGGGCAAGAGGTCATGGTGGCATGGGAGGGCCGACAGTACGTGGTATTTTATACTGTATATATATATAACCTATTTATTGTTAAATCATGCCCTAACTAGGGATGGGTACCGAGCCCCGGTATTAAACGGGCCCCGGGGGCTGAATTATTAAAGACCGTGGTACCGTTAAGCTCCGACGTTAGCAGTCTTTTTATCGGTACTGGAGACATGTAAAAAATATATGTCGTATGTATTATTGCTACACAAACATTATATTGCAGTTTTAGTGTCGCCAACTCCGTTTCTAATACGCAAAAAGACTGCAAAATGTGTCTATGATTATCTTTAGTATTTTCGATCTCTCTCCCGCTTGCTTGCGAGGGGGCGAGGCAGTTTACACACACGCAGCTGCTACATGCAGCAACACAAACACACACACACACGCACACACACGCACACGCACACACACACGCGGAGGAGATGGCGGAGAGAACGCGCTCCGAGGTGTGGTTAAACTTTACCCGTCTCGATGTGGACAATGCTCGTTACCTAAAGTGCAATAAGAGTTTAGCATGTCAGGGCGGTAACACGAGCAATTTGTCTAAACATTTAGCACCACATCCAGACGGAGGAATGCACCGGGTTCCACTGTCTTTCTAGCAGCTCTGTAGCCCCATCCACGAGTAACGGTTCCACGTCAGGTGTTATGTATGCTAGCAGCAACACACGGAGTTAACTCAATGATACAAACATGGGTTAATGATTAGAGGAAACTGAGTTATTTAGTTTGTTAAAGTTTCAGCTATTGTTTACAGTTCTGTCATCAGGTTATTTAATATGATTTGTTAAAACGTTGTTGTTTCTTTTGATGTGAAATATTATGTATTTAATTTAAATAAAAAGCAATGTTAGTTTTGTTCACAATTTGTTTAGTTAACCTTTTTTTTTCTCCAAAAGAACCGATAAAAGTACCGTTAAAAGACCGGGCCGATAAGCCGTATCGATAAAAGTAGTAGTACCGTTAAAACCTTAACGATACCCATCCCTAGCCCTAACACAAGTGTTCTTAATGCACAAGAGAAACAAGGTGTTCAGCCAAACAAACTCAAATATAGTATAAAACAGCAGAAAATACTCATGATACCTAGAATTCTGTTTACTGTGGGTTCAGTAAAAGTACTTAGTTATAATGAAGTACACAAATGACACCACCCATTTCTTCAGCGAGCTAAAGGTGACCTGTGCAGCAACACATTTCAATATGTGTCAATACTAAGAGCTGCTAGTTGTGCTGCTGTGATGGAATATGTAAGGAGAATAAAAACATACCATGTGGTCCAGCTGGAGTCTCATCTGCCTCCTGATCCCTGCCTCTGTCCCTCTTTCTGACACTTCATCTTTATTCCTCACATACATTTCTTCTTCTTCTTCACTAATGTCTTCATCTCCTCCTGGCTTCCTCCTGCTCTGACCCTCCAGGTCTCTTCATCTCTATCCGGCTTCAACGACTACCGCCCCATCGCACTAACTTCCACCATCATTTCATTTCAAACCTTTATTTATACAGATATATCCCATTGAGATCATTGATCTCTTTTTCAAGGGAGACCTGTGAATCATGAAGTGCTTCGAAAGGCTGATCATGAAGCAGGTCAAATCCACCCTCCCATCGCTGGACCCGTTTCAGTTTGCCTACCGAGCTAAACAGTCCAGAGGATGCAATCTCCTCCGCTCTCCACCCAGCCCTCACACACCTGGACACTAAGACTGACACTAAGACCAAGACTAAGGACCCATATGTCAGAATGCTATTCATAGACTTCAGCTCAGCATTCAACACCATCATCCCCCAGCAGCTTGTACAATAACGTACAGACCTGGGCCTCAGCCCCTCTCTCTGCAACTGGTTGCTGGACTTCCTCAGAGAGACCACAAGCTGTACGGGTCAACAACACCTCAAACACCCTCAGACTGAGTACGGGGGCCCCCCAAGGATGTGTACTCAGCCCCCTTCTCTTCACTCTGCTGACCCGCGACTGCAAACCCATCTTCAGCACCAACCACATCGTGAAGTTTGCAGACGACACTACGGTGGTGGGTCTCATCAGCCACAACGATGAGACTAACTACAGGAAGGAAGTGAACCAGCTGGCCCAGTGGTGCCAAAACAACAACCTCTTCCTCAACCTGGAGAAAACGGTCAAAGTACTGGCAGCAGCGGCTGCCAAACAAAAACCATAAAATTAAAGTAAAAATACTTTAACTGAAATAAAGTTCAAAAGCAATTAGTATACAGAAATTCACATTAATGATTTTAGAGGAAACTTTCCTCTCTTTTCAAAATCCATTGTCTTAAAATGTTACATTAAAATACCCTAAATAAAGTTCTGATGAGAAACACAGTTTTTTATATATTTTTTTTATTAGATTTGTATGATCAAACACTAAAATAAATACAGAACCTAAAGTTCTACAGCTAGAATACTGTTATTTTACAGCTTTTTTCTAACATTTTCCAATCAAACAGGTTCAACAAAATGATCTGTAGGAAACAATTACTCTGAAAACTTAAAATATAAAAATATTTGTAGAATGATAGTACAACTAATGAATACAGCATTTAATATTTAAATATCATACTTACAGTATAAACAGTAGAAACAAAAAGTAAGTTGAATTTTTTAACGTACTTTGAAACATTCTCAACTGAAAATAACTGAAATTGCAAAATGGCGACATATGTTCACATTGTCAATTTGAAGGAGCAGTGTGCAGGATTTAGTACGTCTAACAATGGGGATGTAGGTTCCAACCATTCTGCGCTGCTGTAGACGTGGCAGTGCAACCTAGAGGACAAAAAGATCAGAAACAGCTTTATTGCCAGGTAGGTTCACACGTACGAGGAATTTGACTAGGTGTCGTACATACAAATAAAAAATAAAAAAGTACACAGATAGCGAACTATATTAAGAACACTGTAATAAAAATATAATAAGATAGAAATAAAATAATTTACATCGAAATAGAATGCAATACATTATAGAATATAAAATATGTGCAGTAAGCAATATTTAAACATTGCATTATTTACCATCCTGTGATCTCCATTATGTAATGCATAGAGTCTGCGTTGTGGCTGAGGTAAAGTGTGAGTAGGGGGGGGGGCGGGCCTTGTTGAGGTGGCGAGAGGTTTTGGTCCTGATGGCGAGAGGTTCTGGTCCTGAAGGAGAGAGGTTTTGGTCCTGATGGAGAGAGGTTCTGGTCCAGAAGGAGAGAGGTTTTGGTCCTGATGGCGAGAGGTTCTGGTCCTGAAGGAGAGAGGTTTTGGTCCTGATGGAGAGAGGTTCTGGTCCAGAAGGAGAGAGGTTTTGGTCCTGATGGAGAGAGGTTCTGGTCCAGAAGGAGAGAGGTTCTGGTCCTGATGGAGAGAGGTTTTGGTCCTGATGGAGAGAGGTTCTGGTCCAGAAGGAGAGAGGTTTTGGTCCTGATGGAGAGAGGTTTTGGTCCTGATGGAGAGAGGTTCTGGTCCAGAAGGAGAGAGGTTCTGGTCCTGATGGAGAGAGGTTTTGGTCCTGATGGAGAGAGGTTCTGGTCCTGATGGAGAGAGGTTCTGGTCCTGATAGAGAGAGGTTCTGGTCATGATGGAGCGCAGCCTCCAGCCAGAGGGTTGTGTTGAAGTCCACAAACAGGATCCTGGCGTAGGTTCCTGCTGTGTCCAGGTGCTGGAGGAGGAAGTGAAGTGATAACTATTAGTAAACCATAACATTACATTACATTACATTGCATTTAGCTGACGCTTTTGTCCAAAGCGACTTACAATAAGTACATACGACCAGGAAGACACAGCCCAGAAGAAAAACAGAATCATATAAGTACAACAGGTTTCATAGAGCCAAACATTTCAAGTGCTACTCAGCTGGCTATAGATAAGCCAGCCCTATGTTAGTATATAAGTGCTTTGTCAGCTGGCTATAGATAAGCCAGTCCTATGTTAGTATATAAGTGCTTTGATAGTAATTCTATCGCTCGAAGTGGAGTCTAAAGAGATGAGTTTTCAGTCTGCGCCGGAAGATGTGCAGGCTTTCTGCCGTCCTGATGTCAATGGGGAGCTCATTCCACCATCTTGGAGCCAGGATAGCAAACCCACGTGTTTTTGCTGATGGGAACTTGGGTCCACCTCGCAGCGAGGGTGCAGCGAGTCGTTTGGCTGATGCCGAGCGGAGTGCACGCGCTGGGGTGTACAGTTTAACCATGTCCTGGATGTAGGAAGGGCCGGATCCATTCGCAGCATGGTATGCAAGTACTAGTGTCTTGAAGTGGATTCTAGCAGTTACCGGTAGCCAGTGGAGGGAGTGAAGGGAGCGGAGTGGTGTGGGAAAATTTTGGAAGGTTGAAGACCAGACGAGCCGCTGCATTCTGGATGAGCTGCAGAGGTCGGATGGCACATGCAGGTAGACCAGCCAGGAGGGAGTTGCAATAGTCTAGGCGTGAGGTGACGAGAGCCTGGACCAGAACCTGGGTGGCTTTCTGGGTCAGCTGGGGACGAATCTTCCTGATGTTGTACAGCGTATATCTGCAGCAACGAGTTGTAGCAGCGATGTTTGCAGTGAAGGAGAGGTTGTTATCCAGGGTCACACCCAGATTCCTTGCGGTCAGAATGATAATGATGGATGTTATTATCAGCAGCTGCCAATAGATCCCCTAAATCTTGTATGATGGACCTTTGATGGACACCACACACACACACACACACACACACACACACACACACACACACACACACACACACACACACACACACACACACACACACACACACACACACACACACACACACACACACACACACACACACACACACACACACACACACACACACACACACACACACACACACACACACACACACACACACACACACACACACACAACACACACACACACACACACACACACACACACACACACACACACACACACACTTTATTGAGAGCATCCCAAGGGCATTGATTATTTAATACGTTTAGAAGGGGGGAACATAGTCTAACAACAGTTAGCTTTTCTTAATTTTACCTCAAGCCAAACTTGTGAGACTTGTTTCTGAAATCCCTTTCTCTTAAAGTGAATAAATAAAAAATAAAACAATGAAGCTTACCCTAAAACTAACCACTGGATTGCTTGTCTAACATGACCAAGTCCATAAAATGTAGTAATGAGTGACTCGACAGTAAAACTAAACATATCTATAACTAGTTACGGTAGTTTGAGAGGTAATTAAAATAGCTACGTGTGATATTCTAACCTGAAGTGTGTTTTTTGTCCGCTCACCGCTGCATGTGATCATGCAGAGCTGCGTGTCGACTCGTCAGCAGCAGCTGATCTCTCTCTCCCGTCAGATTAGACTTCATTCGCGTTTATGTCCATATCGATCAGATCTAGCTAGTTCTAGCTAATGATAGGACTACCTGCTTATTAAAAGATACCTAAACAATAAGTGTCGCTATGCAACTGGGTGAGGCCACAAAGTATAGCGCAGCATTATGCATTTGTTTACATGCCCACCGGAACCCCGAGGCATTACCAACAGATCAACGCACAATCAACCCACACAGGACATCTCTTTCTCCACATTAAGTGTTAGACATTAAAATTGACTCTTCTTGTCTGTCACATACTCTTCTTGTCTGTCACATAAGTGGCGCAACTGAAGCGGTATTGCGCTAAAGGGAAATTATTTTTACCGGACATTTTGACCGAAGAGATTTAGATTTGCCGGCTAACGGGAACTCTGACGTCGCCATTTTGTGTGCTACGCAGATGCGCTCGGCTCCTCTCGACTGCTGCTCGGTCAGCTTCCGGATGAGGAGGCATTCGTTCCACCAACTTACAGTAGATAACATAACAAACATTTTGAACAGGGGCCATAATAGTGTAAATAATGTTTGTTTTGGCAGTTATAACTGAATGTAATGTTTCTACTTTTTTACATCTGGGAAGGCATTTGCCTTCATCAGATGGAAAGTGTCTTGACCAACAACTTAAGTATTTCTTATAGCTATGCAGGGCATGCAAGCGACCAAACACAAACAAGAACAAACAAACAAGTGAAATGAAGAATAAAATTGAAATTGTACAATACAATATTGGGGTGGTTCATCTTCTAATTTAGTCTAGAGAATGCACCAGACAGCATCTAAGACCTGCAAAAATCTAAATGTTCTAGGGGGAGGCCCCCCAAACCCTTTGCGCATTTTTCAGGGCAATCTCTATTGGGCTCAGGGCTGATTGTCCTGTACATGTACAATGTGGGGTATTTTTAAATACTTTACTAAACCACATTCAATATTATGTTAGACACAAGTTAGTTATTACTCACAAATCAAAGTCTTTTCATCTGCAAGATGGAAGAATAGCTGGGTGCTGCATGGAGAGACTGATGAGGGACACAGGCTGGCGTCAGCAGCTTTCCACACAAAGCCATCACATCTTCTCTTCCATAGTCCTCACTGTCCACTGGTGCTCTGTCAAAAGAGTGAACATCACAGCTGTCATATTAACCCTTTGTTACACAACATACAACCAACATGTGTCAAAAGTGACCCGAATTAGTTTTAATTGTAAATATCTTTGCAATAAATTAATTTAACCATTAAGGATTTCAGGTATTCCCCAATTAACCTGTTTTGGATCAACACCAATTCTAAAAAAATATATTTTTCCCTTTCTTACTTTTTGAATAAAAATCATGTTTTTATCACTACACTTCTAAGGCACAACATGGGTCAACCATTGCCCGTATTATTTTGCTATGTTATTTCATGCATGGCTGAGTGTTTCTTTACTATACATTTTCAAAAATAATTAATTTTAGCAGTGATTTGGACCAAGCATGTATGATGTATTAATACAAAAAGTATTTTAGTTCACACAGTGTGACATTGGCTAGTCATGTTAGCTTGTAATATATAGAGCAGAGCTAACTAGCAAGTAAGCCGAACGTTAGCGGTTAGCTGTTTATGCTATGCTAGCTGTTGGCTACTGAACATTAACAAACTAGATTCCGCTGTAAGAAAGCTGTAAAACTTTACATTAAACTTGGCGACAACACTGTGACACCCCGCTGCATGTTTATGTGTAATTCTCCCGTGTTGGAGACGAGAGGGTGGGGGCAGCACTGCAATAAGCTGTAAGCTAACGTTAGCAGCTTCCAGCTAGGTTTCCCGGGCGCAACATCTCGGGGCTTCTTAACATTTAACAACCTATTAATGATGCATACCAACTTAACGGGAAGAAACTCAGCTAACTAGAAGAAGAAACAGTAACCTTAAATAAAAAATAAAACATTCACAAACTAAGGATTATCTAAATACATATTTAACTCCATTACAGTTGCAGGACTCACCAGATCTCAAGTCTTCTGTTCTTTGTTGACGTCCCGATGCTCATATTTAAAGTGTAGATGTAAAACGATCCCGATATTAATCCATAAACTCCTGCAGCAGACATACAGACAGCTGTAGCTCGCAGGAGGAGACCTACATCCATGGAGGAGACCCGCTCAAACTGACGTGGATGTTTCAAATGTGAACGACAGGCGCGGACAGTTCTCATTGGCAGGTTTCTTCGATTACGTTTACATTAACCAATCAGGAGTGTTGTGGACTCATTCCAAACATGGCCGACTTGTCTGCCGTGTTATGGCTGAATTCTATTTCAAGTGCCGTAGCTCTGGCTGTCGGCCAGAATTGGAAAACCAAACATTATAATATCATATAAGGCTTATTACTGTATATTGACCAATGGAAAAAAAAAACACAGCAACAGAACACATAAATAAAACAAGGATAACTGTGACTTATTGTTGAGTAAATAACCGTGTGTTTTAAACCTTGGTCCTCCCTGCAGAGATGTCTCCACTCTCCATTTAATGATATTGTCAACTGTAGATGTTTACAATATAGTAAATTAGGAATTTAATGAGAACATATTTATTTACTTTTGTTTCAACGTTGGATATTTGGTGTTTGTGGTGGATTCAATCGAATATTGAGAAAATGTTTTATGTAAAAAAAATGTACTTACATTTTTCGTCTTTTTTATTTGACGCTTTTTTTTACTTGACGCTTTTTTTTACAGTTTTATGTTTACCTTAAAATTACAAAGAAATATCTTAAAGTCTTATAATAGTAATACACTTTTATATTACGAGGCACATATTTAATTACAGATAATACTTTTTATTTTACGTACATCTGCATCTATTTTCTGAAAGTGCAAAAATACTGTAAATATTATATAGTAAATTTACTGTAAAAAAAAAAGGAAATAAACGTTATTTGTTGTTATTGTCAAAATACTTAAAATAATGTTTTGGGTTGTTAATTTATAGTTAATATCTGTCATTTTACAGGATTTTGCAAGTTATTTAAAAAAACATGATAATTACTATAAAAATGTACAGTTATTTCCTGTAAAATTACGATCTTTTTTTACAGTGTAGTTGTTGACTTCAGGAGAACCCACCGTCGCCCCCCTCTCCCCTTGACCATCAACGGCGCTGCTTTGACGCAGGTGACCAGCACCAAATTCCTTGGGGTGACCATCACTGATGACCTCACCTGGAAAATCAACACCACCACACTAGCGAGGAAAGCCCATAGCGCCTGTACTTCATCCGGAAGCTCAAGCGAGCCGGAGAATCACCCCCCATCGTGCTTTCTTTTTATCGAGGCGCCACCGAGAGCATCCTCAGCAGCTGTATCACGCTGTGGAAGCTGCACCGCCGCCGACCGCAAGAGTCTGCAGTGCATAGTGAACTCTGCCCAGAGGATCATCGGTGCCTAGCTCCCCTCACTAAAGGACATATACAATTTACACACTTTACACCCGCAAAGCACTCAGCATTGTGGGTGACTCCACCCACCCCTCCAACAGCCTCTTCAGCCTCCTGCCTTCAGGAAGAAGGTTCCGCAGCCTCAGCTTGGGCACCGTCAGGCTGGGGAACAGCTTCCTCCACCAGGCGGTCAGGATGCTGAACTCTCTTCCCTCCCTCCCCCCTCTGTCATCTCTCCCCTGAACTCTCCACCCTGCCTCCGACCTTTCTCCCCTGCCCCAAATGGTCCTGGACTCTAACCACACACACACACACACACACACACACACACACACACACACACACACACACACACACACACACACACACACACACACACACACACACACACACAATCTATACATCACTTCAGGGGACATTACATTGACTTACATGCATTTCCTGGAGACTTAACCTAACCTTAACCATTATCAACACATGCCTAACCCTAACCCTCAACCTTAACCTTACCCTAACCCTAATACACCCCTTGACAATAAAGCTGACTTTGACTTTTGACTTGAGTAAAAGACTGTCTTCCTGGTTGAACTTGCGCTGAGCTTCATTTGTCTCAGATCACTTCCACATGTTCTCCATCAGCTTCGTATGGCACCTTGGACATAACACAAGAAGAACATCCTGTTTTTGTTTTTGAAAGACAAACCTTTATTAATGATCCAAACATTTAATTTGATCACAAAGTCTGTTCAATGCTTTCATGACCAGTTTCACTTTCTCCACACCATGAATGTGTTTCATCTCAGCTATTTCAAACAGAATCAGACATGATTTCCTTATTGATTATTATCATGATAAGTTATGTTCTATAAAACATCAGAGTACCCACTTTCTATTTGGATAACAACAACAACAACAACAACAACAATTAGTCTGCAAAACAATAACATTTTATTTCCGGAGCAAAGAATCTCAGCTATTTACAAGAGAATAATAAATGATGTACTTATTGATTATGATCATGACAGTAAGTAATATCATTTAAAATAAACATGTTATGATGAAATAAGTGTTATAACCTTCTGGGAACTCAAGTGTTAGTTAATTTGGGCAACAATAACATTTAATATGTCAAAAATAATACATGTGATTATAAATGTCTCTGTTGTTTTAGAAAGTGGCCAGAATACAATGTGTACAATAAAGGAAGCTCTGCATTACAAGAGAAACAACAACATGAATCAAAAGAAATATCCAACACATATTTAGAGCAAAGTTTACATATCAGTTCAGGTGAACAAGGATGCTCCTGAGCAGTGACAGCCTCCATGGCTACACAGACACAGGAAGGAGCCGGAAGAAAGTCCAACATTTACAGAACAACTCGTGAGGAGATGTTGAAGCCCCGCCCATCATGTTTGATTGACAGCTGATCTCTGCAGTGAAGACATGGACAATCAGCTCTGATGGACACACGGTGAGTTTAAGAAGTAGAAGAGTTCCTCCAATGACTTCAGGCTATTTCAGTTTACAAAACTCAGCTGTGGTTCCAGAAGTCTGATAAAGAAAAACTCCAGCATGTAGCGGCTGAGAGAATGTGGTCTGGACTCTGTGGAGGAGAGTCCTGGTTTCAGAGACGCTGTAGAAGGACAGAACACCTGCTCTGTGATCCAGGTACACTCCTACTCTGGAGGACGGAGGACCTGAGACGGGAGTTCTGATTCTGTTGTAACGAAATCCATAACTGTTTTGGAAACAATCTAAGGACCAAGATTTGTCATTGTTTCCAAATAAACTTTCACTCCCTGCTCTGCTGATATTCTTGTATGCGACTGCTACAAAAACTCCAAACCCTCTCCACTCCACCTCCCAGTAACAACGTCCAGTCAGACTCTCTCTACTCAGGACCTGAGGATAATAAGTGAATCTGTCTGGGTGACGAGAATAAGACTGTTCTTGTTCCATGCGTGTTGCTTTTCTGCTCCCCTCAGATAATACCAGCTGTGTGTGTGCTGTGTTTGGATCCAGAGTGATCTCCTGTGAATATGTTAAGAACCCAGCTCTGGTGGCGGGCTCTGCTGCTGGCAGTAACACATCCACTTCAGTCGGTGAGACATTTGTCCATTCCTCTCTCAGGACGTCCTGTAGTTTGTCTCTGACTGCTGACAGGGCCGCTGTCACGTCCTCAAAGTAGCTCAGAGGACGGATGTTGGTGCTGGAGGAGTGTGTAGCTTCACTGAGGGCTGGCAGTGAGGAGGGGTAGCTGAGCAGAAACTGGTTGTGGTCCTCTGTGTGAGACAGCAGCTTCAGCTCAGCGTCTCTCCTCTTCAGCTCAGAGATCTCCTGCTCCAGCTTCTCCTGGAGCTCTCTGACTCGACTCACTTCTCTCTCCTGCTGGGATCTGAGCTGCTGCTTCACATCAGAGCTTCTTTTCTCCATGAGACGGATCAGCTCAGTGAACGTCTTCTCACTGTCCTCCACTGCTTTATCAGCAGAGCCATTGACGGCCTCCACCTCCTGCTGAAGCAGCTTCACCTCCTTCTCTCCGTCCTGGATCTTCTGCTGGATGTTTAGTCGACTCCCCTCCAGCTCTCTCTGCCTCTCAGTCCTCTCTGCTGCAGCTGACACCGTGTCGTGGCCTTTGTGTTCGTCCACAGAGCAGAGATAACAGATACTCTGCTGATCAGTGCGGCAGAACAGCTTCATCACCTCTTCGTGACGAGAGCAGATGTTCTCCTGGAGCTTCTTGGAGGGCTCCACCAGCTTGTGTTTTTTAAAGACAGGTGATTCATAATGAGGCTGGAGGTGTTTGTCACAGTAAGAGGCCACACACTGCAGACAGGATTTACAGGCTCTCAGTTTCCTCCCAGTGCAGACATCACAGGCCACCTCTTCAGCTCCAGCATAGCAGAGATCAGCAGGAGCAGCTGGGGGTCCAGTCTTCTTCTGCTCCTCCACTAAAGCTGCTAACATGGTGTTCTTCAGCAGGACAGGCCTCGGTGTGAAACTCTGCCTGCACTGAGGGCAGCTGTGGATCTTCTTCTCATCCTCTCCGTCCCAGAAGCCTGTAATACACTTCATGCAGTAGCTGTGTACGCAGATAGTCGTCACCGGATCCTTCAGTAGATCCAGACAGATGGAACAAGAGAAGGTTTCCCGGTCCAGCTGAACTCCTCTCTGCGCCATTTCACCTCTCAGTAGCAGCGAGTGTGTGAGTTTCACTTCCTGAGAGCTGAAACTATGTGACAGGTTATCTGAACAACATGTGTTTGGACAGTGAATGTGGCCTATCAGCTCTTGGACTTTACCCACCCCTCCTCCTCAGTGTGGATCTGAAGGGGAGGAACCAGGAAATACAGAGTGGAGCTGGCGGTGTCTGAGAGCAGGAAGAAGAGGGAGGGCTCATCAAACTCTGACTCATTCCAGGAGGAGGAGCAGCGCTCAGACTCTGACCTGTGTTTATTTACACAGAGCCTCGGTTACAACCTGCTCTTCATTTGTAAAGAGCTTTTAGTTGTAAAATAAGTTGGTAAACTTTCAAAATCTGAATGAGGTTAAATACTTGTTTCCTCCACTGTAAATGTATAGCCTCAATGTCCAGTAGCTGATTGATTTAATAGTTGAATGAACAGTAAGTCGTTGTTTACTGTGAGTAGTAGCAGTAGTTTTGATTGTGTGTGTGTGTCTGTGGGGGGGCTTTTATATAGAAAAAACTCCTTATTCTGTGCATTCACACTAAATATCAACCTGCAAATTATATACGTCCTCTTTAATTGACACCAAAATGATGATTTGTGGTTGAAACCTTCTTTTAAATCTTTTCTTTTTACCCTCCAACAGCTGTGTCTCAATGGAGAAGAAGAAACCTCAGATTCCTTAGAGTCCATCGAGGTGAGTTCTTCCGAGGTGTCGTCTCCCGCTGTGTCCCCTTCCCAGGATCCCCCCCCCCCCACAGGACCCCATCACAGAGACACCACTACCTAACGTGATCCAGGAGACTGAACCTCCTTCCTTAGCTACAAACTGCTGAACTTAGCAGAGAAATGCAGAAAAGTGAAATGATTTGAATCAAAATAGTTACAGCTCAAATGCACTGACTTTGTTGAAAGCTTGAACGTGAAATGTTAAGCTGGAAGAGTAGGACAAATAGTGATGAAGCTTAATATTTCAAAGAAAAGTTGAAAAGGTATAAACAACTACAGTAAATGTGTATTAAAGCAACCCTCCTGTGATATACATAAATATATGTTTTAGTGAGGGAGGGGTCAGACTGAGTGAGGATGAACACTGCTTTGTTTCAGGAGGAAAACTCAGTTATAGGTTGCTGTCGAATAGTCCAAAAATCAGCTCCTATCGTCTATCCTTATCGTCTATTCCTTAACCTCTGTGTGAAACGTCACGGGGTTAAGGGATAGTGGATAGGAGATTTCAAAAGGACTTAGGAGAAGAGACTGAGGTGCTTTGAGAATCCGACTGCACTTTCAATATCCGACGTGTTTCTGATGCGCCAGCGGACGTCATTTGTGCGTCTGCTGCTGTGGGGGAACTATGGAAACTACAGTTTTCTATACAGCGGAGTCCACCCCCACTCAAGATACCTTCCCCCGCCTCTGCATGCCTATAACAGCTGAATGCGGCGATTACCATGTTGTTCAGCAAAACGCCTCACAAACGTATTAAGATCCAAAGCTTTAGTGCGTTTTGATTCAATGCTGAGTACAGCCAAACTTGACAGTCTCTTCTCTGTCATTGTAGACCGCAACTACCTCATTCCTTCCGTCTACTTGAGTCCGAATGCTTCTCGTTTTGCGCCGTACCCCGTTCACATGAAATTGCCTCCAATCATATTTCCAAGCTCGCGCCTGGCCGGGGGAGGGGTTACAAGACTCACTTGCACTCGGACATTAGAGATTTTCTCTCATAAATGTCCAATGAGCCACAACTTTTCTTTCAAAACAAAGATGCCAACTGGGGTGGCAAGGCTATTTTTTAGGGTGGCAGTTGCCACCCCATGCCACCCCGGTAGATCCGCCCCTGTGTAAAAATGCCTATTTTTATTTCCTGGAGCCCGATAATACATTTTCAGACTATTCGTTTTGTCCAACCAATGGCGAAAACTTAAAGACATGAAATAACAAAATACAACTTAGCAATCAAAATATCGGAGCAAAACATTTCAATCAGGAGAGACTTAATTTTGTTTAAAGAACATTTATTGACATGTCATATGATAAATGTTAAGTCTTTGGCGATTAGACCCCGATCTTGAAATCGTATATCTAAAGGGGGAAATGCAGCGGTGAGCATAGGGGAACCCCCCGGGGGCTAGACACTGGTGATGATGCTGAAGATCTGGATTTGATGAGGAGATGGGATGAAGAGGAGGTGTGATCAGGTCTTTGGATTAGCTCTCCTGGCACTGGATGTGATGAAAGGACGTGGATGGGGAGGAGGCGGGCGGCAGCATGGAAACCTGAAATCACAGCTGACTGCAGGAGAGAGGAGAACCATTTTAAAGTGTGGCTGCAGCACGATGATTGGCTGCTGGAGAATGAGGTGAATGTAATGTTATAGAACGCCCGTGATGATTATATGCAGCTGCGGAGTGAATGTATACCCAGTCTTCCTGAAAGAACTTGCGCTGAGCTTCATAAAGTCATCTTAGCTTGATGAACAACTTTAACTGTTTTCAAAATTCTTGTTGATTCATGTTTTTACACAACTAATTAAATAATACATTACTTATCTCAGCACTAGCCCTGTCATGCTATGTTTAAAGGTATATCTGTACCTTGGAGGGTCACATTTCTCTGACCTCCATCGTGCTACAAATGAAACCACACCAGCATGTGGAACAATCTACTTGCATGTACAGACCTAATTCACCTTTAATTATATCTTAGCACAACATAATTAGACTAAATAATTAGTCAAGACACAAACAGAGAAACGCTGAGATGCTGAGAGTTTGCTTCAGGCTGTTAAATGTACCAGATGGCCGGGGTTTTACTGACTGTTCACCGAGTGCCAGACAAGGAAATTGCACAAAGCTCATTTAAATTGCAAATACGCCAGTGTGAAGTCGACACTTGCTGACACTCGTCATATTGTTTTATTCTGTAATGAGGAGGACGAAAAGAAAGTCATTTTTTTACTAATTTTCACATTTCTGTTCAACACATATGTGCAAAATACAAATGATACAAGTTCAGATATTTTCCTCATTAGGTTGAGTCTAAAGTTAATAGCAAAAGTCAGCATTTTCTCCATTTCTTCTAGGGGTAAAGAAACGGTGGGCAATGTCTCCCTCGTGTGTTTTAAGGAAGGAACAGCAGTTAAAGACCACATCGTTCACATATTTTGCATTCATGATACAACCCGTAAAAAGGGCCTGCACACACCACACACACACACACACACACACACACCACTACACACAACACACACACACACACACACACACACACACACACACACACACACACACACACACACACACACACACACACACACACAACACACACCACACACACACACACCACACACCACCACACACACACACACCACACACACACACACACACACCACACACACACACCCACACACCACACATCAACACACACACACCCACACACACACACCCCACACACCACACACACACACCCACACACACACACACACACACACACACACACACACACACACAACACACACACACACACACGGAGGATCTCCAGACTTCAGCCGAGAGGCCAAACGTTGAGCACGCAGCATCTTTCCGAGGGATTTGGGGCAAACTGTATCAGGTTGATGTAATTACATTAACTCCGTCACTGTGTCCGCGAGGCAACAAACAGCTAATGTTTCTCTAAACGCCAATTTCCTGAGACAAGTTCATTCCACTGTTTGCATGCTGCCAAGTCCTTCGCGCTGTGCAACTAGAAATCAATTACAGAGTTGGAAGGCATATTACACATATGAGACTATAAATCATTTTGGACCGGAAATCCTTTCTCAAGAGGAAAGTCATTTTGTAAAATATCCCCGAGTAACGAGCGGCCATTTAAAGGGGCTATTCTGCTTTTTGGGGTTTCCCTCTCCTGTAGTGTATTATATAAGTTTGTGTGCATGTAAATGGTCTGCAAAGGCTCACATAGACCACACTTTATTTCTGATGGATATTAACCAAAACTTAAAGGGGACCTATCATGCAAAATGCATGACATTCATGCATATTAAAGAAAACACAACCCTCTCTTTTCCTCCATACCCAAATCTCTAAAAACGGGGCTGCAACGGATCTGATAGATTTGAAATATCTCTGACGTCAGAAACAAGGAGCTCCGCCTATATGGGCAACTCTCCACCTATCAGGGGAATGGGGGGTTGCCGTGGCCCCCATTAAACTTCACAGACATGTTTTATATAGGTATGGCCCTACAATATATTATTCAAATATAGCATGATAGGTCCACTTTACATTTTCAATAAAAATAATAATATTTGAAACATTGAAGTATCAACTGGTACTTAATTATTAATCCATGCATTTTAATTGTATCCTTTCCCATTATGTATCTTGTTTTTATATAATTTTTTTAATCTAGCTGTTGAAAAAATAATAATCATGAATTAAATCCACCTTGATTTAGTTTCTAGAGATGTACATTTTGTATAAATGTTTCTAGAGATCAGCTGGTTGGACTCCAATTAAGCAGAAAAAAAAGTTTCAGGGGTGAATATTTTTTGTGTTTTCATCTCCAATAACATTTCACATTATAGGGAATAGTAAAGTGTGGTCCCTTGCAACACGTGTAAAGAAGTTCAACTCTCATATTGTAGTAATATTATTAGAGGACAGGAGGCTTTGAAGGCATATCTTTTGACTTACCTTAAAGTTCCAGCTCTGCTCTCACTGTTGTTCAGATGTGATCACAGCGCTGACATCAGACCTGAATGCATTAGAAAATACTGAAGCATGCACTAAAGAATGACTTTTTAAAGTATTTTGTATAGCCTTAATAATTATTGGATTCAGTGTTGACAAGGTGAGATGTTAACTCGATTTAAAGTGACTCAAGTTTTTCAGGAATAATCTCAAATCTGGCTTCAACATCTTGACACCAGCTGAGAGTTATGACAGGAAGGGCCATAGGTAAAGTCAATAAGTAAGATGGGGAGGGGGCTGATATTCTACAAATAATACAAATTCAGTTTCTAACAATAACAAATAGAATAAACACAAGAAACTCAAAAATGGAGACATTACAATTAAGACATTTACAGGAAGAAAACGTGATAATTGTGGTGATGAGCCTATTAAAATAACAATATAGCAATGTAACATTACATGATACTTGTTAAACGCTTTTATCCGAAGCGACTTACATACTCAATACTGTGGGCAATCCTCACAGGAGCAATTTGGTCTCAGGGACACAACGACATGCTGACTGCAGTGGGGTTTGAACCTGTGCCGCGCTGATCCAAACACCAACGCAAAACCCACTGCACCACACGCCTCCTCCTATGTAAATAAGTGTCTTTAATCTTCACAGAACTCCTGATTTTTTCTCGCAAAATTGTGAATTTTCAAACACAACTTTGTGACTTTATTCTTTAGAGAATTGCTGAATTTTGCAAATCTATAATTATATAATAACAAAGAAAATGGTAGTTTTATCTTGTGAATTTGAGATTTGTTTCAAGTCTATTTACCGCTTTAATCTCAGAAACTATCCAGGTGTGTTTCCCTAAGGAATCACCGGCTGCTTCATTGATATATATATTTTGTTAACGAATGTGCCTGATAAACCATCCCAAGATGCTGCCATGCAAAACCTGAAATCACTGAGAAAAGAAAAGTCAAGACATACCAGAGCCATTGTTTACAATTTTATTACTGTTATTGTTTTCCTGTCAGATATAGCAGATAGAGAGGAGCGTAATAATCAGATCCAGCGAGACGACTGGACCGTCTGAGGTGAGTACATGTTAGAGATACAGGGCTACCCCCCCGACATATATGCTATATAACACTGTCCGTCTCATAAACAGTCACAATCATGACAAAGAGATATTCTGAGGTAAGCTAGAGTTGGCTAGTGTTGTACTGAGCAAATAAACATAACGTATGTAGTGTTTATCTATAGTCGTATCAGGAGCTCATCTCTACCTTGGCATAGCTTTGGCATTAGGAGGTAACACGGTAGAGAACAAGCGTCGTCGTCCATTTCATGAACATTTAGGGAGAAACCCCCGAGGGGACTATGCAAGTCAGCTATTCAAGTTTGACAAATAACTATATAGTGCTAATGTGAAGGAGAGCACCCATAGACGTGTGTATCCTCCGGCTTGTTTATGTACATCTCTAGGCCCAAACGCAGGTTCAGTCTGCTTCCCTCTTTCCATTATAGTGAGATCCACTTTGAAGTGCAGCTTCGCAGTCATACAAACTTACAGGAGCTTAAGCTTTAGCTTATTCCAATAAAACACAAAGTGCTTTTAGCATGTAGCATTATGTTTTTGATCACATTAGTTTTAGCGTTCTTTCCAACGTAAAAATAAAAAACTATCTGAGTAGACTTATGAGTGTAGTCTAGCTTCACTGGCTGAGTGGAGGATGAGGATTATAATACAAAAGAAATGAGCGAACAGCCGCATCCAGTATAACAAAGAAGACAGATCAAAGAGAGACTGATGTATTGTCCTAGGCTTGTTCTGCTAATATAAAAAGGTATAAATAACATCCTGTTTGGTTAAGATGAAGAAATTAAAGCGTGTTTTTAGACAATTCTTCACTGTCTCGATCCACCGTTTCTTTTGGGATTTACCTGAGATTCCAGTTTTCCCTCAGGGCTTTTCTGACTTGATAGCAACAGCACGTTATCGACTGATTGGATCAAATCGACTGATTGAGGCGGGGGTCAAAGACGTTCAAGCAAGCAGAGGGCGTTCAAATCGCCATAGACTAGAAGTAAACAAACTCTCTCCCCACAGCAACACACACCTGACCTGCAGGCTCAGCACTCTCACCACAGTCCAAACAACCACTCTGTGAAAAGGCAAAAAGAAGGCATGTAGCGAGAGAAAGAAAAGCTTAAAATGGGCGAGGTATCCTTTACATAATTCTCCCTCTAAGGAATTTTAATACCATCTTGGAATGCACTATATATGGATATATATATACTGTATATTGCCATTAATATAAGCAGGATTACTGTTGATAAATACAGTGGCCTCCTTACCATCAGGAGCCCCCTTCTCCCTTTCATTCATTGGGTGCCAAAGCCCCCCAAAGGCCCTACATGTGAGGAGGAGGAGACACTTATTGTTTCCCTATTTCATCCGATTAAAATGTGACGATCCAACGAGCTTTCGGTCACTCTTCGCCCACACTCTCCCTTTTTGAATCCTCCTCTTTCAGATCCAGAACCTGAGCGGGAGGGCTCGGCAGGGCGGTGACCTCTGCAGGAGCCAATGAGGAGGGGTCCTGTTGGTCAACCATCCTGTGGGAGGGGGTCTCTTCCTGTGGGGAAAAGTATGGAAGTGTTAGAAAGCCCACAAGTTGATGTTATAAGTATGTGTTTGTTAGGAGTGCTGGATGCTAGTGGTAGCTTAGTTGCTAACTTCTCTGTATTAGTGTACTTCACTTGCTTGTTTAATTCAATTGTATTGCTTCTATAATTGTTTTCTTACAGATGATTGTAGTTGTTACAGACCACACACACACACGGCTAACAGCGTGAACAAAGTATATTAAAGATCTGAACCGGGAAAGTCTGTTCTCCGTGTTCATTTACACACCCATCCACACCGTGCCATCTCTAGAACCCAATTTCCTGGAGACCCCATCTCCTTTATAGGAAGTGTAAGGAAAACATTTGGATTTACACTTTGTATTCACTTGTTTAGAAACACAAGGGGCGCTGCTATTTCTGAGCTCAATGCGGTAAACATGTGTGATGAAGGTGTTGCGCTATATCATGCAATCGAAAGTGAAACTTAAGCTCGCTCCATTGCGGAGATATTCCCGCGAGAGTGCGGAAAGCTTACATTTATTTATTTATTTCCTATGTGACATTTTACCAATATACTCACGGACCACTAGGGGGCGCTCATGGACCACCAGTAGTCCGCGGACCACACTTTGAGAAGCACTGAACTAGGGCTTCAAATTAATCAAAATGTTATCAAAATCGCAATATGGAAAAGTGAAATATCAAAATTGAAGTGTAAGGGCAAAATATGTGAAAGTATCAGAATGAAGTGTTGTGCTGCAGAGTCAAAGTCAAAGTCCTAGGCTACAGACTAAATACAAAAGTGTTTGGTACATATCTACATAAATAAATTATAAAAATCACACCATGATCATCTGAGGCCATGGTTCTCAGCAGGAAACCGATGGAATGTCCATTCCAAGTAGGGAATGAGTCCTTACCCCAAGTGAAGGAGTTCAAGTATCTCGGGGTCTTGTTCTCGAGTGAGGGAACAATGGAGCGTGAGATGGGCCGGAGAATCGGAGCAGCGGGAGCGGTACTGCAGTCGCTTTACCGCCCCGTTGTGACGAAAAGGGAGCTGAGCCAGAAGGCAAAGCTCTCTGTCTACCGGGCCGTTTCCCTTCCTACCCTCATCTATGGTCATGAAGGATGGGTCAGGACCCAAAGAACGAGATCGCGGATACAAGCGGCCGAGATGGGTTTTCTCCGCAGGGTGGCTGGTGTCTCCCTTAGGGATAAGGTGAGAAGTTCGGTCATCCGGGAGGGACTCGGAGTTGAGCCGCTCCTCCTTCACGTCGAAAGGAGCCAGTTGAGGTGGTTCGGGCACCTAGTTAGGATGCCACCTGGGCGCCTCCCTAGGGAGGTGTTCCAGGCACGTCCAGCTGGGAAGAGACCAAGGGGTAGACCTAGGACCAGGTGGAGGGATTATATCTCTTCGCTGGCCTGGGAGCGCCTTGGGACCCCCCAGTCAGAGCTGGTTGATGTCGCCAGGGAAAAGGAAGTTTGGGGCTCTCTGCTGGAACTGCTACCCCCGCGACCCGACCACGGATAAGCGGGAGAAGATGGATGGATGGATGGATGGACACCATGATCGTTTTAATATATTTTTTCATTACATTTTGAACGTTTCAAAAATTCTCAACTAGTTATTTGTTCCAAACCGGGAAGTGCATTTGTTTTCCAGACAGTCACCTCAACAAGATAAACTACATTATCCCAGCCGATGTGTCCTCCTGCTACTCGTCTGGTTTATGTTTCTCCTCCCGTCACACACAGGTGAGTTACCTGCTCTGAGAAGCGATGGTTCACCTGATCGCTGAACTCCTGCATCTCTCCCTCCTCACCGTTGGAGTGGCAGCTGGGACTTGGCACCTCAATGCCATGGCTTTCCAAAATGGCAGCTTCTGTTTGTTTGAGAGGGGAAAGCAGAGGAAGAGATGGATGTAATCACTGTCCACCCAAAACTTTTTTTTTTTTTAGATGCATTTAAGGTGAAAATAAAATCAGATCCTTACCGATGTTCGCTCTTCTCTTCATCTCCTTCCGACGGTTTGCAAACCAGTTGTACACTTTCAGTGCAGTCACACGCTCAAACTCAGAGATCTTGCAGCCTGGGGGGTGCATGCAGAATAACATTTCAGACGTAGCCTCAAAGCAGCTGTCAGAGGAACAGTATTTGTGTCGTCAGTACCTGGTTTCTGGATGACAGAGTTGCAGGCGTTGGCTATCTCTTCTCTCTTCGACTCATCCGGGTACTGGTTCTCCATGAAGAAACTGGAGGAGATCCACAGTAATGGAAACAGTGATATGAGATCTATTTTAAGATACGGTGCGCCCTTAACTTACACCTCACCTTTAGTATTGATTTTAGTAAGGAGAATATGTATACAGTGAAAGCTTCAGGAGAAGGAGGAATGATAAATGGAAGCATTAAGTGGATGAGTTTTCAGTTTACTTGCTTGAATCTCTTCTTAGACCTTGAAATTGATTCTCTGGTAAATAACTGAAATGTATATATCCAGGTACAGATATTTCTTTCTGTCCAATATTTCCTCCTGCACGTCATAAAAATGATCTCACATTACAAGACATGCATGGATCAATTCCTCCCAGCTTCCTCTCCCCCTCTGTGATGCCCTATCCTGTCCACTGTGTGACACACACACACACACACACACTCACACACACACAAACACACACACACACACACACACACACACACACACACACAGTATCGTCCTTGTGTCTGAACTAGCTCGTGAGGATCAGCACTGCAGTAGAGTTGCGTAATCGGGGGGGTCTGCTGGTGAGTGTGCTGTTATTACTGAGAGTGCTCAGACTGCAGCCGAGGAAGAGGAGGAAGAGGAGGAATCATACTCCTGTTTCCCTGCATCCCTTTGGTTTACTGACAACACTGTCTGGGACTAATATGTCTCCTCTCCAGAGAGGAGAGGAAGAGATATAATATACCTAAGAAAAATATCTTATAATCTGACTTGCAATGCTTTGGATTGTGAGCAGGAGGCAGAGTTTATTATTATTATTACTTTTATTTATTTCTTTGGTTTTTCAGTTGAATTAAAGTTCAGGGTAATCAACTGTTAAAAACATACTGTTCACATTTTTCTTCTCCAATAAATGTTTTCAAAGTCAATGAATAATCGCAATTACAATTATTGACCCAAATAATCGAGATTACGATTTTTGCCATAATCGAGCAGCGCTACGCGGGTGGTATTTTTTGCTTTTTTCTGGGTTCGGTTCTGGGTAAAACAAAGATGATGCGGGTCGGGTCGCGGGTGTTGCATAATAAATATATTAAAATAATAATAATTTAGTTTAATGTTTAAATCCTCAGACCTCTCCCTCGCGGCATAATAACCTCTGCAGCGCATCAATCTGCTGCTGAGCGCGCCACATTCGAAATGGCTGAGGTGAAGCTCTAGAGGAGAATACAGCATTTTCAATAACACTTCCTCAAGAGCGAAATCCAACGTCTAGAAGGCTTTTGGTGTCATCCTACAGTAGATGGAGAAAATAACCAACATCCCACGCTTTTTGAGACAAATATGCAACTCAACTGCGTGTGTTAATAATTGCATGTTTTCACTGCTCATAGGATATGCGGGTTCGGGTCGGGTTGCGGAACTAAATGGCAATATGTGCGGGTAGCGGGGCGGGTTCGGTATTGCACGTCGCAGGTGCGGGTCTTGAAAATCAGACCCGTACAGGACTCTGGCAGGAGGGTACCACAGTAAGACACTAAAGGACATTTTAAATAACAGGTCTGTCAATCAATTCAAATATTTAACTTTCACATTTTTTATCCGTTTTAAATATACCTTAAAGGGACATTTTGAGTTTTTTGAGTAAATCACCTTTTAAACAAATATGTTTTATAAAAAAGTTATTTTTATTATTATGGTAACAATGCAAAACAAAGACAAGATAATATATACATTATTTTTTTTTTGTACTTTTAAATATCACTTTACGTTGTTTCTCTGTACATTTTAACTTATTTCAATTTTTGAATTTCTACTTATATATCATTTAATTATATTTTTCATTTTCTGTTTATATATTTGAATTTAATGTATTATTTAAAACTCTTCATTCAGTCAGTCTCATGTGTTGGTTTTCTAAACATTTATTTGTTTACTCAATAGTAGTCAATAGTTCAGTTTAGCTAAATGTCTTTACATGACTAAGATCTTCATTATTGGTGAAGCTCAAAAGAGTCATTTTATGGTACCAACCTTTAGTCTAATATAACGGTGAAGCCACCCCTCTGTGTTGCTCACCTCTCCATGATGGACTGGCACTCCTTCCTCCAGGTGAACCTGCTTCCTCTGCGCAGCCTCAGCGGCCCCCCCGCCATGCCTCTGTCTCCTGACATCATCCCCGTCCTCCAATCAGGCTCCTCCTTCACCAGGGACCGCATCGATAAGGTGGCCCCTGAACCAGAGAGCAGAGTTTATCTGTTGAGTTCAACTAAACAAAGGCTTTGGGATCCAGCTGATACAACAGGTGTTTGTCTGGTGCATTTAAAGGTCCCCTGCTATACTGTTTTTCATCAATATATCACAGGTCTCAGATATATACAGAACCTGTCTCTGATTGGCTGAAACACCAAACATATAATTGCAGCATTACCCATAACCCCCTCTGTTTCAGCCCTGTTTCCAAAGTGCTGATTCTCTGTCTGTTCCTGAAACTTTCAGAGTCTCTTTATACAGAGGGGACACATGTTGATGTAGAAGAGACATGAAGAAGAGGGGACACATGTTGATGTAGAAGAGACATGAAGAAGAGGGGACACATGTTGATGTAGAAGAGACATGAAGAAGAGGGGACACATGTTGATGTAGAAGAGACATGAAGAAGAAGAGGGGACACATGTTGATGTAGAAGAGACATGAAGAAGAAGAGGGGACACATGTTGATGTAGAAGAGACATGAAGAAGAAGAGGGGACACATGTTGATGTAGAAGAGACATGAAGAAGAGGGGACACATGTTGATGTAGAAGAGACATGAAGAAGAGGGGACACATGTTGATGTAGAAGAGACATGGAGAAGAGGGGACACATGTTGATGTAGAAGAGACATGAAGAAGAGGGGACACATGTTGATGTAGAAGAGACATGAAGAAGAGGGGACACATGTTGATGTAGAAGAGACATGAAGAAGAGGGGACACATGTTGATGTAGAAGAAACATGAAGAAGAGGGGACACATGTTGATGTAGAAGAGACATGAAGAAGAGGGGACACATGTTGATGTAGAAGAGACATGAAGAAGAGGGGACACATGTTGATGTAGAAGAGACATGAAGAAGAGGGGACACATGTTGATGTAGAAGAGACATGGAGAAGAGGGGACACATGTTGATGTAGAAGAGACATGAAGAAGAGGGGACACATGTTGATGTAGAAGAGACATGAAGAAGAGGGGACACATGTTGATGTAGAAGAGACATGAAGAAGAGGGGACATGTTGATGTAGAAGAAACATGAAGAAGAGGGGACACATGTTGATGTAGAAGAGACATGAAGAAGAGGGGACACATGTTGATGTAGAAGAGACATGAAGAAGTGGATTTTGCATAATAGGTGACCTTTAACAAAAGTCTCTTGTACTTAAAGGTCATGTACTAAGGTGGGGATGGCTGTATCACACATACATAAATAAAACAACCCTTTGCCAACAATAATAGATAATATGCAGTGCTCTCATTTAGCAAAGACTTCCAGATATGTTGTTGCATCTTGTTTTTGCTAAGTTATAACTCAACTTCTACACTGAGCTCAAACTAAGCAACATTCTGCTACGATGACAAAGTCAACAGGATTTCACGAGTATTCTTCGTTTGGATCTGAATCCTCTAGTTCAGCGGTTCCCAACCTTTTTCCACTTAAGAATCTAATAAATGTTCGCGGCCCACATTCAACCTTAAAGGGAGGGAATGCTCAGGACACGCATTTTTAAATAATTATCATCCGATAAAACAGACCAGTCTCTGCCAGTCTTTTTTTAATCCGATGACGTTATCAGTGATTTTAAACTGATTAATTACCGAAATAACATCAACCCTGTGGGCGGCGCCATTTTGACGAGTCACATGACTTATTTTACCAGAAGTCACGTGAACTATGCGTTTGGTGCAGTCTATGGTTTGGTGTCGAGGACAAATTGACGTATGTGCTTTGTTCATGTTGTTTACTCTAGTTACTGTCAATTCTGAAATATGCCTCATTGTATCGCGAAACATCGCCACAATTCGGATAGGAACAATCCACGGAATGCTCGGTTCCATCTATTGATTCAGTGTTGAGGTGAGCACCGTTAGATTCTGTGTCTTTACGATCATAAACGATGTGTTGGATGTGCAACTAGGATAAGTAATAAGGGAGCTAGGAGTGATTTTCGGTGCAGTAATAGGTTAGCATTTTTCGCTCGGGGCTAATTCAGAGGCTCACTGTTAGCATTGTGTGTTTTTTTTGAAGAAAAAAATGAAAAAGATCAGTTAAATTAGTTTTTTTCCTGTTATATGGATATAAAATATTCATAGTTTATTAAATATTAAGGTTCCTTAGACGTTGTTTCCTGCAAATGACGTGATTTCGGGGTATTTGTTGTATTTGGATGGAATGAATACCTATAGTGATAATTCAAAGTAAGTCCGCCTGGACTTTATTTTTAGAAACTTCTTCCTCGGCTGACGAGTCCGAACTCAAATACTCCGCCATGTTTTCGTGGTGTGTTTACAAAGTGAACGCATAGATGACGTCACGACTTAGTTTTTCGGATCATGTGACTACTGAAAATGGCCAAAATGGCAGCTGCCTGACGGAATATACAGGTTTTGATAAAAAAGAGCTATAAAATCATTATTTACCGGGGAATATCGCTGATTTCTTCAGGGTATGGTTTAAACATAATGTTTCACTAAATACTGAAGTTTTGATTAACTATCTAATGACTGGAGCCTTCCTTTAAACAATACGGAGACTAAATAAAGTTCTGATTGGTCAATTCAGAACATGTGACACGTTGTCAATCCAGTAGAACAGACCGCTGTCAAGGACTGTAATGACCGTTGCTAAGGAGGATCGAGAAAGAGAAAGGAAAAGAGGTTCAGATAAAGAAAAAATCTTAATAATGAAATGTTTCCACACAAATCTGAATGTTTTGCTAATTATTTGGCGGCCCACTTGCAATGCGGCCCACAGGTTGGGAACCCCTGTTCTAGTTTAACTGTCATTTGAGATCCTGAAAGCATCCTTCACAAGCTAATAAAGTTGCTACAGGATAACATGCAGGGGGGCTTATGAGCAGGGATCTCTTGTGGCAGGCTGGGAGAGATTTTGGAGAGAGGTCTTTTTTTTTTAGGGGGGGGAGGGAGTTACCTGTCTGTGATTGGGCGGCGGCGGCGGCAGCAGTGTACCACGGCAGCAGGTGCATCAGCAGCTCTCTCTGCCTGCTCCACACGGGGGGGGGGTTGGGGTTGAGGTTGGTGTTGGGGTTGGGGAGGCTGCCACTTGCCCCTGCTACCGTCCCGTCTCTGTCCCCCCCCCTGGTCCTGGACATGGGACTCACGCTGTGCTGGCTTTCACTCCACCTCAGCCCTTCAGTCGGGACAAAACCAACGGCCACCATCAGTGACACCAGATTAGGCTAATTGGAAATGGACTTAATTGGGTTAACTGACACACTCCTGTAGACCTGCCTGACCGTGGTTTTTTTCCAGTCAGAATTTAACAAATGCCTGCTTTGTAATATATTTTGAATGTTTCCGCCAATTCAAAGTCAATTGGACTAAACAACACTGCTTCTCTTTCAGATAAATGATGGGCAGGTCTATGAGAAGCAAAGCATTGTGGTCCTGAGATTGTTAGTATCACTGTTAAATGTTAGCCATGTAGGAATGAAAACCAGCACCAGAGTACCTCCAGCAGCTGAGAACTACAGAGGGGCTCAGGCAAAGCTTGGGGGGTTTAGGGGAATATAAAAGGGTAAAGATGAAGGAAGACAGCGGGGTCTGCAGAGGGTCCATCGGCTTATCATGTCAGTTAAAACCCTGCTTTACTGTCGGACAAACACTTTTAAAACTAAGAGCATCTTTGGTGGTTACTGTTTTACCTCCTGAAACCAACGTCCCATCGGCAGCCTTGAAAGGCATGTTTTTTTTTAAAACTTTGTATTATCATATGGCTTAGTCTAAATTAATATTTTGCCAAAATGAAACCATGTAAGATCAAATTAACCTGTAAGAACATTCAATTCTGTGCTTCTTAGTGCTACGTGTAAGCCATGACTTGAATAGTTCAATATATATGTATTATTCAATAATATTGGTAAGACTTGTAGGCTCTCGGCAAATCTATTAATTCCATGTCTTTCCCCCAAACCTTTGTAAAAGAAATGATCAATGAATTCACCTTGTATTTCTTTTTTTTTAATGATTAATGCCAGTGCAAAAAAACTGCACAAAACCCACTTTAAGTTCTAGCAGTTATGGTGTCTTTGCCCAGAGGTGCGGGACTTTAATTAGTGAAAAAACAGCGTGTAAAATCTGACCGAAAGCAAAGAAAGAGTCCTTGAAGAATCTTCGGGTTAAGTCGGTTAAACCATACCAATATATGAAGTTATTTTCTCAGAGATTTCTCCCTGTATCTCAGACATAGAGAGGTCAACACCTTCCCAACCCTAGCCTGTGCAGACCAACCGCATTCACCCGCTTAAGTTTCATTCCAAACCAGAAGGCCTCACGGTATCGATTCACATCTCCAGTGACAGGACTCCCTTTATCATTTGTCTTTTCTCTGAAAGTATAGATTTGTCTCATCGTGTCCTTGCTTGACCTCGAGGACCAGGGTGGGGTTAGCGTGAGGAATTAAGAGGTGTGTGTGGCTTCACCATGCAGGAGGAAGACGAGGAAGAGGATGGGAATAAAGAGATGGTGGGGGAAGAATAGCAAGCAGTAGTTCACATTCACGAAAGAAAACGCTTTTTTATTCAACTTCCCTTCCTCGTGTATCATCATTAACCTGACGTTCAACCTTGAGGCGCTTCCTCATAATCATTCCTCCTGTTCTGTACATCCATCACACTTGTAATGATCCATCCCCCCCACTCCTCTGCTTTGCAATAGTCAGATCCAAGCCCTTATCTGAAGTATAGTCTAGTTGTGACCTCTCACCTGGGTTGTTCCTCTCCAGCAGGTACCAGCGGTAGAAGGCTCTGCGTTTGGAGTCGCTCATCTCCAGGCCCTGCTGCAGCAGCCACTGGGAGATGTAGCTCTGGCTGATGCCTGCGGGCAGAAATAGAGGCATGTTATCTCCCCACGTTCATTTATAGACTGATTTATTTCCCGCTGCACGAACAGTAGGGTTTGTGAGATCGGCCGGGAGCCTGAACAACTCCTGTTACGCTAATGAAGACGTCTCGATATCAATGGGTTTAATTGAGGACGTGATTTGCTGCAATACGTTGGTAAACATACTGCTGCAACGTAACCAGATTGATGATCACAATTATGTTGAACAACAACGTCACTTCTTATTCTACAGACGGATCAATGTGTTGCACGTCCAAACGATTCCATAATAACAGCAGGTAAATAGATGTTTCCTCTGCATCTACTGTAGATTACTACTGTACAGTATATTTAGTTGACTAAAATCCAATGACATTAAAGGTGGGGTAGGTAATTCACTTCAGAAACACTTGTTATATTCCATGGAATGCTCTTAACATCCCGAAAGCAAATGCTTTGACAATAAATACATAAATAAATGTCATCAGTGGAAGCCGTGGCGCTGTAAAAAGCACGACCAATCATCTGAGCCGGCCCGGCTAAAGTAACTGGATGGCCTACCTGCCTGTCAGCCTTCCATCTGTGCACAAACTTATCTCGTGCCCTCATTGGTCATGCGTTCGTGTGTTGGAGGAGGGGCTCTGTGAGGAAGTCTGAAGGAAGAGGCAGATTTTTTTTCTGTTGTGTATTTTCAAATTCTAGCGCACTCTAGCTGGTTTCCCCAAAATTACCTACCCCACCTTTAAGTCAGCTAAAACTAGACTCAAATTTAAAAAACTGATTCCAAAATATGACTAAATAAACTAAATGTAATATTAGTCAAAAATACGGACTGAAACAAGATCAAATGTGCAGTTAAAGTTGACAGTGATTCAGATTGGGTAGTTAAATTACACTTTCATTACCTTATTTTGTTAAATGAACAGTGGAATGAAACGTTTTTTCAAGCTAGTTGGTTAAGTTAAGCTTTTAATCATGTGGTTACCTGTTAGCTTTGCAGCCAGTTGTGTTTTGAATTGCAAATTAGTGCAAAAACAACAACCTGTGAAGGCTTTGGCACACTTTAAACATGAGAAAAGTGCACTTTTGCCTTGAACCGAGAAACAATCTTGAATCGGGACATATAGAATACATTTCCAATCAAGAGTTAGTCAACGTTTCCCATCCCTTTAAAACAGCACTATTTATGCGGAAAAGTATCCTTTAACATGGGTCCTTGTAGAGTGTATTAACTTTACTAAGTTCCCACAGTACCTGTCACCTGGCCCACGATGGCCTGAGAGATCCTGCGGTTGTTGAGGAACGTTTTGATCTCCTCCTTCACCAGGTTGCTGTCTCTCCTGAAAGAAGCCATCACAACGGTTACACACTGTGGTTAAAACGGCAGCCTTTGCTCTCACTAACCTTATTCACTGCTGCTTCTCTTTTCTCAGCCATCCCTGAACACCTGACCTGAATTAACTCCATTACAATTCTGGAGAATCAGCGTGCGCCTCGGGGGAGTGAGGCTGTCATTATCTGATGTTATAATAGTCCATACCGTTCGCTCTAACAACACTGTGTTACCTGCTGGTCTCAGGCCAGTCAGACTGTGCTGAAACCGGTCTTTCCAAACAAGCCTTAAAAGTTTTTTATAAAAATAGAAATCATTAAAACACTATCATTGCAATATACTATCCAAATACAATATCCTCAGCTTTGACGATCTCATTCTGTTCTCATAAATTCGATTGGTATTCAAGACACAATCCATTTCACACTTTTTACCATTGTGCAAATCTATATACTATTTATATTTTATACATATAAATATATATGCCATCCACCTTCTGTTGTGTATATATATATATATATATATATATATATATAGGTCCACTAAACTGACAAAAATAACACGTCCCGATGGAACGTCGCCTCGCGTCTCTGCGTCTTGGCCATGTGTCGCACTGGAACACACCACAAAGACTTCAGCCGACGGCCAAGAAGCATGTACGAACTGCGCATGCGTGAGTGGCAATAACTCTCCTGACCAGCAGGCGGCGGTAGTGTGTATTCGTCATTCAAAAGAGGTAACCGGAAGACAGACTGCGTGATAACCGAGAGAAGAAGAACAGACTGTGTGATATAAACAAACAACAAATAGCGTGTGCGACTGTGCGTTCCATTTTCACTCTACAGCGAGAAGCTCACGGGGCTTTCCCGAACCTGTGTCGAGAGCTGGAGTTAAATGGAATCTCAGATTTGCCTTAATAGTTCGTTTGGGTCCCTCACTTCCGTTTTGCTTCTCATGCACTGATTCGCTAGCTGAACAGCCAATCAGAGTGATTTCTTTGGCCGACGCCCTTTAGCCTCCAGATTCGACATGTTGAATCGGCGGCGGAAGGTGTCGGCACGGCCGAAAAGACACGACGGTGCGGGACACACCAATCTGAGTAGAGCGACTGGACGCTTATCGACGGCCCGACATCTATCGACGGCCGAAATCGGCTTGGTGTGTAAGGGACTTATGTTGCATGAAATATAATGTTATACAATGTAGTAGTAAAGGACTGTCATGTCGAGAGCATATTGTGTGGGAATGAGGTTAGAAAGAAGGCCTCACAAACTGTGGAATTAAGAGTTTGAAGGTAAAATGAAAAGACCACCTTCAGTAGGTTCAGGTAAACTTTCTCTGAAATGAATGGGGTACGAAGTTAAGATAGGAAAATGGACAAAAGTAAAAACTCCCCTCTCACGTGCTACAAAACTAACAAGGTGCTACGAAATAAGTTAAAGTGTTAAGTAGGAGCTCCGGACTCTTCAACTGGCACAAGCTAAGATCTCTCCCAACTCTTCCTCACCTCATGTACTCTTCCACCTTCTCCTCCAGGTCCCACTCCTCCTCGCCCATCATGTCGTAGCTGAACGAGCGTTGCACCGCCACACTGGGGGGGTAGAGAGGTGGGGGGGAGGCCTCGTAGCTGTTACTGGGGGACAACGCTGCTCCGTCCAGCCCGGAGGTCTGCGTGGTGGCCGAGGCGAGGGACAGCGAGGAGGCGGAAGACGAGGAAGAGGAAGGAGCCGGAGCAGCTGTGGTGGTGGTGGGGTTGTTGTTGTTGTTGGTGGTGGTGGTGGTGGTGGTGGAGGGGGTGGGCTGGGAGTCACAGTTTGAGGGCGGGCGGTGGTCCGAGTCCAGCCTCTCCAGGGACTCCAGCGCGTGCAGGATCTGAGGCTTGGTCATGCCGGAGAGACGGAGGCGCTGCAGGAGGTCGATCTGCTCCAGGGTGTAGCGCGGCTCCACCTCGCAGCACTCCATCCGGGCTTCTGCACAGAAATGGGATCAGAGCGAATTTGACACTGGCGTTTATGAAGGAAACACAAGAGCAGTTTTGTAAGTGAATATGAACCAGATGTAGCCCTATTAATACTCCTCTGTTGCTCTCCCCGAGGTTACTAACACTTTTTCCTCCGGTAACTGTGTTTTTTTTTTGGATGACAATTTTTTAGACAATTTTCATCCATTTTCCTTCTTTTCTTAGAACTAACCATTTATTTGCAATTGAAAAGAATACCTTTAGCCGTTTTCACACCAAGTACTTTGCCGTACTTAGTTCCCAGCACTTAGTTCCCCCATGGAACTAAGAGCCGATCGCGTTCACACCGGAATAAGTTCCCCGGAGTTGGGGACTTGCTTCAGTAGAAGGGTCATTCCAGAATTGGAGGACATTTCATGTCCCCCATATAAAAAATCTAACAATCCATGCCCAAAATGCTTGTTGTGTTAAACATACTTGTCTTGAGACAAAATGTATATAAAGTTGTAGAAAAAGTAGTTTCAAAATATTATTTAAATGATCAAATAGCTCTCGAACATCCCCTAAAAGGGCATTTTTCTCTTGTCCCCGCTTCTTGGTGACCAACTTGCATGTCAAATATAACATTTAAAATAGGGATTTTAATGGTATTATTCTATTGATGTCTCTTGTAATGGTAACATCAATTTGTTAAATCATAAACATATTTTAAATAACAGTAATTTTGCACAGAAGGCGTGTCCCTCAACATGCGTTCAACCCTGTTACCCAAACCTTTTTAGATTGGCACAGGAAGTGAACAAACTGTAAGTCAGATGACACAGTGGAAAGGACATCAGCAAGCCATGTGCTAGTGCCCTGGGTAGACCACAACTAAGTCCTCTTTTATTTTTCATATTTTTTACAATCTTTTCAGTCTTAAAATAGTGTGGCACTCTCTGACCCACTCAACCCTGTTACTGATATTATCAGAATAAAGCATATTCATTTCAAAGTTATCTTTCTTGCATTAGATATCCAAGTGTGTCCTTGCCTTGAAAGTAGCATTACATGCTACATCTAGCATCCTGAGGTTAAAGCTCAAATTAGCATTGATTTTCAACCCTGTTACTATAATTAGAGTAACAGGTAATTCTTCATTGGAAAATATACATTTGATGCCTAGCTGGGCAAATCTTTTCTGGAACTGGGGTTTTTCTCCCCAGGAAAAGTAACTCTAGCAGGCACTAAAAAGGGGGTAAAAGTCCTCATGAACTAAGTTCTCTTTTTGGTGTGAACGCAAAATCTCAGGAACTATCTGAACTAAACGGGAAAAGTACTCGGGTGTGAAAGCGCCTATTCAACTATTCGGTCGGGAGGGTTTGGAGGTTGTTCGAGTAATCTATCAACCGGTACAGGTACAATCATTCAGTGTCCCAATTGAGACAATTATCTTCTTCCATTTTAATTGTTTCCTTAGACCTAACCATCCGTTTAATAAAAAAAACAAATTGATCGCATGTTCAGATTGACAAAAAGATAATAAATAAATAAAATAGCAAGTAAAGACAGATAAGTAAATAGAAATACACATAAGTGGGTGACTGAAACATATGTCTTTTTTAATTGAAAATCAATACCATTCAGTCATTTTCAACTATTCGTCGGGAGTGTTTGGAGGTTGTTCAAGTAATCTATCAACCACGGCCATTTCTTATAGAAAAGGTCTACAGAGTATATTTGAACTTCTAAAGTTTGAGAAAGAGTACCAGGCTCTTTGGAAGTGTTTCCTTGTCTGATGTGAGGCTCTAAGGACAAAGGGTGCAAACTGTAAAGTCCTCTGAGACAAATGTAAAATGTGTGATACTTTGATTGATCGATAAGGCACCAAACGACTGCATGCTTAGGTTTATCTCTCACCAGATAAACAGCAGCAGGACTTCACACAGTGTTACCAGGACATATACGGCTATATTTATCTCCACCTTTGATAGATATTAAATTTAGATAATGTGCTGCAAACTTCCTCAGAACCTGGAGACAAACTTGTAAATGATGAAAGGATTATTAATAGATGAAAACCCAAATAAAAACAGACTCTCAAAAGCTGAATTCAAACGCCACACGTCCTTTGTGGTTTATTTATCTCCTAAATGCAAATCTGATTAAATTACTTTAGTAATCATAAAACACCAAAGAAATAAATTAGTGGTGTGTAAAACTGATACTTGTAGGGGGAGACAACTCAGACTGCATTCTCATCTGAAGAACCCTTGGGTCATTTGAAAAAGCTGGCACACTTTCAAACACTTGGCTGGCACAGACACTTGGGGCTAACCTTGCTACATTTGTCCAGGGGGGGAATTAAAGTAAGATCACCCCCGCATACATAACCTAACATCAGGTCCATTCAGCCTAGTCATATCCATCCATTCATATCTATCCACCTTTGCATGGCCTTTACCTGCCTGTTAGGCACATGGTTGTAGTAGAAACCCTTGCTTTTGCATTCCCCATTAATTGTGCAGGCTACAGTGTGAAAAATCACATGAAACTCAATTAAAAAATTAAGCAATTTGTCATGACCTTGCATATATGTATGGGACAACAAATACTGTTCACCTGTCTGATGAACCCACTCTTGAACTAGGTACTATTCAATAAGTTTGCACTTGATCAAAAATACAGTGCAAGCAGACTACAGGCAACTACCTTATTAAAACGTTAATTATGTTAAATGTGAAACATGCCAAATTGACCAGGAGGAGTCTAAGATTGTTTAGGATGTGTCAATTGCAATACTGTATGCACTTACCCATCTGATGATCCCACTCTTTAACTAGGTTTAGAAATTATTAATAATGAGTTTGCACACAAAAACAACTCAAACAAGCAGAGCCAACTACTTTAATAAAAAGTTGATCATGTTAAATGTCATTCATGCCGAATTGAATTGAGTATTTTTAAGATGTGAACATTCCAATACTGTAAATACTGTATGTACTTTTTTTGATAGGCAGCAGGACAAAGTTGCCTCTCCAGATGCAATGTGTGTTTACAGGACAGAATGCAATCAGATCCACAGCATGTCTGGATATGTTATGGGTGCTTTTAGTGTAAAACAAAGCTAGCTTTCACTCTTAAAGTTAGTGCAACCTCGTCCGGTCACTGAGGTTATCTTACCTGGTGGAGGGGGGGACACAGACACGCGCCCCGGGAGCGGCTCGGCGCGAGGGGTCGCCGCGGGGACACACCACTGTCGCATGGCTGTCAGCTGGACCTCTACAGAGACAGGAGACTTGCTGCAGTGTGTTGCGGTTAAACGGCCTCTATTAGCATGCTGGCAACCCCACAAGAGCAGATGACTCGCTGGCAGAAAGCTAAATTGGCTAAGCTAACGCCGCCGTCAACTCTGGCTGGTTCCCCTGAGCTCCAGCCTCCCATCGATAGCTGCTCGCTGCCTTGAGTAAAGTTAGCAAGTGTGAGTGAAGTAAAGAGCGGAGGTAGTGCAATTAAACCTTCAGAATAAAATCATTTGTGGGTTCCTTACAAAATTCCGTTTTAAAAAGTGTTATGGTTGGTCTCTGATAATAATGACATCTCTGACTCAAATCATATTATCATAAGAGCAGATTGAACAGCTCGGACTACAAAAACCTTACTTAAAATCATGCATAAGCAATACATTAGTGTTTAAAACTACACTGCATCTTTGAATTCACACATATTTTTGATTTTATAATAGTTTTATGATACGAGTTTTAATAGACATTATTTTTACTGTACCTTTTACCAAAGTACATTTTGTATGTGAAAACCTACCTTGCACAAACACAACATTATGATTCTGATTTAGTAGTGTTTGGCTGGGAAATAAACCTTTCTACACTTCACCCTTATGGCATATTGTTACATGTACCTGACTTAACATTGACTAAATCCATATGACCTTTGTACCTCTTTAAATATGTAAATGTGTATATTTAAACATTTTGATTTATGCTACTATCACTGTTTTTTACATTTTATTTCATACCCTAATGCAGTGTTTAGCAAATGCTATTTTTAAGTTTGGAGACAGTTCTTTCAGCACAATGTAAATGTAAAACAACAGTGTTGTTTCTGCTACTCTTTCTCTAGCTGCCTTAAAAGTCGCTGTAGAGACTGTGGTTTTATTTTTTGAAGGACCGATAAACCATTACTAATGAGTCTACCCAACTTGACACTTCATTCTTGTTTTGGCTAACAACTTATCTCAAACTTGCACTTTTCTAGTAACATCTGCCATTATTCAAAATATGTCAAACCTGCACAGATAAACATGGCACCAAGCAAAACATTTTGTGTGTAAAGTCTAGACAGGGCTGGGACATAGCATGTTGCTAACGAGTTAGCTCGGTAGTTAGCAACGTTAGCTATTAGCTAGCTTCGGATTGTCCCACCGCGGAGCTCCCTTACCTCCCGTTGCTGTGGAGAGCAGCAGCCGGCTGGACGGTGAGGGAAGATGGGGGAAACTGTGGAGAAAGTGTCGGTCCACCAAAGTCCAATATAGAAATGAACTCCTTGGCTTGGTCCTGTGGTGATTTAACAAACAGAGGGTGGACGATGCAGGGACATATTGTCTTTGCAGTGGGGAAATTGTGTATGCAAATGTGGGGAGTCTGTCTCAATTTATGACCCCTCACCCGATACCACTGTCAAGCTAGCAGAGATATAAATATGATTTCCGGTCATACTGTACTGGAAACAGCATAGCTAAATGTAACACAATGTGCCAACATGAAAGCACATTTCAGTAATATTGTTTGTACAAAAAACAATGTTCACACCACATATCTAGAGGTGGAAGAAGTATTTAGATGCTTTAATTCAGTAAAAGTACCAATACATTATTGTCAAACAATTCATCACAAGTAGAAGTCCTGCTTTCAAAATCTTATTTAAGTGAAAGTACAAAAGTTTTATCAGCAAAAGGTATACAAAGTAAAGATAATTATTGTGTAGTTCTGATTGACTTTTTGTCAAATACATATAAATAATGGGGCTCTTTTGTGACTGAAATTAATCCAATAGTTACATTTTTAGAGATGCATTTAGTTAAAAGTAGCTAAAGCTGTTAAATAAATATAGTGGAGTAAAATTGAATTATTTCCCTTTTACATGTAGAGGAATAGAAGTATGAAGTTGCATAACATGGACATACTCAAGTAAAGTACAATTATCTTTAACTGTACTAATAGGCTACTGGCTGATTCGGGTGTAGCCTACTATGGATATTCTCTTTTTTAATTATTAATTCATTGTGTTTACGATGGGCCAGGCCAGGCCAGAAAACACATCTACAACCCTGGAATTTAATATGCATTGCACCATCTGAAAACAATATGGCTCAAACATTTATAGAGGTAGATGTTTGTGACTGTTGTGTAAGGATTACTTTGATTTAAATGATCTGAAACGACAGAGTTGGGCTAAGCCACTCCCCATCATATGTATTGGATCTTTTCATCAACTTTAAACAAGAAATCAAAGATCTATCTCTTTAAATGTCTTAAATTGAACTTGCAGAAACTTCTCATGCCCTGAACAGCATTGCTATCTCCCTGCCTCTCTGTCCTGCCTAATAATAAAGGTGTTTGCTCTCACCAGTTCCACTAGTGACTGCAGCGGAGGAATGAGTCTGTGTTTGCTTTGTTCGATATTCCTCCCTCCCCTTAGACCTGTGCCAAAAAGGCAGAAGTAATAAGTGCTTTATTAGACTGCCTTTGTGCCTGACGTGCTCAGTTCAGTTTGTGTCCAAGCCATCTGTATTTGAGCATTCGGCAGTGTGTCTGCCACATTTCTGGGGGGTTGCCCATCATCAATGTGTTCCAACTTGACAGCTGAAACAACACCATGAACTGGGCCTTCCTTGAGGGCCTCCTGAGCGGGGTCAACAAATACTCCACTGCGTTTGGTCGCATCTGGCTCGCCATCGTTTTCATCTTCAGGCTCTTGGTCTTTCTGGTGGCGTGTGAGAAGGTCTGGGGTGACGAGCAGAAGGACTTTGATTGCAACACCCGGCAGCCCGGTTGTCACAATGTCTGCTACGACCACTTCTACCCCATCGGCTACACCCGGCTCTGGGCTCTCCAGCTGATCTTTGTCACCTGTCCATCCCTTCTAGTTACGCTCCATGTGTCCTACCGGGAAGAACGAGAACGCAAACACCGCCTGAAGCACGGAGAAGGATGTGCCCCTCTGTACAATTTCACGGGAAAGAAGCGAGGGGGTTTGTGGTGGACCTACTTTCTCAGCCTGATGTTTAAGATTTCAGTCGATAGTGTGTTTGTCTTCCTGCTCTACTACATCTACGAGGCCACGTTTTTCCCACCGTTGGTGAAATGCAACATCGACCCGTGCCCCAATATGGTGGACTGTTACATCGCAAGGTAAGCATTCCTCGGTGGTCCTAAATAGTTAAAGATAATTTAATTCCCATGGTTTGACTTGATTTACTAATCTTACCTTCTCTGTCTCTTTTCCAACCTTGTGTTCCTCAGGCCCACAGAGAAGAAGATATTCACCGTCTTTATGGTGGTGACCAGCTTTGTGTGCATCTTCCTCACTTTTTGCGAGGTCTTATACCTGTGTGGGAAGAGGTTCAGGGAGTGCTGTCGAGGAGGACCCAGCTCCCGGACAGAAAACTCCTTCAGGATGGTGAGGACTCCTCTGACAGTGAAAGAGAACTCAGTTTTCAAAGAGCCGATAACGGAGAAGGCCAAGTTGGTAGATAATGACAACAGAGAAGCTAGCAACAAGGGTTCAGCCCCAGCGTACAGCTTAGTAGTCACATAAAAGACATGCGTTTTATGAGTTTGACTTGGGAGAAAGTAACTATCTAATGTAGCTTTTATACTGTTAGCCTTGTTTATCTGCAGAATATGTGTGGCTTTAAATGATATGTTGTCTTTATTTCCTTTTTTATATCAAAATAATGTTTGTTGGTGCTTTTAAAAGGCTTGTCAACCTAAATAACAAATATGCAATAAAGGTGATTTATTGTACTTTGTCTATTTATATGATGATGTGTTATAAAAGATTATTTTGTTATCTGTATGACCACAAAATAAAATCTCTCCACTTATTATAAGCTACTGTGTCGGTACTTTGACAAAAATTGGAAAAAATGTCTTCATGGTCACACATTATGTCATGAACTTGAACAAGAAATAAAGATAACATTTTCGAAAATAAACAACTCTGTCAAATTTCCTTTTTTACCTATTCCCCTTTAATCCCTATAAAGAAATGTTAGTTATGAACACATTGTATGAACCTACACGGTGCAAGGCAAATAACAATTGGTGATAACTAGATGATGACTAAACGATCTAGAACTGGTTACTGATGGGAGTAACAGTATTGACAAAAGTTGATCAAATCTCCATTCCTACACGGTCACAGATAGATGACGAATACACACATCCTGCATTTCTTCAGAACAGCAGATTGAGAGTTGGTTTGTAAAGGGCAGTATCGTAAAACGTTGCTATTAATGCAGTGACCGCTGCACATTCTTACCTGAGAAAATTAATCAGCAAACGCTTGTTTAATCTGATTCGAAGATAGCAGCACTCCATATCTCAGGTGTGTTGCAGTGGAAAAGGTTTTAGAGTGCCTGTACAAACAGATTTGAGGTGGTTGCCCTGTTTAATTCTGATTAATCAACAGGAACAAATGGGCATATCTCCAGATACAAGATGGCTAATGGAGCTGATACCATGTCAACTGTGGAGTAATGTGGTGCCAGACTAACACACCTCAATGTGGTTTTGTGTACTTGTTACTAATTATTGCACTATCACCTTTATTAATTTGCACTGAGTCCCACTGCATCACATTTCTTTGTTCAGTCAAGCTACTGATGTGTCTTTGGATGTAGTTAGACTTTTAAATTTGGGATGGATGCCAAAGGTGGCCACGCCTTCAGATTATGGCCAATATTTGATTCTTGAGGTAGGTCAATGTCAGAGACCCACAGCAGGAGAGAGGTTGCCTGCTGAACACATTCCCAAAGTCTACTTCGACAATATGGACTGAGTGGAAGACCTGCTTTCTTACGGTAAGCTAAGAGTTTTTTGTCAAATGGATTTGCATATTTTTGGTTGGTTACTTTTGGGTCGGTTTGTTTGAAGACTCCGCGCAAAGCTGAGAACATTTAATAGAAAGTCAGAACTGGACTGCTATGTTCGGATGCAGGATGAAAGAACATTTAACAAACTTAAAGTATTTGAGAACTTTTTAATCAATTAATAAAAGGTAATTTTCTACAAACTGTCAAACTTAAACTCAAACTTAAATGCTGTGAGATTAAAGTGAGGGACTTAAGGTTTCATAGCTGTCAAATAAATGATTTTATCGAAAAGAGAACGACTTTCGAAAATATCCAGTGAGATATTTGGAACAGAATGCAGAATATTAAACTAAATAGAGGATGATTTAATATATTGTTTTGGTATTTCTCTTGATATTTTTGCCTGACTTCTCTTTTGTGTTCTAGCTCTTCTGATTTGAAAACCTACCTCCTCCAACGTTTACTGACAGACTTCTCTTCCAATCAAAGCTGAACTCATGGATTGGAAATTTCTCGAGGGTCTTCTTAGTGGAGTCAACAAGTACTCCACTGTCTTCGGGCGGATCTGGCTGTCAGTGGTCTTCGTCTTCCGGGTGATGGTCTACGTTGTAGCTGCTGAGCGGGTCTGGAGCGACGACCAGGCACACTTTGACTGCAACACCCTCCAGCCTGGGTGCAAGAACATCTGCTACGATTACTTCTTCCCCATCTCCCACATTCGCCTCTGGGCTCTGCAGCTGATCTTCGTCACCTGCCCTTCCTTCATGGTCGTGCTTCACGTGGCCTACCGGGAAGAGAGGGAACGTAAATACCAAGCAAAGTACGGTGCAGATCGTCACCTGTACGACAACCCGGGGCAAAAGCATGGTGGTCTGTGGTATACATACCTGATTAGCCTCTTGCTAAAAACAGCCTTTGAGATCACTTTTCTCTACTTGCTCCACTACATCTACGACAGTTTCAAGCTCCCCAGAAAAGTCCAATGTGATGTCAGTCCCTGTCCTAATTTGGTGGACTGCTACATATCCCGGCCCACTGAGAAGACCGTTTTCACCTACTTCATGGTGGGGGCGTCTGTCTTGTGTGTGATCCTCAACATCTGTGAGATCTTCTATCTGATCACTATCCGGTTGGTGAACCTGAAGAAAAGGGGCTTGGTCCATACCTCGTCTATAATGAAGGTCCGCCGTAACCGGGACTGAAATGGCTACAAGTCATCTTTTATATTGTAGCTGGAAACACAGTAAAATAAATCACCATTTGTATTAAACTAATGATCCCTTTTCCTCATTGTGGGTATTAATAATTGTATGTATACTTTTATATGTATTATAAATATATTGTATTTTGACATATACTGTACAATACAAAGCTCTAACGTTTTTAGCTGAGTGTAATAAATATTGCAGCCTAAAAAGAGTGTTTTTGGCATACATCATTTCAATGAAAGGAAATACTTGAGGATTGCCTAATATGTATGACCTCTGTGTCATAACCAAAACGGACAATGTTTGTTTCCCGTATTCTCAAAAACAAGAATGTCAAAGAACTGAAAATAAAGTTTTTGCAACAAAATAAAACCACAGCAAATCCATTCATGGGTAATATTTACTTCTCCGACTCTAATGATGCCATTTCTCCACCTGGTGGCACCAAAGGCATACTACACTATCAAGTGTAGAATCAAAACAACATTGCAATGATCCCTCACATTCTGTGAGCATGCATTGTGTCCTGCTTAGGCAATAAAATGTTCCTTAACTTGATTGATTTATTTATTTCTGATACTTACCTAAGTTAAAAAAGAAATTGTGTCTGGGATGTGTTTCCCAGGCATCGAACCAGGTGTTACCACCGGACTTAATACAATGGGTTAATGTTAGGCCTACTACATTTAGCAAAAATAACATTATGAATACATTGAGTTGACTGGAGTGTAGCATTCTCGGTTAATATATAAAGCATGTCAATAGTGTTTCTACTCAAACACAGGTGCGAACATGTGTCGACATTTAATAGAGTGACAAGGGGTAATCAGCAGCTTTGTTTTCAAAATAAAAGCTGTTTTTTGTTTTAAGAAGGACTTTTCGAGAACTATGCAAGTGGTATTTGGTTGATGAGAACGTGTTTTAAATATTTACTGAAGATTAATAGTCAAGTCTTGAATTCAATTATTTTTTAAAACAATTATTGCCATTTTCCAAACTACTGTAATATCTTGAGGACATTTAGCTACCGGGCCTATTACATACAACGTTTCAAAATGCCTCTCTGATTGATTGACAAGTACAGTATGCATAATGGGTTTATCAAGATTACACGTTTAGTGATACATTTAGTTAACTCTTATCTTATTTTGAAAAGCCTCAGAAGTGTCACTGTCTGTCCTGCGGGTTCAGAGAGGAGCTGATGTTTGGAGAGGACACTCTGATAGATCCACGCACGATCCTCCACCGACACTTTAACTGAATGGTGACCCAACAGAGATGGCTGGTACAGGTGAATATTAACACACAATGGTTTTGAAGCCGATTTACATGTATGTCAATTACAGTCATGTGATTGTTTTAAACTTTGGGAATGTTTGTTTGGGTGTGGTGGAGTGGTTCCAATCTGGAGAGGATGAGTATCTCGTAACGAAAGCTTAAAAAGGCATTATTAATCCTATATTTGTGTATATTTGGACTCGTGAAAAGCTGACATTTCTTTCTAGCAGTTTGCAAACATAACGTAAAAAGGCCTGTATCAAAGTCCTGGTACCACACGTTATTTTAAATTAAATGTTATTTTGGACACTTTTAAATGCTGAGTAGGTTAGTAGTGCTTTTCTTTTTTGAACACATGCTCTGGTCCACATGGTGACAGTATCTGAGAGCTTAAAGTGTAAATGTGCTAACTGTCTCCTCTCCTCTGCATGGGGTTGTCTCAGTAAAAGTGTGAATGTCACTGTGTGAGTAATGATTGATCCAATATTTAGTTGTGAAACTGTCTTGTCAAATGTGAAGGTGGGAGCAGGTTAAAATTGAGATATGTTGCAAATGCACAAATAAACAAGTCAACTAACCTTATTTATGTTAAACCAAGACACACCTTTGTCTTTAGATTGTTACCTGATGTCAGTTGCTATGCTGGGTGTCTGTGTATTATAAAATGTAGGTTTTAAGATTAATTTGAATTGTTAATTTGTGGTAAAACAGTGTGGCCCGAGTTGCTTTTCCTGTTAAATGCTGCATAACTTTACATCTCTTGATCTGTTTGATTCATAGATAGCATGCAGCAGACGTTGCTTTATATCCATCCTCTTCCCTCCAGCGTTTGACTTTATTACATTAATATATTTAGTTTCAGTTCATTTTGTTTACTGTCTTCTTTGGGACAGTGTGAACTGTATGTGCTCAGCAGCTAATCATTAATACAAGTGGCATCTCTGCTGTGGTTTTGACCTGGCTCCTGTCTCTCAGATCAATACAATGGATGGCGTAACATCACGTGAAATGAACTCTCTGGATTTCTAAATATTGCCGCATTAACTCCTCTTCCTCAGGAATGTGTTGTGCCAGCCTGGAGGAGTCTCAGCCCCTGATGAAGATGGGTCTGAGCATGGTCCTCATCGGTCACATGAACTTCCTGTTGGGAGCACTGGTGCACGGCGTGGTTCTCCGACACATCAACTTCCACAAGCACGCGCGCGCCATGGAGTATGCCATCTCCAACGTGGTGGCCCTCACCTCCGGCCTCGTGGTGAGTGCAGGAGATTCATACTCATCCTTCAAATAGTTTCAAGTTTCAAGGCTTTTATTGTCATGTGTACATAGTTACAGGCTCCTCCAACAGTGCGACACAATAAAACAGATAATAGTGCAAGTAAATCAAATAAAATAGAATAGAACTAGTTCACAATATATTCTACAAGTAATTGGAATATTGCAAACTGAATGTATGTTCTTTCAAAGTTCAGGTGTTTAGCAGTCTTATGGCCTGTGGGATGAAACTGAAATAGCAAGAAGGGCGGTTATCTTCTGCAATATTATGAAGGCATTTCGTGTTATAGTCACAAAATTCATCTATTAATTCGTGTTCACCAACACGATTTCCCCCTTTTTTTTCGTGTCACACAGAACGATTTTGAAAGCAATGTATTTCTATTGGTAGTATGTTTCGTGCCTGCACCGAATAATAACAAATTAGAAGGAAAAAAAGATTACAAAAATACAGATTTCAGTATTCTGAGGCTCTGAGCCCCATTTCTTTTCCTCAAGTCCACACAGCTTCTGGTCTACTACCAATAGAAATACATTGCTTTTAAAATCGTTCTGTGTGACACGAAAAAAAGGGGAACATTAATCAATAGATTAAATTAATTTCGTGACTATAACACGAAATGCCGTGAGACTGTGTTGGAAGGATAACTGAAATACAAAACGTATTCTACATTCTACTTTCATTTAGGACATCAAAGGAAAGCATTTTCTTATCAGTGCTGTTTTATCAGATGTGTAATGTCAAGTTTTAGTATTTTGAGCAGGGATATGGTTGAACCTCGCAGACCACAAGCTACAGAATGCATCTAAAATGTTCATAGAATTGATCACTAAGTACTGTAGAAATGTTCTTAATACCAAAATCAATATAGCAGGCTTTTACTCCACTGGCTGCTTGTACAACCAGATTCCTATACAATACTATAAATACGTTTTTAAAATAGCAATTATGAATCCCTTCAGTCTGACTTTGATGTTGGACCATCCTTAAGAAATAGTGGTCTCAAACCAATTCCTCCAGAACAAAAAACATGTATTTAATGTTATGTCATTTTTAAAAAAGGAAGAAAATGAGATATGTTAGAGTCGGAGAGTATCTAGTAATCAGCCAATATGGAAGACATGAGTTAAAGGGTGTTTTTCTTTCTTCAAGCTTTCAAAAACAAATTTCAAAGGACCTCAAAGACTTTTCTGAAATACTTGCAGTGACGACACAGCTCAGATACTTCATCTTTTGACCTTCCTTTGGTTGCTAACTTGTGTGTCTCAGACTGGATGAGAATAAAATCATATTTGTTGTAAATGGTTGCAAGCAGAGTGATATGATTATTCTTTATATCTGTCTTGTCTCTGCAGGGAATCGTCGTTGGCATTCTGGCTATTCTCCTGTCTAAAAACAAGAAGAGCAAAGGCCTGGTTAGTATTGTGTTTTCCTATAAACCGTGTTATCGTTGGTCTCCCTGCACACTTGCTTTCTCTTTGATATGTTCACGCTTTATTGTGTCTGAGCTCTTGCGTGCAGCCACCAGGTGTGTGAGGAGCTGGAATAGTTCAGTGTTTTTCTCTCGTGTCTCTTTCCCATGGTGCAGCGTGGTTTCCGCTTTCCTCTGTTTACTCAGTCAGCTGTCAGACGGGACTGACGAGCAGCGAATGAGTACGCCCGGCCAAACCTGCCTCTGCTAACCACTCCCCGCTCCCATTGTTGGCAGATCAAATGTAAACTGGGCAAACCTAGCAACCTGTTATCTTAACCCATCAAGGCATTACATATGCATGAATAACAAGTAATCTCAACACTCCCTTTATTGATGTCTACACCTGTATCACATGACCTGGCTACTACACGTTGTAATCTGTCTCCTGTATTATTTCTAATCCAGTTTCGACGACTCACAAAGTGATTTTTAAATGTCTGTAGCTATGTCTCACCCTCTGTAAACCTATTAAGGGAAAGGTTTGCTGCTTTACTTCCCACATTTGTAATTGCTCATAGCTGATAGCTTTAATTTCAAATGCTGCAACAACTTACTTGGAGGTTTGATACGCCAACAAGTCCCTTCAAAAGACTAAAACCAACAATGTGTCATCCAACCTTTTCAGGTTCATATTTCTATTCTGTGCCTCTACTGGGACATTGGTTAAACGCTGGCCGGCTCTGTTGGGATTGGTCAATCAGAATCAGAACACCTTTATTCATCACAAAGAGGGGGAATTTGCATTTGTTACAGCAAGAAAAGAGCCAAAGACAGCTTAATATTAGTTCAAGGTTCTTTATTTGTCAAACGAACATAGCTACAGTGTAGTTATGTCGATGAAAATCTTGTGTCACAGGCTTAACCAAGAAACCGCTCAAAGGTGTCCAGCTTCTTAACCTTTCACGTACACAGATGTTGTAGGGCTAGCAAATCAGAGCACAAGTGTTACATAGTGATGTCACTTTAGGATTTAAGACTTTGCAGACCATTTGCATGCACAGAAACATTTATAACACACTACAGGAAAGAGAAAACTAAACAAATAGGGCCTCTTTAAAGGATGACGCTGTTGATATTTAAATATTTTTTGATGGTCAAAGATTCCCATGGTAAGCTCACAGTATGCTGACATGAACACGCAAGCATGAGCACATCACCCCCAAACCTGGCTTCCCTCCACTGGCTTCCTGTCCATTTTAGAGTTCATTTTAAGATGTTATTGTATGTTTTTAAATTGCTTAATGGGCTGGCCCCTCAACATGGCCGTCACTGGCCAACATGAGGTGGCGTGGAGGTGCTAGAGGAGCCTCACAGCGGCGAGACCGTGCGCATAGGTGCGCCGTATTTTCGGCTCAGGTGAGGCCCCCTCCGCAAGGTGAGGCCCCACGCAGTGAATCGGCCTGTAGGGAGGGACGGCCCTGCCCCTCAGTACATCTCCGACCTCCTACAGGTGAACACCCCCTCAAGGGCTTTGGGGTCGGCTGATCAGCTGCTGCTAGTAGTCCCTAAAACCAAGAAAAAGACCAGGGGATACCGAGCCTTCTCAGCGGTAGCCCCCAGGCTCTGGAAAGACCTGCCCTCCCCATGTCAAATTGTCGCCCACCAAACTTTTAAGTCCCGCCTGAAGACCCACCCCTTTCCCCTCGCTTTCGAGTCAGTCTGAGCTGTTTTATCGATTTGTATGCTTTTATTGTCTGTCCATAGCCTTTGTGTACCTTGTATTAATTCTTATGTGTGCCTTTGATCTATTATTGTAATATTATATTATTATGTTATGTTTGCTGTGAAGCACTTTGGTAAACCCTCTGTTTTTAATATGTGCTATAGAATTAAAGTGGGTTGGATTGGACATGACATTGTTTAAATGTTTCACATAAATGGTCACAAAGCGTACTCTTTTTTTCTTTTGCATTCATCCTTGCATTTAGCTTCAAAGCCATATGTCATGTTGTTAATGCTGCTTTAGATTAAATGTGTTCTCTCTGTATTACTATTGTTTTAATCTTTGCTGTCCTTTTATCGTTGTTACATCTTAATCTTCTCAGCCCTCAGGGTTTGATCGCTGATTGTTTTTCTCCCCTCCTGTCACAGACGTGGTCACTTCTCACTGTCGGAGTAGTGGCTTCTCTAACGGCGGCGGCCTCGGCCATTGGTCTGTTGGTCTCCATGGTGAGGACCATCCTTCACGATGGGCGGAGCCTCCTGACTCTCTGCCGTTTCCCCGACGCTATTGGCTACTCCAGCATCACCAACGAGTGTCCTTTTGACCCCACGCGTATCTACGTGAGTGTGTGACAGATGCTGGGATCTAGATTTAAAAGGCTTTATTGTTGTTATGCAAAATAACTAGAGTGTAGTTTTGGTAAGGACAATTTCATGCTCCTCCAACAACGCATATATACGTCATTTTCTGCTATCATTATGACATTTTGGTAACTTTATTTATTACTCTTTATGTGAAAAAGCCTGTTTGTGTCCGTAGTAATCCCACGGTTATATTTGTTTTATTTCGTTTTATTTGCTAGCTACTGGTAAGCTTGCAACTCTGTCAGCTTATCCAAAGTAAGCTTCTGTTGCCATTTCATATATAATATACTTAGGACATAACATTCATAAAAACAGTGCAAAAAATAAATAAAACATATACAAAATATATTTAAGAAAATAAATAAGGATATAATACAAATTTTAAATAAGGAAAATATATACATTAAAAGGCACAAACTGTGAGTTTTTCTGCGGCAGCTCTTTAAACAGCTGGTCATTGTCTCTGCAGCATCACTGTCGTGGCTGCACATCTTAGTGGCTGTGCCCCTTCTGTGAAAGTGTGTGTGTGTGTGTGTGTGTGTGTGTGTGTGTGTGTGTGTACGTACATGTAGTGTGGGTGAAGGGTAGAATCACTCTCCTGTCTCTCCGGTGCCACAGACGGACTGTCAGGCCCGTTCAGACTCAGCAGCTTCACACACACATCTGCAACACTCGGGCATTTCATCACGGCCAGTAGTCTGCAGTTTATGAGGTGACCTTTGTCTTAAACTGGTCAATGTAAGGAGGTCAATGCTAGTTCTGCCCCAGTAGCTTTTAAATTACAGTTTAAGAAGCTCCTCTGTCCCAAGGCGTCCCCCAGGGTTCGGTGCTTGGCCCCCTCCTCTTCATCCTCTACATGCTTCCCCTTGGCAAAATAATTCGTCGCCACAACCTTCAATTTCACTGCTACGCCGATGACATCCAACTTTATATCTCAACAAAAACCATCACCCCCACAACACACTCCACTCTCACCAACTGTCTCTCAGAAATAAAAGCATGGATGCAAACAAACTATCTCCAACTGAACAGTGCCAAATCAGACATCATCATCGGCCCCCCATCCCGTATCAAAGACATCCAGTATTTCAACTTCACCATTGACAGCCACACTCTATCTCCCCCCCCCCCCCCCCCCCCCTCACATCCGCAACCTCGGAGTCATCTTCGACAGTCAGCTCAAATTCAACCACCACATAAATCACATCACCAGGACAGCCTTTTTCCACCTCAAAAACATTGCCCGTCTCCGCCCATCACTCTCCTCCTCTGCTGCTGAAACCCTGATTCATGCATTCATCACTTCACGACTCGACTACTGCAATAGCATCCTCTACGGCATACCATCCAACCTAATCAATAAACTCCAACATATCCAGAACTCTGCTGCCCGCCTCCTCACCCACACCCGCTCCCGAGACCACATCACTCCCGTCCTCCAGAACCTCCACTGGCTCCCCGTCCGTCAAATAATCAACTTCAAAGTCCTCCTCATTACCCACAAAGCCCTCAACAATCAGGCCCCCCCCCCCCCACACCCCCATACCTCACAGACCTGCTGCACCACCACGCCCCTTCCCGCTGCCTCCGCTCATCAGAAGCCAACCTCCTATCCATCCCCACCCGCACCAATCACCTGACGTGGAACTGAAACTGTCATCCACGCTCTGTTCAAAGACACTTTTTGGGTTTAAAAGGTTCGTTCATATTCGCCAAATCCCAATCCTCACTGCAAAAGGAGAGGTAGTGAGACAATCAGACGTGCTTTAAAACAAACTTCAGCCGAACTAATTTGGTAGAGGAACTAGCGTCCAAATAGTCTTTTCAGTATTCCTGTAATTAGATGTTTTTGTTATCATTTTGGGAGTGCTCTCTTTCGTTGGACCTCACATTTAATGGTTCAAAATGATGACCCAATATAATAATAATTAGCCAGTTATCCTTTACCCAGAAACTTGCTATCAGTACAGAAGTTGCTTCCTTTGTTGTTGTCTTCTGAGACTGCACTGTTCCCTCCCAGTTTCCCATTAGCAGGGGACCCTCCAACATAACTCCCAGCGGCCCGGTTACATCGCCTGAAAATATGTTTGGGCTTCTGGTTCTGATACTCATGGCTGCTCAGAGGCACTAATGATGCTTCTGCAAGGTTGTTTTTCTTTAGTGCTTCCTGCATATTTTATTCTGGATACCAAAGAAAACTTTCAAACTATAATCATTAATTCTCTTTTGTGGTCTGCAAACCAACCCACCTCACAAACAGCCGCTGGCAATTCCCTCTGAACACTTTGAAACTTTCTGCAGACTCTCCTCTGCAAAGTCCCAGACACACTACTCTGTTTTTGCTTCACAGCTGCCTGAGGAAAAATAGGGTTCTTCATCGCATCATTACCCTCACTGTATCCTGCTGCTTATGGTCCAGCTGGTGTCTGCAGCTCACCCCACTCCTCTGTCTCTCTGCAGAGCACCACTCTGATCCTCTGGGTGCCTCTCATCGTGACTTGTGTGATCCAGATGGTGTTTTCGGCCCGCTGCTCTGCTGTCTGCGTCTCATTCCTGGGTTTACCTTGCTGCCCGAACAGGAAGAGGAAGAGGGACTTTGGCAGATCGGTGAGATTTCTGCTCAAACACACACTGTGCTGCTGAGTCTCGTGTTAAGACAAGTTGCTTCGATGTAAGTTGAAGACACACATGTCATGCTTGGAATTAGAATGATTTATTACCCTCATTGTGGTACATCTTAAAACATTAGTAGTACTGATCACATTTTAAGTGTTGGCTCAACATAGTATAATACAATTCGTGATGCTATAATGGTCATCGGGTGAACGTGACTTTGTTTTTGGTTTGTTCAACTCTACCAAAAACTCCCAATAAATAATGTAGTATATTTCAAGACAGCCAACATTAACATTACAAAGTCAAAAAACTTCCCTGGGGTGAGGTACTAGGGTTAAGAATGGTTTTCAATAGAGCAATTTGGTTTATAAGAAAAAAGGCTTTCTGTGTTTGTGTAGATAAATGTGGTGAGGCCAATTGAGGAAGCTGCTCCCCCTCGGTACGCTGAAGCTCAAAGGAACTACACTGAGCCTCCGAGAAGCTACACAGAATCTACAAGAAGCTACGCTGAACCTCCGAGAAGCTACGCTGAACCTCCGAGAAGCTACGCTGAACCTCCGAGAGGCTACGCTGAACCTCCAAGGAACTACGCTGAACCTCCGAGAAGCTACGCTGAACCTCCAAGGAACTACGCTGAACCTCCGAGAACCTACGCTGAACCTCCAAGGAACTACGCTGAACCTCCGAGAAGCTACGCTGAACCTCCAAGGAACTACGCTGAGTCTCCGAGAAGTTACGCTGAATCCTCAAGGAGCTGCCCTGAACCTCAGAGACGGCAGCTCAGACCTCCTCCTCTTCCTCATTATCTTCCCAAACATCAACAGAGTCTTCCTCCCTCAGAGAGACGTCCTCTTCGCTCGCAGCACAAGAAAAGGTCCGACAGAGAGAGGCAGGAAACCAGAGCTGGCAGCGAGCAAAATCCACCGGAGCAGCACCAACTTCTGGAGAGAGGAACCATGGAGAGGTCCAGCTTCTGGATTTAGACGATTTGAACATACTTGCAGACCAAATGCATCAAACTCAGAACTTCAAAACTATGAACTCAAAGCTGGAGATGTTTTATTTAGCAGTGTGGATGCATATCTGAAGCTCAGGGTCCCGGTTTTGTAAATATAACTGTTCTTGTATTTCATGAGTGTCAATCTATTCATATCGAGGAGGAAAATCCTTCAAAGTGAGGACACGGTTTCTGTAGAAGGATTCACTCGGAGTTTGACATTTTGGAGAATCTATTTTCTTGCCGAGAGGTAAACGAGAGGATTGATAGTCCTCTCGTTTCGATAGGACAGCTACACACACCTCTACAGCTCAGAAATCACCAACACGTTTTCCATTTGATTAATTTGTGTTTGCACAGACGATTGGTATCGATCTTCTTGTCTAACCCTCTGGAAGTAATCGTTAAAGTAAATTTGCACATATAATGGAGGCAGGTACAGCACAATAGGAAACTGAAGTGTACAAAGTGCCTTCATTATTTTATCTGATTTAATTAAGGATGGAAATGCCTGTTTGAGTAAATGAGAATGTAAGTGTGTTTTGCATTTGTATTTTTCTGATGTTAGGTCAAGAGATGCCACTAATGCACGTTTTTATATTTATTCCAGTCAACAAGTAAATAACGTTTTTATTCATAATTCTGTATCTGTCGTGAACTCTGTGACAGGAGACCTTTCACTTTAATATGCTGTAATGGCAGCAGCAGTGGCCTCACAGGAACACACACACACACACACACACACACACACACACACACACACACACACACACACACACACACACACAGATGTAGACACCCTGACAGGCGGGTGCTAACACATCCACCCACTTCCTGTCAGGGGTTTCTTAATAAGGACCTTCGCTGTACCTTCACAGGGAGATGCATGACAGTAATGTTCAGCTGTCAGACCACACATGACTCTTAACTGGAGACACAGGCTCGAGAGATGCTATGAAACAAGTGATACCGTTTATTTAGCTGATGCTGTTATCCAAAGCCATTTATAGCATACTAAATACTGTAGTCTTCCTACTGTGGAAATAAGGGGTTCAGTATAATGTGGATGTCAATGGGAATTAAATCACTGAACCTGGTAATGATATATTCCTTTTTTTTTTTAAGGTGCCCTATTACGGGGTTTTCCATTTCCTGTAGTGTGTTATATCGTTTTTAGTGCATGTAAATGGTCTTCAAAGGCTAACATCCCTGTGTTCCCTCCAGAGGGAGTTTCTCTCCCACACACTATATTGGCAAACGCTCCAACACATTGAACTTGATAGGCTAAGGGGCGGGACATCTTTAAGCGGTTGACCAATCACAACACAGCTAACCAATCAGAGCAGACTGGGCTTTGGTTTCAGCCAGAGGGTGAAAAGAGGTGCTGCAGCACAGGCAGTATGAGAGAAATAAAGAGCTTTTTGAACATTAAAGCATGGAGACATGTAGAGACACTAAATACTGATATACACCTGAACATCAACAGGAGAGGACTCTTTAAAGTAGAGACACTACATACTGATATACACCTGAACATCAGCAGGAGAGGACTCTTTAAAGTAGAGACACTACATACTGATATACACCTGAACATCAGCAGGAGAGGACTCTTTAAAGTAGAGACACTACATACTGATATACACCTGAACATCAGCAGGAGAGGACTCTTTAAAGTAGAGACACTACATACTGATATACACCTGAACATCAGCAGGAGAGGACTCTTTAAAGTAGAGAGTACATACTGATATACACCTGAACATCAGCAGGAGAGGACTCTTTAAAGTAGAGACTACATACTGATATACACCTGAACATCAGCAGGAGAGGACTCTTTAAAGTAGAGACACTACATACTGATATACACCTGAACATCAGCAGGAGAGGACTCTTTAAAGTAGAGACACTACATACTGATATACACCTGAACATCAGCAGGAGAGGACTCTTTAAAGTAGAGACACTACATACTGATATACACCTGAACATCAGCAGGAGAGGACTCTTTAAAGTAGAGACTACATACTGATATACACCTGAACATCAGCAGGAGAGGACTCTTTAAAGTAGAGACACTACATACTGATATACACCTGAACATCAGCAGGAGAGGACTCTTTAAAGTAGAGACACTACATACTGATATACACCTGAACATCAGCAGGAGAGGACTCTTTAAAGTAGAGACACTACATACTGATATACACCTGAACATCAGCAGGAGAGGACTCTTTAAAGTAGAGACACTACATACTGATATACACCTGAACATCAACAGAGTAGAGTCTCTTTAATTGAGTTATACTTGCAATATTTTCATCACCTTAATATGACGTCAGTGTCATTATGCTCTTCTCAAAAGAACAGGACTCAAACAGTAATTTTACCTCCAAGAAGACAGAAGCTACAATTCTAAACATATTGACCTTGTAGTTTGGCTTTTTTAGGTGGCTCAAATACAGTTTTTCACAGCAGTACTTCGCTTAGCTTCCTTGCTAGTACTCCTGTCTGTTTCTTCAACCTGACTTTGGATACATGTACAACCCCACTTTATCAAAACAGAAATCTTCCTTTAAGCCACCCCTTACAATACCCAGAAATAAGGAAACAGTCCACACGAGCAGCTTTGAAACACATAGGTATATTTCAGGTCCAACTGAACAAACATGACATCCTCACGTGAGGTTTTCATGCAACAGAAAAATTGGAAGGAAATGAATGGAGGTTAGGAAGGAAGAAGGGAAGAAAGAAAGGGGGTGCATTTATCCAACATAAGGTACCAGTTCATCAGAGGCAGTGAGAATAGAAAAGGGTTAAGCTGTAGTTTAGATCAGGGAGTAGCAACTGTTGTTCCTTATCCTACCAGCAGAAGGCAGTGACACTATAGGATCCCCAAAAGCAGAGGTTAGGAAGCTCCTGTGCAAATGGTTCAAGTTACACTCCCATCCTAAAGTCAGGTGCATGCAGTTCTCATCTGCACGCAGGAATTCAATTTGTGAGGTAGTGAAATGTTGGGCAACACACATTTAGAAACGGACTCTTGCCAGTTCAGTCTGGTTTGAATCGTCTTACTTTTTATCTCACATGGCAGACAGAGAAATCATTAAGCTGGGTTTTATATTTTTTAAAGTCAGTGAAGCCTGTCCGAAGCACTTAGATAGAAATACTCAATCACCTGAAATAACTGCATTAGTCTGGTTTCAGTGAAGCCTTTCAGTGATTTCAAAAGGTCTTTCTAACAAAAGAATCAAATTATGAGAAAAGTACTGAAGCACTTAAAGTTGGAGCTACATTTGACTTGTTTTGTCGTGTCATACATAGCACTTAGTCATAGATTAAGATGTTACGTTACGGTTGTCGTGGCCAAAATAATTCAGATTTTATCCCGATTATAATTAATATTTGTTCTTAAAATGGCACTTCAACTTTAAAACTGAATGTTGTAAAGACAGAAATTATTTAATTGCATCACAGATAGGAAACAACTGCAAACACAATCACATTTAAACAAAGGAATAATAATTGATAAGGTCCATCTGCAAAACAATACTAAAAACATTGAGTCTTTCTTATTTATTTCATGTCAGGCTCTTGTTTTACTTCCCTACAATAATAACGATAAATTAACAATAACTGATAAAGTCTTACTTCAATCTAAAATGAAATCAATCTGAAAAATTAACTCTAGTTGTAAATGTGTGTATATCAATATGTAAGTTAATATTTCGCTCTAAAATGTAGTAGAATAGAATATTAAAGTAGTCAAATGTGAAAATACTCCAGTAAAGTATGTTAGTATTGCACTTAAATCCAGTAAACGAGTATATGTACTACATTTCATCACTTCTTAATCTCAAAAACACTTATATATTGTATACATGTATCTATATCAGCCTATTAAAGTAAAGAACCTGAAAGTCCCTTTAACAGAATGATGCATTGTACAGCGTGTTCTCAGTCTGCCCAACATTTAGCTTCTTCACAAACAGAATATGTTAAACTTCTAAAACAATGGAGGCCTTAAATCGCTTCACTCACTACATAGTGGTGCTTGTACCGCAACCAGTGGATGTATTTACAAAATGCACGGTACGTTTGAATCGCATTTTAAAACTGTAATATCACAGATTGAAGTCTTTTAATTTGAATTGGAGAGACCAAATTGACAGGCTGTTCTCATACGCACTATAGGCTACTTCATATCCTATGCAATGAGTTTGTCCCGTATACAAGTTGGACTAAAAACATCGGACTTACACCCATAGGGGTCCACTCTTCCCGTAGATAATTTAACCAAACCCACGCTCTTTTCCTAAACCTCATCAAGTCATTTTGTTTCCTAAACCAAGTTGTTTCCTGCCAGACGGAAGTTTATTCAGGTCAGAAATTATAACGTTTTGGTTGATATTCATATGCAAACGCACCCCTTTTCCACCAAAGCCGTCCCAGTGCCGGTTCGGAGCTCCTGCCCGATTGTAGGAATAATTGTTGTTGTTGTTGTTGTTGTTGTAAGCGGCGTTGCTGAGAAAATCAGTCACGTATATGGTGACGTCATTACGTGGAACCAAACTAGAATCAAACAGATTTTCAGTGGAAAAGGGGTGATAGGAACCATTGTATGAGGATACGTTGCAGGTGCATTTTGATGTGATGTCTCGACAAGTTCCAGTTTCTTGGTGCTCCAAATAAAGCTTGTATATCAGTGCTAATGTAAACACAGCCACTGATTTCTGTCTGCTAACCACAAAGAAGTACCTGGTGAAACATGTCCCTTCATCTAATTGCTCTGTAAGCAGACTAATCCAGGAGGTTATAAAAGCATTCAGCTGGAGAGTGATGAACGAGCCCTTAGTGAGTTCTCTGTCTGTCAGAGGGAGAGGAAAAGGGGGGAGGAGGAAGGGAGGGTTTGTCCCAAAAGCAAGACAAATACTCAATCATTTCTGCCTGGTGCAGTGCTGAGCAGGCTGCAGCAGCGCTACAAAAAGATACTGCTGTGCGGTCACTTTTTTTGTGGTTTTTATCAGTTCATAGGATCATGCAGTATAGTGTGACAGGTTAACGACTATCTTAAGTTTACTGCTTGTGTTAAAGAATACTTATTAGAAACAACACAACGTGATAATACTGTAAAGCCTCATTGCATGTCCACGTGCACACATTCAGCCTTACTTCATAACCACATGGAGGCTGAGACAATATGTGCTACTGGTGATTGATCAAATGCATTATGGAGTGTTTTATATTCTTCACAGTTAACACACCCACAAAGAGATCCATCTGAGCTCTCTCTCTGTCACTGTAAACTGGAACATATCAAAGTACAATAATAATAATAAGAATACAAATGAATAAATAAAACGACATGACGGAGGAAAAACAATATGTACAAACTATTTAAAAATCAAAATGCCAGTAGATATCGATAATAATAAAAAGCTAATGGGATCTTAGGCCTTCTTTTTCTCAGCGAAAGATCATATAGCAGTAAAATCCCAATAAACCCCCACCCCGACCCCCCCATTCAGATCACACCAGGAATTTACGCTACATAATACTGCTTCAATGCCAGAGTGTGCACCATACACTTCATTTGGTGATATACATAGACGTACAGTATATACATGATGTACATGTGTGTTGGAGGAGCGATCCCCCACTCTGCGAAAAAATCCACACAAAGCTCTCCTGGAAATCCGACAGATATTCGGGAACATTTCTGCACGCTCATTAAACATATCCATGTCCATTCAGCTTTCCCAAATATACAAAAATCATGATGTCAAATGATAGTGATGGCTTTTTCTTATCCTCCTCAAAATCCCTCCTCCACACAACGGAAAAAAATGATATGAGAGACGAGAACCATCATGCATTGATTTGAGTGTTTCAATAGCAACAGAGGGTGAGGAGGAAAAAGGGTCTCAGCGGGGCGGGGGGGTGTTCAGAACTGGGAGGCAGAGCTGGGGTCGCACTGGAGTAGCCGCACGATGGAGGGGTCGCTTTTGGCACCTTTGATAAACTCCTCCAGGGACAGTTTGCCTGCAGGGGGGACGGAGAGAAGGGACATGACGGGGGACAAAGTCAATATTTTGGAGGAACCACAACAGCCCCTGTTAGACCACCACACAAACAAGACTGTCTTTGTGTTCTACCTTTGCTGCTTATTCACGCGATAGTGCACTAATCTCATTAAACGCCTCCATTGGACTCCTTTGTTCACTTCCGTAACTCAGGTTTCTATTGGCTAGCACATTGTACGTGATAGGCAGAGGGGGGAAGTAGTGCAGTACTAATACTTCGTTACTGTACATTCTTCTGGTATCAGTACTTTACTCCACTACTTATTTTTCTGACAACTTTTTTCTTTCTACTTCTTACATTTTGAACTCAAATACCTGTACTTTCTACTTCTTACATTTTGAACCCAAATACCTGTACTTTCTACTTCTTACATTTTGAACACAAATACCTGTACTTTCTACTTCTTACATTTTGAACACAAATACCTGTACTTTCTACTTCTTACATTTTGAACACAAATACCTGTACTTTCTACTTCTTACATGTTGAACACAAATACCTGTACTTTCTACTTCTTACATGTTGAACTCAAATACCTGTACTTTCTACTTCTCACATGTTGAACACACATACCTGTACTTTCTACTTCTCACATGTTGAACACAAATACCTGTACTTTCTACTTCTTACATGTTGAATCAAATACCTGTACTTTCTACTTCTTACATGTTGAACTCAAATACCTGTACTTTCTACTTCTTACATGTTGAACACAAATACCTGTACTTTCTACTTCTTACATGTTGAATCAAATACCTGTACTTTCTACTTCTTACATGTTGAACTCAAATACCTGTACTTTCTACTTCTTACATGTTGAACTCAAATACCTGTACTTTCTACTTCTTACATGTTGAACACAAATACCTGTACTTTCTACTTCTCACATGTTGAACACAAATACCTGTACTTTCTACTTCTCACATGTTGAACACAAATACCTGTACTTTCTACTTCTCACATGTTGAACACAAATACCTGTACTTTCTACTTCTTACATGTTGAACACAAATACCTGTACTTTCTACTTCTTACATGTTGAACCCAAATACCTGTACTTTCTACTTCTCTCATTTCCCAAACAGCTGGTTCCTTTAGTCTGAATGTGTGTTTGATGCGTGATCATTATTCTTTAGAGTCATTGCGTGCCTATTGATTTGAACACGATCCGTGTATCCATCATTTCCTGGTCTTCTCTAAAGAAGAGGGACCAATGGAAACGTTGTCATGTTGCCGTTGTTCAGCATGGAAACATTCATTAGCTAACAATGACATTATTGTTCTATTAATATAAAGGGAGGTCAGGTACTCTTTAAAACAGCTGCTAGTTATAGGTACTTTTTACTGAAGTACATTTCAAAGCCTCTTTACTTGAGTAAAGGAGTTTAGTCAGCACTTCTACTTTTACCAGAGTATTTTTAAACACGAGTATCTGTACTTCTACTTGAGTAAAGGGTGTGTGTACTTTTGCCATCTCTGGTGATAGGCTAAGGGGCGGGACATCTCTAAGCGGTTGACCGATCACAACAGAGCCGACCAGCTAATCAATCAGAGCAGACTGGGCTCTGGTTTCAGACAGAGGGTGAAAAGAGGTGCTGCAGCACAGGCAGTATGAGAAAAATAAAGAGCTGTTTGAACATTAAAGAATGGAGACATGAACCTGAACATTTCCATAATAGGGCCCCTTTTATCAGATGGTAGAGCTTTGGGAGGAATAATTGGTAAAGATTTAGTTAAGCAGGCTACTTGTTAGACCATAAGATTTTGTCTTTTATTTCCACGTATTAAATGCTCAATATTGTGTGGGTGTGAAGGCACCTTTTTTAAAGAGTTCAGCTAACTCAATGTAACAACAAATACTAAAATAAATCTTCTACAGGGATGTGTGGCTGCTCACAAGGGAAGCCTATTTATTAAATCAGAAGCTTGGGAGATGAAAAACTTGAATCGTCAATTTGAGAGTATATAAAATAATAAATCATGTCGTAAACTGGGAACTTGGTATTAGAGGATGCCTGTTTTATTGTATTATATAGAACACTAATATAGCAGGGCTAGATTCTCTCAAAAACGTCCGGTTTAATGAGCACATTTCAAAGATTATCTTCAATAGACTGTCACATTCCTCACTCCCCCTCCATGTTTCCATTTCCTCCTCACCATCATTATTGAGGTCCATTTGTCTGAAGATCTTATCCGTCCTCTTCTCCGGCGTTGACTCGTCCTCTGGCATCTTCATCACAGACGACACCATCTTGTAGATGGCCTGATCGATGGAGCGAGAGAAAGAAAAAGAGAGATGGGGTGGGAGAAAAGAGAGGATAAGTGAATTCAAACTAGCAGGAATCCATTAAGGAGACTCAGCTTGAGAGATGTAGAAAACACAACTGAATACAGCCACGTAAGCTTTTCAAGATAAACACGCTTTCGAAAGTGATTCACTGACATGTGTTCCTCCTGATGCTAAGAGCTGATCCCGGGTCAGCTCATCTGCAAAACCCACGCACTGTTTGTTAGGATATATAAATCTTACGGCATACTGCAGATCACACATGTCAGCTTACTGTATGGATCCGATGCACCTTTATCTGTTGATCAATACAGAGTATCAGCCGGTCTCAGACGCAGATCTACCGTCAGCTTACATGCCCATTAAATTCACTCCGTTGGGAAAATATTGCGTAAAAATGACTGTAGATCAGTTTCAAAGCTTACAAGAAAAAGCTCTCTATTGCATTATAGTACAAGCTGTAAAACTTTATCTCTGCCGCTATAAAATGATTTGATGTCTTCATCTGAAAAAAGACGGGCATTTATACAAAGCATTCTATAAATTGAGATCTAATACAACTATAAAAAGAGATTCAATATTTAAAAAAATAATCATATGAACCTCCTCAGCTAAATGTAACCAGTGTTATACCTTTTCTTTTGGGGGGTAAATATTTATTTTCCATTTTGTCAAGTTGGTACATATACAGTAGTTGGACCCTGACCCATCTTCAGTGTTTCTCAAAGTGTGGTCCGCGGTCCGTGAGCGCCCCCTAGTGGTCCGTGAGTATATTGGTAACATTTCATATTTGAAATAAATAACTAAATAAAAGTTTTCCGCACTCTCGCGGGAATATCTCCGCAATGGAGCGAGCTTAAGTTTCACTTGAATTCGATTGCATGCTCAGCGCAACACCTTCATCACACATGTTGTACCATGTTCAGGCGATTTGTAATCTGTTGTGTGTGATTTTGGATATTTGTGGAGTTAGGTGGTCCGCGAGTGTTTTTTTATTGGTTAAGTGGTCCTTGGTATGAAAAGGTTTGAGAAACACTGCACTAGACAGACAAAACGACAAAGTGCCATGTTGGCTTATTTTACAATTATGGATTGGAGCATTCTGAGGTTTCAAGTCTGAACTTGAAACCAGGTCTGCCGGAGCGACCAAAAGTGCTATTACAGCTTAATTTACAAACACAGATGTTGGCCTGTAAATCCGTAATAAATAGTTGTTTTTATGTTTTTTTTCGGAATGCGATCTATAGCGACACCTGGTGGAATTTTTAAAGCACTTTTAAAAAATGTTTGTAGTGTCAAGGTCCTAAACCGTAGCCCAATTTGTGTAATTTAGAAATCCCTCCTGCAAGTGACCCGCACTCCATCCGCACAGTGCTTGTCAAACGACAAAAGTATGGGAGATCCATATTAACGACTAATTTGACCGTATGTGTGAGGTTACATTTAAGGATTTTATTTCCCCAAACCCTAATCCTTATGATTTGGACGTGAATGGTGAGGATACTGTGGTGTGAAAACCAATCTCTTTCTCTCTCTATCACTCTATAAAATGACCCAATAGGCCCCTCCCCTCTCATCCAACGGTGTGTAACCTCAGTGATCTTGAGGATAATCCCAGTATCCTGCACACTCAGGGATAAACTCTAAAATTAACTTGCTAACCTATGAGAACCCAGCAAGACACACACACACACACACACACACACACACACACACACACACACACACACACACACACACACACACACACACGCACACACACACGTCTCCACTTCTTCTCTTCAGGATCAACAGGATTACAAACTAATGTAGTGCCGTATTTAACAGTCTTTGTACAACTGTTGCCTGGTGCAGTCGCCACATTAATTTGAGTAAGATATGGCTTTTAAAGTATTTGCATATCTGTGCTTGAGCCTCTTTACACATACTTAGAGGAATGTTTTAACTTACATAATTAAACTGAGCACTTAGCATAAGCTCTCTCTCCATCTATAGGATTGTTTTGCTGGCTAAAAGCTAAGCTACGTTTGGTCAATAGGAGATTTAAGACACTATTACAGAATGTATCATGTTAAAAATGTCCTTTTGTGGGATCTTTGCCTGTATTGATCTTAAAGGAAATGCAATTCTTTACAAAGAAACTCCATTGAATCTTGGCTCCTGATGCCAGAGGAGGAACAGCTACGACAAACTAACATTTCAAAGACAAAAAGTACCCCAGAGTCCGGGTGACGAGACTAACCAGCGGAAAAATTGTGAAACAACAACGACTTCTGTTATATAATAAGTGACATTTCTGTGTGATTTTCAAAGTGTTTCTCTATTTTTCTGGCTCTCAGGTTCTCAAGATTGAGAAACGTCCTTTTGTTGTTAGTCACAATCTGTGTGAACCAACAGTGTGACCTTCATCTTCTGCTGAACCCAAAACACTCTGTTATCACTTATCAAAATGCCAGAACACCCCTCTGATGTGTGAGTTGTGTGACCTCGTACCACCTAGTACCAATCATGTATATATAATATCCTGCATTATATTTTGTTACTGTATTGTATTTCCACATGTATATATTTTTACTTTTTAATGCTATTTCATTTCAATTTCAGAAATATTTTGGATTGTTTATTTCTAGTGTCTTAATTTCTCTTATGTACATTGCCTTGTCTTTAATGCTGCTGCAACACAAACATTTCCCGATCTATCTATCTATATATCCATCTCTCTATCTATCTATCTATCTATCTATCTATCCATATATCGATAGTATCTATCTATTTATATATCCATCTATCTAGTATCTATCTATCTATCTATCCATCTATCTATCTATAGCATCTACCTATCTATCTATCCATCCATATATCTATAGTATCTATCTATCTATCTATCTATCTATCTATCTATCTATCTATCTATCTATCTATCTATCTATCTATCTACCCATCTATCAATATACCCATCTATATATCTATCTATCTATCTATCTATCTATCTATCTATCTATCTATCTATCTATCTACCTACCTACCAATCTATTTATTTATCTCTCTATCCATCTATCTATCTAGTATCTATCTATCTATCTATCTATCTATCTATCCATCTATATATCTAGTATCTATCTATCTATCTATCTATCTATCTATCTATCTATCTATCTATCTATCTATCTATCTATCTATCTATCTATCTATCTATCTATCTATCTATCTATCTATCCCTTCCTCACCTGTACAATCTCCAGCATCTCGTGGCGGCTGATGTATCCGTTTCCGTCCAGGTCGTACATGCTGAAGGCCCATTTCAGCTTCTGCTCCAGTTTTCCCCGCGACGTCACGCTCAGAGCGATGATGAACTCCCGGAAGTCTATCGTCCCGTCTGCGTTGGTGTCGAATGTTCGGAAGACGTGCTCAGCGAACTTTGAGGCGTCTCCGTAAGGGAAGAAGTTGGCGTAGATTTTCTTGAACTCTTCCACATTCAGGGTCCCACTGGGGCAGTCCTTCAAGAAACCCTGAGGTAAAAGGCAACATGGTGAGACAAGGGTGACAATAATGATTTAACACAATATTAAACATTGTTATAGTACAAGATGAGAGCAGGAACAATCATCTTATCTTTGAGATAAAGTCAGAAAGTGACAAAGTCATCGTCACAATTTTATTGCTGGAATTGCTTTTGGATCATTTTATGAAATATTCTCATAAGTGAGGGGTGGAAAGTCAACATGTTTCTGTTTCTAATAAAACGTGTTTATTGCCAGTGTCTTTGACATTTTTCTGAAAGGGCGTCTTGAAAGCTTTTTTTGTATCGGTAGCCAATGAGTTCTCCAACGAAGACGAGCTAGATAACTTCTCAGACACCTCAGGCGACCAGACATCCAGGGGAGTTTACTGCGCAGTTTATGTGACATCTCCATCATCCTGGAGCTCTTAATCTGCTGAGAGTGAGCACCATCAGGACCACGGTCAGTGTGAAGAGACCCGGGGTCAGCGAGGATTAAGTCCCAGGTCTGCCAGCTTAACATGTGCAGCTCTTATTCAGGACAGCTGTTCTATAGGTTTAATCCATGCATCAATAGTCGTATAGCCATTAGACAAACACACTATCCATACACACATGATGAGATAACACCTTCGTCAGGACACCTCATCATGCAGAGGCTTAACAGACTGGTGTTGCTCTCACTTATACTGAGACCAACATGGTGAACCTTAAAGGTCTCCTACTATGCCAAATCCACTTTTTTATGTATGTTATACATCAACATGTCTGTGTAAAGAGATTCTGAAAGTTTCAGGAAAAAAGATTTGATCACTTTTTGTCCTGATCCATTTCTATAAAAAGCTGTCTGAAACTGAGCTGATCAGATGTTGGCCACAACCAAGGTAACCCTCCCCCCCCCTTATCACCTGAATCTCCTCCTAGAGCACCATTGAGTTCTTTGTAACCAAATGTCTCTCAGAGGGGCGTGGGGAGGGGCTCCTTATTTTCATCTGAAGTAACAGACAGAGAATCAGCACTTTGAAACAGGGCTGAAACAGAGGGGATTATGGGTAATACTGCAATGATCCGTTTGGTGTTCGGAGCCAAACACTTCAGAGACATGTTTTGTATATATCTGAGAACTATAATACATTGATGAAAAACAGTATAATAGGGGACCTTTAAGGCGTCTGTCAGTGTTACGGATTAATGTATTTGTCCTGTGCTTTGAATGATCACGGCAACCCAAACCCAAATAAAGAATACCAGAAGGAGGGAAAGCTTAAACGCCTGCTTCTTCTTGTTTGGGAGTGAGTTATTATGCCCCGAGCAAAGGGGTTAACTATCTTGGGACTAAAGAGGGAGCAGAGCCAGAAGGCAAAGCTCTCCAATCTGTCCGTCATCTATGGTTTTGGGAAGTTAATCAAATAATGAGATTGCGGACACAAGCAACACAAATTAGTTTCTGTCAGAAATGGTGGAGACCAAAACAGAGCTACAGGAAGAGTAATGTTTGGACCTGAATTCGGCCAGATCTACAACTGCAAGTTAATTGTAAGGCTGCTCCATGTCAGCTAGATTTTGCAATAGACTACAGTTTAATACCAGGTTCACCACAACAACTTTGATGTGTGTCAATGATGTGCTAACATCTAGGTTGTCATAGCAGATTCAAGTGAAAGTCGAAACACTTCAATATTGAATATCATGTTAGTTAAAGGTAACAATCCTGCCAAATGTACTTATCTATCGAAAGTAAAAGGTACTTATGCATTATGGGCCTCTCAGCGCTGATAGTGTTCTCTGTGTGTGTATCATCATGGCAAAATGTGTTCCTGGAGACACTTACTGCAGCTGGAGATACCACAGAGGAAGTATAGAATAATCTACCTGGTGTTTATACCTCTGTCTATCCAGATTTTGTCAACACAGTAGCGTTAGAAAACATTGCAGATGGTTAGATGAGCTCAAACATTAAAAAATAAAATGGGCATGAATTGATCAAACGGGGCTTTGTGGTGAGCAGTTTAGATCAACATGAAGGCTGAGTTTAAAGATAGGTGTGGCCCAGGCAACACAGCCACAAGTGTCTCGTCCATGAAGTGGAATAATAAGCCATTGTCCTGGCCTAATTTGACTTTGCAGTATAATGTAGTGCATGAGCAGATGTATTAAGGTGCTTTTCATTGCTGAATGTGTAACAGTAGTAGTAGCACTACATTACAAATGGTAAGATTCTTGCACTAATGTACATTTCCCAAAGATATTGAAGTGACTGTTATTTTGTATTGATTGTTGTGCTTTTATTGATGTCTTAATGTGTCTGTTGATTTTGTATATATAGGTATATACATATTTTGATACATATTTGTTGTATTTAGGATTGTGGGAAACGGTATTTCGATCTCTCTGTCTGTACACACAAACTGGAAAATTGACAAAAAAAGTTGACTTGTAAGGCAAGGCAAGGCAAGTTTATTTATATAGCACTTTTCAACACAAGGCAATTCAAAGTGCTTTACAAAAAATGAAAGACATTAAGAATATGGCATTTAAAATCAGTCATTAAAAAGAAAAGCTAATAAAATAAACATTAAAAGAAGAAATACATGGATAAACATTAAAAGTAATGAAACGTGTGTGTTTCTCCGTACCTTGTACCACTCCTGCAGCTCGTGGTCGGAGAACTCGGTGTTCTCCCGGAGGTCCTGCAGCATCTCGGGCCGCAGCTTGCTGTTTTGTTTACCCATGGCAACGGGACTGGACTCTTTGTTTTCTCAACAACAACAGTGACTATAGCACTAGCCAGGCTGCTCTTCCCACCTGTCAATCAGAGAGAAAGAATCAGGTCAGCAACAATTACCCGGAGAGGAGGAGGACCTGACAAATAAAATGCTGTCTGTCAGCAAACAGCGACATGTCACTGTAAACACAGAAGATAAGAGTACATACTATTAAAGTAGGATTTGTTTGAGCAAGATTAGAAATATGTGACAGTTGAAGGTAGACAAATCACCCTAAAACCAAGATTTGGTAAATGACTAGACAGCTGAAATACACAGAATTAGGTTTTTACAAATTGACTCACAAAGCAAACACTGGGAGATGCCAGAGGCTGTTTCCTGCAACATGCTGACACATTGGTGAAATGACTGTGCATGACTTGCTTTAATGAAATCAAAGTGAGCTTTGTCACGGTATTGTGTCCCATCCCTTAGACACGCCATGTTATGCAACGCTACAAGTCTTTAAATGATGCATTACATTTGCAAAACAGTAAATAATCCCAAACACACCCTGTGACGTCAAGCGTTAGCCCACTGATCAAAGTTACAGGTTTATCTGACCAGCTGTGTGTTTGTGTGTCAAATCAGCTGTGTGTGTGTGTGTGTGTGTGTGTGCCCAGATCTCCTAATCTTCATCTCAGCTCTGAGCTCCCTGCCTGGCAGAAAACGATTTCAGAGATGCTACTACGTCATGCCATCGTCAATATACATGTATTACCTTAACATTCCAGCATTGTACCTTTGAGTACAATGTAATTAAGGTTAATCGATTACATGTGTTGTTCATACGGTGGTTAAGGGAGCACATTGAAATGATTCCTTAATGTATAGTGTACCTAACATCAATTAATGTGTTACTTAGTGAAAGAGAAAAAGCAGGCTTAGATTTCAGAACTCGTGTTTTTACACCTTAAATTCCTTTAAAAATGAACTGTTAAACATTAAGGTGTTTGTATACTGTGCAGATCTGATAAAACACCTCAATATATGAATACCAATGAATGAATGACTGAATGGAAAAACAAAGGTCCTTTCGAAGTATAATTTAGATCATGTTGTTTATTACATCATAAGGGAATTTTACCCCTTACAAAACAATACTGTGGCGACAGATGGCAGTTACAGGATAATGTGTATGTGTCAGAACTACATTTCTGTTCAAACTTAATACACCAAAGAATGCCATTACCTCTAGACTATTAGCTAACATTATGTGGCTCCTTATTCGAGGTGTTTATAGCTGGACACTGTTTGTAAAATGTCTTTAAGTGGAAAACATTTCAGAACTTCATGGAAACATGAACAGAACGGACAGCTAATTAGCCGATGGTCTGCCATCAAAGAAGTTTATTCGGTGTTGTGTGAAGAAGTTTAATTGTGTGTTTATATTGCAGTATCACTGGGGATTTACTTATGAGACTCCCCCGACCTCCAGCGTCTCCAGTGTCTCGAGGTAATTACACCAACAAGCACAGGTCTGTTTGTTTTTCTAAGAATTTGAGAAAGTCAAACAGTTTGTGTGAGGCATATGAGACCCTGCTGAGAACTTCAGATAATTAGCAAACATTACCCATCGTTTGTTTACTCGATAAACAAACTCATATTAGTTCCCTCGTTCTGAAGGCGTTTGACTAAATGCCTGAACGCTGACATTTATGCTTTGTCTATAATAGTAACGGGCGGGTGTTGTGTCTCGTCAAATGTGTCATTTCCTGTTTTATTTTGTATTTAACTCTTGTCTTTCATTTCAGGCCCTATTTCTTCCTCCCCATCTCACTTCGGTTTAATGGGTTCCTTGCGTCCCTCACTTGCGTCGTTTCCCTGCGACTAGTCCCTGCCACTAGGGAAGGAGAGACGCAACGAAACCAAGAGAAGCAGGGAAATGACTTTTAAGAGCAATGGGACGTCGTTTCCTCCGGAGCGCCACATGAAGCGACGTCCGTTTGTGATGACGCCGCACAGCTGATCGTCTGACAGCAGCCAGATCAGTGCATGCGCTGCATCGTCCAATCAGTGAGCGATACACAGTAAGGGGGCGGGCGAGTGGCTGAGGATTTCATCGAAGGATGGTCTGGTGATTCCTCGATTATCGCTCGTCCGGCAGAAATAAGAGCCATGGGACGCCACTCAAGATGGCGCAGACAAATCAACTTCCGGTGAGACCGAGGACCGAGGACCGAGGAAATGAAAATAGTCGACCTGAGACGCAGCCTGTGTGTTTTTCCCGCCATCATCAGTGTCTGCCCCGCCTCTGATTGTTTCCACCTGTCCCCACTCACCTCATGTGTAAATAGTCCTGTCTCTCCCCTGTCCTGTGTCAGCTCGTCTTGTTTGTTTCCTCGAATGGTCGTGCCAAGCCTCGGCTCAGAAAGGATTGCTTTCTCTCATGTTTTCTTATGTTTGTTTATTTTGTTACGCTAGTTCTTTCCTCCTAGTGAGCGCCTTTTGTTATTTCCACCACCTACTCTGTTAAGAGGGATTACCTGAACTGTATATTCAAGACCTTGTCTCTGGGTCGTGCATTTGGGTTCATCAGTTTGAGTCGAGGTCCTGACAGCGGGTTTATTTTAAAGGGAATCTAATAGATATAATCAGGAAATGGACAAACAACGGAGTAGAAACGACTTTAATGTTTACAAATAGCTCTCTCAGGGAACAGCAGAGAGAAGCGCAGGGTCAGGATGCATAGGTAACTGGAATTTATGAAAGTAAATTATCATAACTTCATAAAATCCAATTATTTTACCCTATGGCTGCCTTGATTGGTTAGGTAGTTTGTGTTATTGTGTGACTTTAATTCAGATTTACCATTTAAGTGAGGTCAGAGATAGATATAAAAGCTTTGGTTCCTTTCCAAAAAGGCTTGTTTCATGTCAATTAACCTGAAATTGTGAAACTGGGGAGGTTCGGAACGCCATTTACTCTTCTTTATACACGACTATGGATGTATAAAGTACAACCACATTTAAACAGAATTGATACGCCACCAAGTACAGCTCAGTCAGTCTTTACCTCCAAACACGATCTCAGGACAAAAGCAGACAAATTGCTTTTCCTCGAGGAGTTATTGAGTGGAGTTTGCAGTGCTGAAAGCTATCTGAAACAACTATGTCTCGCTATAAAACATTAGTTTGTGTGTTTCAGTTGAGCAGGCAAGGCAGAGAACGGAGCAAATGCACCGCTGTGTTTGGAAAACACACACCTGTCTTACAGGCAGTGAAGCACACAGTTTTTAGTACCTGTGGAGATACATTTAGCTGCCCACACTGTCAAATAGGCAAACACAGACAACTGAAGCGGTCTGTAGCTCTTTGTGTGTCTGGACGTGTGGGAGATGAATAAGAAGAAAGGACTTTAATGAGAGGATGACATTTAATTGGATAGATAAAGATTCATTAATTAAAGCAGCAGGTGCCACAAATGACACACAGACTCACAGAGCAAACTATCCCCCTAATTGGCTTGTAGCAAAAGTTAATAAGGAAATTGAATACAAAGAAAGAAAACAGAAAGTACATTGAAGTTTAAAAGTACATGAAGTGTGTCCTCATCAATGTATGTATGGTCAAATGGGTTTATGACAACAAAGGTAATACTGTCTGGATAACTGAGCTTTGATGAAAACCATGATATGGTTAAAAACCCCGGCAAACTGTCGTTGGAACAATTTCAAACTGCAATTTAATGAACTCAATATTTCAGAAACAATTCCTTAGAGAGTATAACTTTGCAGACTTCAAAAAGTTCCCAGAACGGTCTGTAAGAAAACAATTGCTCAGTTATGTAATTATGACATTTTACTTTTCCTATTGGCCATGCAATTAATCCTGAAAGGAGCCTGAAATCACACTGAAGAATGCAGACTGCCACCCAGGCCAATGGTGGATCCAAAAGCCCCTCCGATGGTCCGATTCCCCAAGTTTAAAAGTCTTAACTTCATTAAAGTCAAAATGCAGAATCAACATGGACGCCTCAAAGAAGATGTGTTGTGTTTTACCAGCAGCTCAAGATGCTATTCCGACTTCAAAGGGCATCATGGGAATTTCCAGGCAAAAGAATTCTCGACTATCCCGACATAACATGAATAAACTAGAGAGGCCCGATGGCACAAAGAGTACCAGAGATATTGAAATGGTGTCTCAACCTAACAATCCAAATGTCCTTTTGTGGTTCCACCAAGTTTCATGTAAATCGGGCAGATACCTTTTCTGCTGATAACTTGACAGACGAAGGCATAACCTCTTGCTAGCAAATAATTTGAAATGACTTTGATACCAAATTGAACGGCTGGGAATAACCTTGGGAAAAAAGCTCTTAGATTGTTACAGAAACTAACCATGCCATTTTAGTGTTGATTATAAACACACTTAGCCTCTATTGGACCAAGGAGGTGTGTGGTGCAGTGGACTAGTGCGTTGGTGTTTGGATCGGTTCAAACCCCACTGCAGTCAGCATGTTGTTGTGTCCCTGAGACCAAATTAATGCAGTGGGGATTGTACTGAGTATGTAAGTCGCTTTGGATAAAAGCGTCTAACAAGTGAAATGTAATGCAACAACACGGCTGCTGGAGAAGGGGTTTAATCACATGACAGTCCAGATTTGGACAAAGCCCTGGAGAACCAAATCTCAGAAAGCGACAGAGTGTAACTCACAGGATGGCTGTCAGGGCTTTCTACTAGCTACAACTGCTATTGCAACACTTTGACCTTTTCACCGTGGTGTTTTTCTTTCTTTCATTAACCCAGCTTTGACCGCTGAAATCTATCGTTCATCCCTCCATCGTCAGACACTAACCACTCATCTATCTCTCCAGTCCAAGAGCCCGATGCTCGTGAAGCCTAGCGCACACGAGAGGATTTTCAATTCTTAACTGACTTTAAAACAAGAGAGACCACAGGCATAACAACAGATTTTAGCGATTATTAATACTTTAATTGTAAGATTGAACCCCGTGATTCAGTCGGGACTCAGGACCACACATTACACACTACAGGAAAGGGGGAAAAGCCAAATAGGGCCTCTTTAAGAAGGAACAATACGGATAATCTTTGAAGCCCAGAAAATGAAAATGATATTAAACCAACAACATCTGAATCTGTTTCTCTGATTTAAAAAAAACAATTTATATTCAGTAAACATTTATACATTATTTAGTACTTTTTCATGAAACTTGCTCAATACTGCCTTTATTAGAAATGACATATAACCTTTGTGTATGACGTGAGAAACAAACAAATAACATGCAAACTGGGCTAGAAGACAGGTCACTTCAGGCTATGTTTCGATAAAGTAATAGACTCACATTGTGAACTGGATCAAACTATTTTGTATACCATGAAGAAAAAACATTTGTCGATGCTACTATAAAAGTCTCAGTGCGTTAAACTTTCTGAAAGATCACCGAGGTTTATATTTCAATAACAACACACTAGGTCCATGACTTGTAATGCCAATATGTGAGGGCACAGATGAGGCGATGAATCTGCATAGTAAACCTTTAGAATAAAACCTTTGAGGGATGCTTCATTTAAGCTGCCAGTGGCTGATATTTCGTGCCAACATTATAATTGGATTTTTTTTTATAAGGCCACTTTTATTGCCCTTAAAGCCCCCAGAAGCACGTTATGGCACATCAGCGTGCACTAAAAGTAATTTAATTCTTTGCGTTGGGGTTAGACACTCCTTGAGGAGGATTGGAGCAGGTTTCACTGTTGAGAGAAATCCTCCCACAGCAGGCTGGGATGATTTCTGTGGGCGGACAATGTGAAATAAGACATATTAAAAGCATATTGACTCGCTGTGGTTTGGGAGGCTCATCGCCCGAGGTAGAGATGACTCTGGTGAGACTCCCTGGCCGATACCAGGTTTTTAATAAAAAGTCTTGTTACAATACGTCAGCCAAAGTTTAGCTGCAGTACATTGAAAGAGAAAGACAACATAGGGCCTCTTTAAGAAGGAACAATGACAATGTTTGAAGCCCGGAAAATGAAAACGATTTGAAACCAACAGAATCTGAATCTGTTTCCCTGGTTGAAAAGAAACAAGTAATGAAACAAATGTATTTTCTGATTGAGTAATGTCATAATAAAGTCCTACTTTTTAATTCAGTTACAATTAATAAATTATTTAGCACTTTTTCATGAAACTTGCTCAATACTGCCATTATTGGAAATGACATATAACCTTTGAGTATGACGTGAGAAACACACAAACAAATAAAGCTAACATGCAGACTGAGCTCGTATGTATCCTGCAGCAAAATCTATATTTTTAAGATTTTGTCTTGTTACAATAAGTCAGGCCGAGTTTAACCCTTAGATGCATAAGTTGGTCTTTTTTGACCCGATGAGGTGGTTTTCTTGAAGTATCTTTATTCCAGCTATTCCAGATATCACGCCATTCACATTTTAAATGTACATTTTAAGAAATTTTAGTTTTTGTATTTCTACCCCAAGCTTCCATAAGTGGGTCAAAAATGACCCACATGCATTTTCCATGGGATCCTCTGGGAACCTTTGATTCTTATCACCTGTTGTTGTCAGGAATACATTCACTGTAGACCACACAGACGACATTACAAGTGACACTTCTCAGGAAGATTATTTTACACAGCAAGATCTGATACCTGTCAGTATAATAATAATACATTATATTTGTATAGGGCTTTTCAAGGACTCAAAATCGCTTTACAATATAAGGGAAGGTTAGGGTGGGGGGTATAGGACTATCAAACTTGATCAACCGGCATGGATTGATGGGGGGTGGGCTATGAGTAGACAAGAGGAGAAGAGATGAGTTTTGAAAAGGGATTGGAATACTGTGAGGGTCTCAGAATAGCAGAGATCTTTGCATCAATATGTTAAAAATGTTTTTTTTCAAAATGTAAAAAAAATGTCTACAATTATAAATAGTGGAAAATTAAATATAAAATATTTCTAGTGTGAACCAAAATATAATACTAAATATTATACAGGTGATTTTCCTTAACCAAAATGACAAAAATGGCATAAAAACACATATTATTCTAATACGGGTCCTTTTTGACCCACTTATGGAAGAGTGTAGGGCCCAGTCACTCGGGCATCGAAGGGTTAACTCAATACATTGAAAAGGAAAGACAGCAGATTCAGATTGGAAGAAACTCGAATGGAGGCATTAGAGATAAGTCTAAACTCCAATTTAACATTTTAGAGAGCCAGTCCTTTTCTCCGCTGTCTAATGTGCTTATAAGTCAGGAAAATGCTGCCTTCTTATTGCCTGCCAACAGCTCAGTCATTAGGGAGGACAAGTGATGGAGAGGGGGAGAGGATAGAAAGCCAGACAGAAGGGAAGATAGGGAGGGGTTGAAGTATGCAGCACTAGAATACAGCAGACAAAGCCACATGAAAAAAAAATCATTGGATCAAAGAAAATGGCAAGCGCCATTGATTTCTCTTCTTCACTTGAGTTGTTTTCAGCCTCCCGCTGCGTCTTCTCACAGCAATCTGAAAGACCACCTGAGACGCCGGCTGCTTATACCTTTCATCCATATTTCTTTCCTCTGTGTTTCTTCGCCTCTCCAGCTCCTCGTGCCTTTTATTTCCTGTCATTTCTGCCAAGCAATTCATATTTTCTCCTCCTTGAACTTCCATCTTGTTAACCTGTGGCTTCTCTCTGTCACACACACAGCCCTCTATTATCTAACCTCTTTCAGACAGATTGTTTTCAGTCTTATGATGATGACTTGTGTTCAGATGTTGGGTGTAGGTATTGAACCAAATAGTGTTTCAAATGTGTTCTCTGTTGGCGAATTTAAGGTCTAACAGGAAGCTCTGAAATTGTTAATTTAGGAGTTTCTTATAAAGTGGTGAGGTGAGGACGTATTTTTGTCCGAAGACTAAGAGCAATGGAATTTTTCCAATGCATTTTGAAATATTGCGGTAAAAGGCATCTGTGGAAAACACACATGTATGATACTTACACGTTTGGTTAAAGCGTAAATACCAGAAGTAAGTAGCTAACTTTCCTTGCATGGCCTCAGATCTACTTCATATAGTAAACTTCACATCTCTTCACTCAGGTATTTTTCCATAGGACCTGAAAACTGCAGTCATTAAACCGCTCTTAAAAAAGCATAATCTAGATGCTTCAGTAATGAACAATTACAGGCCCATATCAAACCTCCCATTTCTAGGTAAAATCATTGAAAAAGTAGTTTTTCAACATTTGAGTAATTTCTTGCATTTAAATAACTGTTTCGATGTGTTCCAGTCAGGATTTCGTCCAAACCACAGCACTGAGACTGCTCTTGTAAAGGTCTTCAATGACATCCACTTAAACACAGACAGTGGCAGAACTTCAGTGTTAGTATTATTAGATCTCAGTGCTGCGTTTGACACTGTTGACCACAACATATTACTCGACCGACTGGAAAACTGGGTGGGACTTTCGGCAACAATTCTAAATTGGTTTGAATCCTACTTAAAGGACAGAAAAAACGTTGTTTCTGTAGGTAAATATACATCTGGGTTGACAAATATGACATGTGGGGTACCTCAAGGCTCCATCTTGGGGCCTCTTCTCATTAACATCTACATGCTACCACTGGCTCAGATAATGAAAAACAACAAAATAAGTTACCCTAGCTATGCGGATGACACACACATTTACATAACCATTTCACCAGGAGACTATTCTCCTGTTAAAACACTGAGTAAGTGCATTGAACAAATCAATGACTGGATGTGTCAGAACTTTCTCCAATTAAACAAAGACAAAACTGAGGTAATGGTCTTTGGAGCCAAGGCAGAACGTATAAAAGTTAGCGCTGAGCTTCAGTCTGCAATGTTCAAAACAACAGATAAAGCCAGAAATCTAGGTGTAGTCATGGACTCTGACCTGAGTTTCAACAGTCACATTAAAACAATTACTAAATGAGCCTACTATCACCTAAAGAACATATCTAGTGGTGTCTTTACAGGTCTCACTAAAAAATCAGTTAGAAAGCTGCAGCTGATTCAGAACGCCGCTGCTCGAGTCCTCACTAACACTAAGAAAGTGGATCACATCACTCCTGTTCTGAAGTCTTTACACTGGCTTCCTGTGTATCCAGATCTCTCAGGTCTTCAGGGACTGGTCAGCTTTCTGTCCCCAGAGTCAGAACTAAACATGGTAAAGCAACGTTCAGTTATTATGCTCCAAATATCTGGAACAAACTCCCAGAAACCTGCAGGTCCGCTGCAACTCTGACTACTTTTAAATCCAGGCTGAAGACTTTTCTTTTTGTCGCTGCTTTTAATTGAAACTGAGCCGTTGTGTTCATCAGTAAAGTGGAACTTCTGTGTGAACTATTCATATCTTAAACTGCACTGTAACTTTTTATTCATGTAATTTTTATTCATGTACTTTTTATTTATGTATTTTTTCTTTTAATGTTTCTTTTATTATCTTTTTTTTTTAAATGCCTTTGTCTGAATGTCTTTCATTTTTGTAAAGCACCTTGAATTGCCTTGTGTTGAAAGGTGCTATATAAATAAACTTGCTTTGCCTTGCCTTGCCCGACTTTACGTCACTACCGCTAAGCTAATATTGCGCGTCAGGACATGTATTAGTTTAAAGGTCACCTATTATACTGTTTTTCATCAATATATCACAGGTCTCAGATATATACAAAACATGTCTCTGAAGTGTTAGGCTCCAAACACCAAACAGATCATTGCAGCATTACCCATAATCCCCTCTGTTTCAGCCCTGTTTCAAAAGTGCTGATTCTCTGTCTGTGACTTTAGATGAAAATAAGGAGCCCCTCCCCACGCCCCTCTGAGAGACATTTGGTTACAAAGAACTCAATGGTGCTCTAGGAGGAGATTCAGTTGATAAGGGGGGGGGGGGGGGTTACCTTGGTTGCTGATTGGCTAATGGTTACACAAGACAACACATCGTTATGACATCATAAAGTGGCCAAAATCTGATCAGCTCATTTTCAGACAGGTTTTTATAGAAATGGATCAGGACAAAAAGAGAGAGAATCTTTGTTCCTGAAACTTTCAGAGTCTCTTTCCACAGAGGGGACACATGTTGATGAAGAAGAGACATGAAGAAGAGGGGACACATGTTGATGTAGAAGAGACATGAAGAAGAGGGGACACATGTTGATGTAGAAGAGACGTGAAGAAGAGGGGACACATGTTGATGTAGAAGAGACGTGAAGAAGAGGGGACACATGTTGATGTAGAAGAGACATGGAGAAGAGGGGACACATGATGATGTAGAAGAGACATGAAGAAGAGACGACACATGTTTATGTAGAAGAGACATGAAGAAGAGGGGACACATGTTGATGTAGAAGAGACATGGAGAAGAGGGGACACATGTTGATGTAGAAGAGACATGGAGAAGAGGGGACACATGTTGATGTATAAAAGACATGAACAAGTGGATTTTATGTCGTAAAACGAAAGCTGGACATCTTATAAGCTTGTTTCAACCATAGACCGTATTCAAGATGAGGGAAGCAGGAAGGATTTAATGCTTACTAATTCTTGGGTTTAGATCTTATTCCTGGGTCACATTTTTGTCATTGCTCTCCAGTTATTCCATCTTCACTCAACCCTCGCAATAAATCCGATTAAGGCTCACCTAAAATATTTTCATTATCAGTTCTTCGTCAGATAACGTTCTCCAGTTCTCAATGTTTCGTTTGAGATATAAAATAGTTGGCAGAAACAAGAGAAACGTCACAAGTTCCTAGAGCCCAAAGACACATTATCAAACGTGTCTAAGATGTAAAGATATTCACATCAGAGAGGTCTATGAAAAACAACAAATATTCTCATCATAACAGAACATTTTATACATTATTTCTCAAACCTCAATACCAAAAGTGCTTTCTCTCCATGTCCCCGTCCATCCAAAACCTTTTCTTCTGCTAAAACTCTGACCTATAACTTCATTACGTCAAGACTCAGTCGCCGCAATAGCATATTATGGTACTTTCGCCGAAGGGCAAGTAGGCTCGTGAATGCAAATGTTTTGGCAGCATTCAGTAAGGCACCGGCGTACAGGTTTATCAGTTCATTTGCATTTGTTAGCTTCATTGCTTTTTAACATGACAAGTCCAATATGACCTTTGATTGTAGCTCTGCTAAAAAATCCCTTAGAAAGCTGAGGTGAACTGTCGGTTTCTCACTATGAGCGACCCCTTTAACATAACTAACGCCATGTGATCCAGTGTTAATACAAAAGCATTGATAATTGACTATTTCATTGACCTAAAACTGCCTAAAAGTGTTCTTTAAATATACATATAGATCAGAATGTGGCCTTCAAAGACTCATTCTTCCATCAATCCTGTTCCTTTTGTCTTCTCGCTCCATATTGTGCCACTGCTGGTAAAGTCTGCTGATCAATACCGATCAATTAATCAAGTCTTCATGACGTGTTCTCCTTCGTCAGAGCCAGCAAGAAACAAAGAATAGAGAGGTGGGAGAACAGAGGGACGATTGATGGAGGTATTGAAGGAAAAAAGAGATTAATGGAGTGGTTAAAAATAAGAATGAGGGCTGGTCCTCGGTGTTTAGCTCCACAGTTTTCAGAGCATGTACAAATCCTGATTATAACTCGAAGAAAGAGCACACGTGTACATACACACACACACACACACACACACACACACACACACACACACACACTATAGTTCTCTGTAATATACAGCCGCTATGGATTTAGCGAAGGAAGACAGTAAAGAGAGGATATGAGAAAGTAATAAAGGTCACATACGAGCAGAAGGAGGAGAGACGGAAAGACAGAGGATATCTCTCTCTGATTGAACCCATGGTAAAATATACATATTTATGGAAGAAAATCATACTACAGGGATTATCAGAGTACAATTCAGAAGACTACGAAAGGATTTTACTATTTCATATTTGCCTGAATATGCATTTTATGATTAACATTTGAAATATCCGTTATAGTTCACAATGGAGGGAAATGCTCATCGAGTTATTCTCATGGACGTACAAACATGGACGTTATTGAACACACCGATTATTTCCATTAGCGATTCAATGGAAGATATTTTTTGTGTCCCTCTGTCTTTAGAGACATTCAGTGTATGTATCATGTAAAAAAAAATCACATTGAGCACCTGGAAGCGGCACATTTTAGCCAATTTTCACGCCAAACCAGATTTATCGATTATCAAACTGGCTGCGAAACATATTTCTCAGAATAAGTGACTATTGGAGTGAAAATCCGGAATGGAAAATGGCAATTGTCTTAACAATATGTAAAAGATTGTATTCAACTTAATTTGCAACTTTTTATATGTAAGCTTTTATGATGCAATGCAAAAGATAATATAATTACAAATAAATAAATAGAAATACTTGTCTTGTCAACATTAGTTACAAAAAGGGGCCACAACAAAGCTGAGAATCCCCATCCCACCACCTACGCTTGCCAAGATATGTGTCCAAATCAAAATATGATCAGCCAAGGACCCAGGGACAGGTCGGAGAATTTAAATGAATGTCTGTATTTATGTATAATTTGCCAAGACTTGGAAGGAAAGGGGTAATGTACTGTATGTATGTGTATGTGAGCATAACGTGTAGATTTGAGTGGACTGTAAACTGAGGCGGGGATGCAGATCCATGTATGTTATATATTTGTGGAATAAATAAAAAGTTATAACATTTTTTGTGATCAGGAGTTTGTGGTAGAATATCTTTTGAATTCAAGCAGGGCTCCTGACCAGAGGAACATGTATCAGTGCAAGAAAACGACCAACATGCATGTACCAGAACAAAAGTAAAAGGAATATCCAGATGGCCAGTCCAGCCCTGGATTCAAGATAAGAACAGAACCACAACCTGTTCCCAGCAGCAATGAGCACTGAACTAAATTGGGCTCTTCGCTCTGGTTTGTAGGTTTACTCCTTAAAGGGGACCTATCATGCAAAATGCACTTTGTGATGTCTTCTCTACATAAATATGTGTCCCCGGTGTGTCAGGGAACTCACGCAGCGTAAAAAAATAAAACCCTCTCTCTTTTCCTCCGTACCCAAATCTCTAAAAACGGGGCTACAACGGAGCTGATCCAGATTTGCGTCCGATATGACGTAATATCTGAAATGTGGACCCATGGCCCAATCAGAAACGTTGCTATCAGAAACTGTTTTGGACGTAATATGGTCGGTGTTCACATTAGCATCGCTAACACTCAGAGCTAACCTGTACTGGAGAGCATGTGTGTGAAGAAGCAGGAAGTAAAAAGGAACTCACCTTGTGGTATAACCTGCAAGAGAGAAAGCCTTTGAGCTCCAGACTGTTTCAGAGATAATCCTTGATAATCCATGATATGGCGTTTCATCACGGCAGCATTTAGTTTAGACAGTAGCTGCCGGGTCCCGCATGAGCTCAGACCCCTCCTTTTATGTTTGTTATCAATTATTATTATTATTTTAAAGCTGTATCCCCCAAATCAGCACTTTTTAAACAGGAAGTGAAATAGAGGGATATGAGGCATGGCTAGAATGGGTGATCTGTTTGGTGTTTTGAGCCAAACACTTCATAGACATGTTTTATATATATTTTTATATATCTGAGACCTATGCTATTGCCTAAAAATAGCATGATATGTTCACTTTAAATAACAGCTGACACTTGGAGTCAACCCACCTGCCGGGTGCATTTCCAAAGACAGATGTGACTCCGCCACTCTTTAGTATCAACATCATGCCGACAGGCCATAAGACTGTTAAACACCTGAACTAAGAACATCCATAACACTTGTATAGACTCTTATTGCACTATTTCTATTCTATTTTGTTGTATTGCTCTGTTGGAGGAGCCTGGGACCTAAGATTGTCATCGACATAACTACACTGTGTACACATGATAATAAAAGCCTTGAACATTGACTGTCTGATGGAGCTTTAACAGCTTCTAACTTTTGTCACTGCAGCGCAACACTTCCTTTTGAGGATCTCAGACCTCCATCTGAGAGGAGTCTGACCTCATTTAAAACACATCCATTGGAGGGCAGTGCCGTTCCCATCTAGGTCACCGAGACAAGAAATAATGTGCTCCATTTGGAGGTAACAATCGGGTTAACGTGACTGCAACCGTCAAGCAACCTGAGTGCCTCCATGTATCCATTACTTGGCTTCTAAACAAAAACAGATCAATCCTCTGCCATGAAATCTGGGACTATTTCCAGACCTTTGAGTCATGCAGGTTAACCTCTTCCAACATCTCCATGGAGAATAAGACCATTCGTGATAATGGACTTTTTCTCACTGGACATCGATCTCATTTTCGAGAAACACTGACAGCCCTATTCCTGTTTCTGTTGAATAAGAAGCCATTTCTCTTGTTTACTCTCAAGCACACATCGGTTTTCTTCGTCTAACGATGACTTTAACGGCACATTCATTTTCTCGCTGTTTCATTTTTAATCAGAAAGAAAAAAGGATCGCACAAACATGTCGGGAAAGCATCCACAGAGATGTGTTCCTCTTTCTTCGCAGGGCAGAGCCGTTTCATATCAGCAAAGAAACACAGAAGAATATTTCATTTATATAATATTTATGTCATGTTTTTCAAGACTTGTGGAGAGGTTCCTTGCTGCATCTCCTTATGAAATATTTACACTGGGAGGCTCATCTTCAAAATTCACCATGTAGCTTCACTGTTTCCTGTTTACATGAAGGAGACATTATTGCATTGGTCATTTGCAGAGTACACTGTGAACTCTGATGAATGTGTCCTATTGAGTGAAAAGCAAAAACAATAAAATCACAATGTCCTGTTCAGGCAATTAAAATTTGGCATCCAGAAATCACGACACAAAACACAGTCAATGCAATCCTTTAAAGGCACTCAACAGCAATTTCCCACTTGAAGATGAATAAAGTGCACGTCGGTAATAGAGCAAGGTGACAATCACAAAGAGAAACGCGTGGGTAATATACAGCCGCGTTGTTTATTCCGGTTCATGACTAAGGAAACACTTGATGGAGGCCGTAAATCAAGCATTTAGTCCCAGAACTGTGAGCACTTGTGAAAGCCTGTTTTTCAGCAGCATATGGTTCAGGTCAGCGATGCATCTGTCCCGCATTCACAGCAGGAAGGAGTCGGATCTGAGTTTCCGAATAAAGCGCCACCATGTGTTTGTGTGGGAAGGTCCAGGTTAGAGGAGACGGCGAGTCGAGTGTCTGCACAGTTGGCGAATCAAAGCGAGTCGAGCTCTCACTTTTATTACTTACACAATATGTTGTTCTGAGAGAGGACATGGGTGGACAATGTATTAAAGGTCTTCTATCTTACAAAATGCACTTTTTAATGTCCTTTATGTGGCGGAAACTTCTGTAGCAATGGAGAGTCAGGACTCAGAGAGGCACGAGGAGAGCTGGAGCTTTGATGGCAAACACTGGTTGTCGTGGCTTCCTCCCTTGTCTTTCCATCAAGCCACTAGACGCCTTAAACAGACAGTTCTAACTCGTTTCTTTCCCTTAAATTACTCACAGTTTGAAGTGTTGCTTGGTCTCCGATTTAGACGATGTTGCGATGTGTTTGCTCAAAATAAAATAACACACTTTTGCACATGCAACAAAGAAAATAGGCCTTTACAATATTCAAAAGAAATAGGCAAAACTCAAATAAAATAACAAACAACTTGGGTATTCTTTCTTTCTTGATAATGCTTATAACTTCATAACTTAAAGGGTACTTGTACGATTTGTATGTACGTGTGCGGTACGGTTAAAAACTGTTCCTCGACGGCATCTCTCAACAGGTTGCCCATCACTGTGGCTTTAGCACAGGCGCCGTGGGAAATGTAGTCCTTTATAGTGCGTTGACTCACAATTCTTCTTATTCTTCTTATAAAATCTAAATACTGGCTCTAACACTGGGGGTTTATTTGGAGTTACGGCCGGAGAATTGAAAAAACAGGCGGTGTGTCACGAGTTAACACAACGGTTGCCAAACCAATTCTGAAGAACTCTTTCTGCAGCTCGAGGTTTTAACTAGTTCGGAGTGTAATAATCAACATTCTTCATCAGTGAGACTAAAGCAATATGGACTCTGAATCTAACTAGAGCTCTCGTCCATAGGAACCTACGTCCCTGAACAGTACACTACCTCATGGCGGCTTGTGCTCGGTCACAGACTGGCAACTACAATGCGCCCAAGCTGCCCCTCCTCAAGAGAGATAGCAGCAATACCCAAGGCGGTAGACCTATGCCGTGAGAAAGGACAGTGAGAGGAGAAAATGATGAACTGTGTCGAAGGTTGAATAACTAAGCAAATTATTACACTTTAGACATAAATATGTGTCCCCGGTGTGCCAGGGAACTCACAAAGTGTCAGAAAATAAAACTCTCTCCCAAGAATTCTCACCAGGCACAAGCTACCCCTCCTCTTTATTTAATTGTTTTCAAGCTAAGGACCCAGATCAGCCATTCTCTAACAGGGCTGAAATAGAGGGATATGAGGGATGTCTAAAATGCATGATCTGTTTGGTATTTTGAGCAAAACACATCATAAGGCGCGTTCACACTGCAGTACTTTTCACACTTTCACAGTTCCGATATAGTTCCGAAATGTCACGTTCACACCAAAAAGAGCCGGAACTAAAATTAGTTCATGAGAACCTTTTTACCCCCTTTTCCGTCCCTGCTAGAGAGCAGGTACCTTCGTGGGAGAAAAAGGTTCCTATGTCTGATTGGCTGGGCGGATTGCAAACCACGCCCCGTAAAACTCCCAAAAAGTTTTGTGAAGCCGCCATTTCATTATCCTCGCATTAGCATTATTAGCATTAGCATTAGCCCAGTGCAGAAACGCAGAGAGACTAACTTATGGCAACACAAAAGAAGACATGGGAGCGGTGGAGATGAGGAGGTGTCAGCGTTCTGGCGATTTACTCGTAAGGCCAGTCCCCAACTCCGGGGACTTCCGGCCGGGGACTTCGGGTGGCAGTATACGCCGTGAAGTGGTTTGCGGCCTGCCAGTAAACCCAAAGCAGAAGATGAAGAAGTGACGTCAGCGTACTTAGCGTACTTAGTTCATGAGAACTAAAGAGCTTTGTGGGAAAAGTACTGCGGTGTGAAAGCGCCTAAAGACATGTTTTGTGTATATTTCTATATATCTGAGACCCATAATATATGCTCAAAAATAGCATGATAGGAGATCTTCAAGTAAAGGACTGCGAGGGAAGGGAAAAGAACAAGAAGAAATAAAGATTAGAGAAGACAAGAGGAGCGCTGATGGATTATTGATGCCACTTCTTCTGTTGCTGTTTTGTCTCTGCTCCGTGCAGCGCTGTGACCTTTAGCGAGGGTGTAATTTAAGCACGGGGCCTGAGCATAATAATATATCAGAATCCATAGCGTCTGCCGCGCACTGAGCAACGAGAAGACAGCAGGCTGGATGCTGACAGGCGGGATCGTGGTCCTTCACCCAGACGGCGTATTATATCAGCCTGGCTCTCATGGGGGAGAGGAGCAGCCACAAGCTCCTCTTCCTCTTGGAGACAGCGTGACCCCAGCAGCTGAGCTCAACGCAGTTCAGAAGCCAGGTTCAAGCTCCACGAGAGCACAATTCTATATTTAGGACGTAACTTTAGGACATAACTTTAGTACTGTTTTCTCTTCTGAGATAATCAAACCGATTGACAGGAAACTATGGCAGATATTCATGCTGTAGAACAACTACGCAGAAATCCATGCATTCAATAGGTGACCTTTAAGGGAACCTAGAATGCTTTTTTTTTGTTTCCCTTTCCTGTAGTGTGTTATATACATTTGTGTGCATGTAAATGGTTTCTCTCTTTTTAAAGGTATGGCACTTAAATGTCTCAGAAATACCAATCAGACTGAGAAGACACCCTTTAGGAATTCAACCTGATCCATGGTTGAACCCTTTGGTCCCATGCTAACATGCTAAGGGACGGCAGCTATACCGCTATCTCCTATCGGGGTAATCCTGTGGATAAACTAAGGATTATAGGCAGATTATTTGAGCTATTCTAACCAACGATATAGCATTCACAAGCACATCATGTACAGTACATGAAATGTAGGGAGAATTATAAATCACTTTGCTGATTTGAACTGGTTCATTGAGTTCAAAGTCACATTCACTGAGCATATGTGTCATTATTTAACCCTCTCTGATCAAATCGTTCATTTATTTTAGTGTCAACATAAGTGTTTGTCAATTCTGTTCCACTGTCCGTCACTTTGTCAGATTGAAACTTTTTGGAGAAGGTCACAGGCTCATAATTCCCCCAACCCTACAATAGTTTCTGTTTTCACAAGTAAGCCAATAGAGACATTTGTTGGTTTGAGAAATAAGCACTTAGTCTATTTATTAGACCAAAATAATATACAGAATTCCCATCGATGAGAGACTGGCCCCTAAACCAATCTATAGTCCACAGATTTCCCTCAGGGTCACAGTTTCTATTCCTGCTGCTGAGGTGGAGGAGAATCCTGATACACTTCTATCCTTAGCTGCTATCGATCTGCTGACATACAACACCTGTCTTTCCAATCCTTAGCCTGTCCTTTTTATTTTCCTCCATCCATTCCCCCTTCTGCCCAAAAAACGTCTCTGTTTGAAAAATCGCACTCGTCCCCGGCTTGAGCTTCAATCTCAGGATCCATGTATCTGTGATCCTCTCCAGAATGGAAGTAGTCATCACATACAGAGCATCAACTAGTTCCTGAGCAGTGTCCTTCACATGCTGATATCCAAGAGAGGGAGTCACACAGTCTCAAGATGGAGGAATAGAAAGCAGTATTCAATGTTTACTTCAGATTAGCTCCACGTCAGAAATGAGCATGCTTGATGTCTCTCTCCATAGAGGCTGAATCATCATGTTAATCACATAGCTATCATAGGCCTCAAACAGTCCTGATGCTCTTCTAGGTAATCACACATCCTGTCATGTACACAGCTACAGTTGGGATATCTTTGTTATCATGTGGACTCTGATACTGGAAGAGGACATTCAGTATTTTCTCAACAGTCTCCAATGTCAATTTGTCGTTTTTTGAACAGTCCTTGATCTTTGCTAAATGCTTTGAGCCTCGCTCGCTCCCCTGGTATCGTTGCTCTAGATCTTTTTCCTGATACTCCTGCCAACCCAAACTAGCAAAAGTACCGCTAAAGCCCTGTGGCCTTTTGTCCTTGTTACTAAATGACCTACGTCTTGGTGTGGCTGTGTCCTGGTTTAGTTTCTTTGAAAGGACAGGCGTATCGGACTCTGAGAGCAGTCAATTTCCAACTCTTGTACTTGGAGTTCTAGCGTGAATACCCATGAACTACAATGCATGCGTGGAAAAAGTTGATGTAAGTACACACCTGCATGCATCGGGAGAGAAACTGTTTTGGACAGTGTGCAAAGCTTGCGGTCAGGTTTAGTTGTAGCCTGGTTTGTAAATGATATTTTGAGGGCAAGTTAAATAGGACACTGAATCAAACCGCTCTCCTTTCAACCTCACAAATCAACAGTGCCACGTTACCTGGGAGGTGTTTGTCCCACTTGCCCTTAAAGGGTTACTGTGCTGTTCTTTTTATCTCTAAAATGGCTCTAAAAAAGGAGACATCCCTTACCGCAGGAGGCCTCCGGAGTGAATGGCTTTCGAAGCACCGGAGCATATTTTAGTTCATGTCCTAGAGAAGCACGTTGCTGCAGCAGTATGAGCCCTATTTACTGCCACGTGCGGGAATCACACACCCTTCTGCAATCACAAAAACACACACAGCAGGGACACACACTTCCCAGGATGAAGATGGTAATTACTCTCATCACTTCCTTTCTTTTTTAGCTCGAGGCAATCACTCTCTGAATCAGGTCAAGGATGGTTCTGTTTTGGCAGGATATGGCACTTACTAGCTTCAAGTCATTTGGATATATAAAGTGTTGTTCAGGTTCAAGGTTCAAGGTTCTTTATTGTCAAACTAACATAGCTACAGAGTAATTACGTCGTTGAAATTCTTAGGTCACAGGCTTCTCCAGCAATGCAACACAATAATACAGATCAATATTAAAACAATATCAAAGTATATTATATTAAAAGTAATATAAAAATGAAAAATAAAAGTGGAAAAGTGCATTACGAGTCTATATACAAGTTATTGGAATGAAATATTAGATAATAGATAAATAATTACTAAGTAGCACATGAATGTTCAGGACTAGCATCAAGGGTTTTTGAGGCAACATTCCTAAAAGGTTGTACAGAGCGGAAGTAATGCTACAGTGAAAAACAAAAGCTTTGATCCTGTGGAGCTCAGGTGATTCAGGATGTGAGAGGCAGGAGCATCAGTCCCTCCCTCCAGCTGCTTGCTGGCACACACACTGACGACAAGGTTAGCAGCCCTCTGGCTTTCACCATCTGCATTTCCACTTCAATTTCTGGCGCCCCAGGTCCGTCCTAAAAACCTTGTTTGGCAGCGGCAGTATGCAGACGGCATGTGGCTATAACACTTTGCCGTAGCATTCAAGCAATTGGGACGTCCTTCAATATGTCACGTGTCGATCCATTTCCAGTTCATGTGTTGGTGGGACATTTGGATGAACCTCCCATATTCACCTTCCTCATCACTTTCCTCTTACCCCTTACAGATTGCACTGAATGACATTTCCTTGCCATCCAGAGAGTAACACCAGCAACACATGCGTCCCCCCCCCCCCCCCCAGTTACTCCTCATCTCACTTCTCACCTCTCCTCCTACACACATCCTTCAAGTTGTGTGTCTCATCTTTAACATATTGAATGGAGATATAGAAATGGCTTCCTTTTCTGGCACCAGTTGTGTTTACAGATCGTGTCGGTGCACATATTGCTTCATCCTCACAGCCTCAGGATTTGCAAAGCAATGCTTTTTGCTCCCAAGTCAGCGTCCTCTTGCCTCTCCATTGACACCCTTGATGGCGTCTCTGTTGAGTTTGTTGATACCTACAAATATCTGGGCTTTTAGTTGGACAGTAATCTGAACTTCAAATACCATATTGAAGTTCTAACTAAGAAATTGAAATTCACTCTTGGCTTCTTTTTCAGACTTAAATGTTGTTTTTCAACTTCATCCCGTAAAAGGTTGGTCTCTGGATTATTCCTGTCCCAGCTGGACTGCGGTGATACCATCTATAGATGTGCCTGTCCCCTGTGTTGGCCAAACTTGACCCACTCTACCATGCTGCACTGCGTTATATATCCAATGCACCCTATAGGACTCATCATTGCACACTGTATAGCCTAACTCCTCACTTACTATGCGTAGGATGCAGCACTGGTTTTTATGAATGTATAAAGCCATTTTAGGAAAGCTTCCACTGAACATATGAGCCAGATTTGCTCCAGTTTGTGACTCTTACAACCTCAGAACCAGAGCCTGGATACGGTTCCAGGTTCCTGCTGTGCGGACTGAGGCTGGGAAAAGGAGTCTTTTTTTATGATGGTCCTTGGTCTTGGAATGACCTTCAATCACGCCTCAAACTGAGGGCACTTGTCTCTATAGCATGTTTTAAGTTGAAGTTGTCTGAGGTCCTTACTACCAGCTGCTCTTGCAGTAATAAGTAGTACCTTTCTTACTGTCCTAATGTGTTCAATGTAGTGACTGCTTTTCCTCTTGTTTTCTATATGTTCTCTGTATTTTACATGTTTGTGTAATAATGTGTAACGTTGCTGCCTTCTTGGCCAGGTCAGCATTGCAAATGAGATTCTATCTCAATGCTTATATCTGGTTAAATAAAGGTTAAATAAATAAAATAAAAATGTCCCATAAAGATATTCCCTGTTCCTGCATGTATTTTGCAGCGTTTTGGTCCAGGGTACATTAAATCCTGTTATCTTTAAATAATGCAATGTTGTCCTGAAAAGATTGGCAAGTCCCCGGGTGTTGCACTTGCTGATTATGTTGATTCTGGCTGTAAAATAAGTGGTGTGTGTCTAGAGAGGACATTGGACTCGATTGTACATAATCTAACTTCTCTCTATCGCAGGAAGATTTGATATTATGAGGAAATACAATGTCAATATACATATGCCTCCCAAAAGGCCCCTCCTTTCTAATGAGGCTATGTGTCGAACGCTTAAGAAACAAGCTATGTTTCACTAAGGGTGGGAATACAACATGTCCACTGACTGCCTGGCCACATTATAGCTTCATATTTCCGGCGCTGTTTTTGAAGGAAAGAGAGAAAGTGTCTAAAAATACCGGCGACCCCTGCCTTTTGGTGACGAAGGGAAACAGCCGACTCAGCGAGAATCTACCCTTCACAAGCGATCATGTCGCACTGATAGAGGCCCACAAGCAGCGTGATGGAGATATCCCACAAGGCATCTGCCTCGTACAGTACTGTCCTCGCTGAGGGCTCGGTTGGAAACATCACACATTCGGACAACTCTTTCACACATCAGTCTGCTGATGCCGAGAAAACTCTCACCTCCAGCTGGTGAGCGGCTCCCCAAAGCTTCAGCCTTTCTAGTTTAGGATTACAACTGCTGGAATATACAGTTGCAAGAAAAAGTGAACCCTTTGGAATGACCTGGATTTCTGCATAAGTTAGTCATAAAATGTGTTCTGATCTTCATCTAAGTGACAACAATAGACAAACACAGTCTGCTTAAACTAATACCACACAAACAATTATATGTTTTCATGTTTTTATTGAACACACCATGTAAACATTCACAGTGCAGGGTGGAACAAGTATGTGAACCCCTAAAGACTTCTTCAAGAGCTAATTGGAGTCAGGAGTCAGCCAACCTGGAGTCCAATCAATGAGACGAGACTGGAGGTGTTGGTTAAAGCTGCCCTGCTCTATAAAAAATACACACCAGTTTTGAATTTGCTATTCTTAAGAAGCATTGCCAGATGTGAACCATGCCTCGCACAACAGAGCTCTCAGAAGACCTACGGTTAAGAACTGTTGACTTGCATAAAGCTGGAAAGGGTTCCAGAAGTATCTCTGAAAGCCTTGATGTTCATCAGTCCACGGTAAGACAAGTTGTCTATAAATGGAGAAAGGTCAGCACTGTTGCTACTCTCCCTAGGAGTGGCCGTCCTGTAAAGATGACTGCAAGAGCGCAGCGCAGCATGCTCAATGAGGTGAAGAAGAATCCTAGAGTGTCAGCTAGAGACTTAAAGACATCTCTGGCACATGCTAACATCTCTGTTGACGAATCTACGATACGTAAAACACTGAACAAGAATGGAGTTCATGGGAGGACACCACGGAGGAAGCCACTGCTGTCCAGAACAAACATTGCTGCACGTTTGAAGTAATGTTTCATGAATTACTTTGCTATTGCAACATCCCAATTACAACCCTTTTAACCATCCTTCACCATTACACTTGAAGCCTAATGTATGTGTGACTGCAACAACACATGCCTTATGGTCCCTTGTGTAAAACAAACACTCTATTCTAATGTTAGTATATCTTTCAAAAAGGAGGCATCTAATGAGGCGGTGAATCAGTGAGAGTTATAGTCTCTGGAAGCACACATCTGTTCTGTACACATCTGGGCTATCAGCGGTCGCTTTCTCTCACGTTCTACCTCTTATCTCCATCTCTCTGTTCTTCTTCATCTGTAACCCCCCTCTCCCCGTGTGACAAAAATACATATTCTACTTATATCTCCAAGTAGAGAGTGAAAGGTCGCACATAAGCCTTGAGAGCTTCACTGTAATCACTGTCACTGCTACTTCATTGCCATGTTTCCTGCCATATGTGAAGGGACATTAGGCGGTTCTACTTAAAGCTGTTTATCCCAGGCTGTTGTTTTTTAATGAATGCAGGATTCTGATACTTCACATCTCCCAGATCTGGATGTTTAACTGAACAGAACTGTGTTAAATCATAAGTGTGGGCTTATTCTTGTGAGGGTGACAAGAAATATGTGGCTGTACCGTTTCCCAGATTTAACCTGATCAGGAAGAGGCCTGAGAACCATACAGAAAGTAAATATGAAGTATACTTGGATGGAGGCCAAGGAAAGATCAAAATGCCCTAAGAGTGCAATTCTCTTCCTCTCTAAAGCCATGAAAAAGGCTTTCTCTCGTCGTGATTGGCCAAGAGGAGGAATGCACCAAGCTGCTCTTAATTTTGAATCATGAGCCAACAGGTGAGCTGAATAACCTCCAATCAAATCAGGGGGATTGTGAGCAAGAAGAAAACCCCTTAAAGCACATGCGTTAAACTCAAGGCCCGGGGGCCAAATCAGGCCCTTGGTGGATTTAATTTCGGCCCGCAGGATAATTTCTAATTACTATTAGATCTGGCTCGCCGGTATATTGCACGCACACCTTCACTCCATCCTGAGGGTCTCCTCAGCATTGATGACCTTGCACCCAAGATGAGATGCCAAGTGTCTGAGCTAGCATCACAGAGCAGCACACTGAGTTCAATGGATGCTTCCTTCTGCACTTTCTCTCACGACAACAGGGCATGTTTGGTTTCTCTGTGAGGGAAATAGTTTTGTTGAAGTTGTTGTTGGCCTGTGGGAAAATGTAATCATAAGAAATGACTCTGGAGAAGCTGCAGATAGAGCCATAAGAAATGAATGCAACTGATTATTTAATGTTTAAAGTTGTTTTTATAGGCAATCATTTAAGCTTTGTTAGTTCCAGGTTTAATATGTGCAATAAGTTCAATTCAATAAGTTCTGCAATAAACATTGAACCAGTCCGGCCCTCGACTAGTACCTATTTTTTTTTATTTTGGCCCACTGTGTATTTGAGTTGGACCCCCGTGCCATAAGGTTCATGTGTGGGAGAAAAACTCAAACTCAAAAACGCAAAAAGCATAATATGGCCTCTTTAAGTAACTGCCATTGACTGCAAGAAGCCCACTGAGGATTTGTCTATTGTAAAATCAAAAGATGAACAACCTGTACACCTCTGATATCCACCAAAACACACTTACTAACAATTGATTCAGTAACTTATTCTCATTTGGAAGTCACAACACCATAAACAGGCCCCACAAGACTTCTACAGAATTATTCATCACCAACATGAGCGTGATAAAAACATCTAAAATATGTAGCCTGTTGTGTTGCGCCAGAACAGCCCGGGCCCCGTTAATCATTCATATCAGATCAAAAGCAGCAAAGAAAACGTGTCGGACAACATGAGGAGGATACGTCCCCAGCTGACCCAGAAAGCGACACAGGTTCTGGTCCAGGCTCTCGTCATCTCACGCCTAGACTACTGCAACTCCCTCCTGGCTGGTCTACCTGCATGTGCCATCCGACCTCTGCAGCTCATCCAGAATGCAGCGGCTCGTCTGGTCTTCAACCTTCCTACATTCTCCCACACCACTACGCTCCTCCACTCCCTTCACTGGCTTCCGGTAACTGCTAGAATCCACTTCAAGACACTGGTACTTGCGTACCATGCTGCGAATGGATCCGGCCCTTCCTACATCCAGGACATGGTTAAACCGTATACCCCAGCACGTGCACTCCGCTCTGCATCAACCAAACGGCTCGCTGCACCCTCGCTGCGAAGGGGACCCAAGTTCCCATCAGCAAAAACACGTGGGTTTGCTATCCTGGCTCCAAGATGGTGGAATGAGCTCCCCATTGAAATCAGGACAGCAGAAAGCCTGCACATCTTCCGGTGCAGACTGAAAACTCATCTCTTTCGACTCCACTTCAAGCGATAGAATTACTAACAAAGCACTTATATACTAATAAAGGACTGGCTTATCTAAAGCCAGCTGAGTAGCACTTGAAATGTTTTAGCTTTATGAAACCTGATGTACTTATCATTCTGTTTTCTTCAAGTTTGTATTTTGTTGGTCGAACGCACTTATTGTAAGTCGCTTTGGATAAAAGCGTCAGCTAAATGTAATGTAATTAAAAAGGCTTATTTGAATATTTTGTTTAAGTGACTGATTGAAATGTAAGTTATCTCAGATGTCTTTACAGCAGTCCACATAATGAATCTGCCATTCCCTGAGAGCACATGTAATTGAATACAGAATAACACCTCTCTTTTTCTCACAGCTCCAGAAGAAAAGGGATTGCATTGTGATTGCAGCAGGAGCAACGAGTCTGCAGTCATTACAGCTGCTTGTAAATTAATCCAAGCCAGCCGGCGCAACATCGATTTTTGTATTTCTGATTGGCCCTCTGCTTCTGCCCAGAGAACTGCGGGTAGAAAAAACGCAGAGCTTAATTGATGCTGTCATGGTAAGAAACCAGGTTATCATTCTTCACCCAGAACATTTTCCTCGGCTCCTGTCACTGTGGCAATACTGCTCTACTCATATAAATAGAAATGCAGACACAACTACTCTGCTTATAACAACCTGGCTGAAGTGGAGACACACAGCTGGTGGTTATTCTTCCGTAAAATACATATTCTGCTCCAGAGGGAAGCTTTGGTGTCTCACAGGGACCATTTGGCGTGCAGACTGAAGTCAATACACAAATGGATCAAGACAGCAAGTACATATATAATACATAGAAGTACGCTTGCATTACTGTTGTCCTCGCCACTCATCACCAAAACTCTAGGGGGCAAAACCTCCTCCCTGATGGAAGCACATAAAGTCACTAATTATTCTGTTTCATGCTTAAGCCAATGGACATCTCCGACAGGATTTTGTGAGACTAATGTGGGTAAATCCTTACACCCAATGGGTCCAGGAAATGCTTCCTCAGTTGGGATGTTGTTTACATTTTAAAGGAGCCCTATTATACTCATCTTCAGGTTCATATCTGTATTTTGTGACATGTCTCCATGCTTTAATGTTCAAAAAGCTCTTTATTGTTCTCATACTGTCTGTGCTACAGCACCTCTTTTCACCCTCTGTCTGAAACCAGAGCCCAGTCTGCTCTGATTGGTTAGCTGGCCGGCTCTGTTGTGATTGGTCAACCACTTAGAGATGTCCCGCCCCCTTAACCTATCACGTACAATGTGCAGGAGCTTAAGACAATTAATCTGTCAATAGCGATCTGGTTTTTGTTCTTTTCCAGATGTCTTAAAAGTAATCGAGGTTCTCATTGAGTGACTCCAGAGATGTGACTTTAGATACCGGACCCATAGTACATTTCCTCCAAAGTCCAGGGACCTTCTACAGTTCAGAGAAGATGGAAGATATATGACATGACGATGAGTTGTCAGGAGTTTACCCCGAGTACTCTCCTTGATACGACTGAGAGATTTACACACAGCAACTTCATCCGTCAGCCCTGCTCTTCCCTGTCTGGACTCTAGACAGTTAATGATTAAAACTGGTGCTTCAAACCCTGTCCGGCATATAACTCCTTTACCGACTCAATGTCAGACACATCAGTTCCTACCTCCATCCTCCATCCTCCTTTTATCCTGCAATCCACCCATGAATTCAAGGCTTTATCTATTTCCATTTCTCAGGTCAGGTTTATGTTGTCATACATCCGTCTTCACAAGCTTATGGACCTGTCTTTGTTGAGGGCTGGTTTTCTTCTTATTCATCTTTAATACAAAGCTGTGCAAGATGGTACATGTTTGACAGGGAATGACCTTGTTTTACAGAAAGTAAAAACGTCTCAGTATTGGTTACAGCTCATGCTATGTAACTGCAACGTCCCCGGATTTAAATCCATCCTTGATACATCCATCCTATTTTAAAATATTGTAAAGCAAAATCAGCAAATGTTGATATTTAAGAATCGGGAACAAAAAACGTTTTAGCATTATTACTGCCATTTATTACATGGTTTAGTTGAATACTCGATTCTGATTGGTCAATTCAGAACACGTGACACGTTGTTAATCCAGAACAGACAGAGCGCTGTCAAGGATTTATTGACCGTTGTTAAGGACGCTCACATCTGCAGAAAGAAATCCGTTCAATTGAACTGTATACAGTTTGGCCGAAAAGCAAACTGCATGCAGAACTGGGACAAGAAAACAGCGGAGAAGTAACGGGGCAGAAACCCTCCTTTTTACGCAGCGGTCCAGACATACACATCAAACGGCGACACATATTCAGTTGCCAGTTGCTTTGGCATCAGGGCAGGGATATCTAGATACTTTCCAACCTTTGACATGATGAATTGTGCTACTATTAAAGCAACCAACGATGTTTTCAAATCTGTAATCAAAAAGCTCCTCAAAAACACTATTGAAGCACTTCCTGCCGTTGCTCCGTTAGTTCAAACGGTAACAACGGACTACTTTTCTTAGCGGATGCATGTCGTTTAAAAAACACAATAGCCTACTATTTTTTAAATCAATAAAAACATTTTCTAAATCTATAAAAGCATTTCAATTAATATCGGGAGTCATATCGTTACTTTGTTGAGAATGTGGCCATGTAATCATGCTAATCAAGATCCCTCCGCTTCGCATCGGGCTCCTGATCTGCCTGTCGGGTGTTCTTTTCCCCATAATGACCGCCTCGCTGCACACACTCCCTCACTTCATTTACTGTTATCCAACTCGTGAGTCTAGTTATTTACATATAATGTTGGATGGTTTGATCTATACCAAATAAACATATTTCAAAAAGGTGAATTTATAAAGTAACAAGTAAATACATCTGTAAAATAAATGCAGTAAAATGTACACACATTTGAATCTAAAATGTAGTAGAGTAGAAGAATAGAAAGTAGTATCAAATGAATATACTATGGTAAAGCTGAAATGTGTACTTAAGTATAGTTCTTGAGTGAATGTACTGGGTTACTTTCCACCATGTTGGCATGCCATACCGAGCTGTCTTTATCTTCTCTACTTCTACTCTGTTCTCTATACATCAAAGGCAGAAAAACATGTCCCAGTTTTAAACAGTTTTTTGTTTCTTCAGCGTTATGACCAGATCGGCTAATAGAGCTTTGCAACATGTCCTGTTAGATGTCTCATAGGGCAGGTAACATACTGAATAACATGACTAAGGGAACGACCTGCAGTGATGTATACAATCCCCAGTAATAGCGTTAGGTGCTCTGCAGTCACTTCATCATTTTAATGCTGACTGATGTTGCATTGTCAACATTTAATAAAGGGCGGATAGAATCACCGGTGAGAAATTATAACAGGAATTCCCCTGGCAAATGAAAACGGAAGAGTCTAAGGCAGCGGTATTTGGTGCAGCGTTGACCTTCTTCGGGATATATTCTACAGCCTTCTTTTAAAACCACAGGTGTTTAAACAACGCTAATGTCAGAGTTACAACACTGAATGAGAAACTGTCAGATGTACTCGAGTCTGCGAGGCTGGTTTGGCCAAACAGGGTGACCAATATTGAAAGAAATAGCTTGTGACATCCATGATATTACAATGGCAATGTCAGACAACAGGAGTACCGAATGTTCCGTTCTTGTGCAGGAAGAATTAATAAAGACAAGAAACAAAGTGTACTGCTGCGACATGTCGTCCATGATTAATGCTAGGTTTGAAAGGCTTAATGCGAGGCATCTAAATGTGGCATTGAGGAGAATCAGAGGGGAGCTACAAGAAGACAAAAATATTCCTGTTATGCTTCTCGGTCTAAAGACACTAATTAAACCCCCGTCAGAGTTCAGCCCTTTGAAATGGACACATAGAAACGAGGAAAATGTACCGAGAGAAGATGAAAGGCAAAAGCGGGAAAGGAAATGACGTCAAGGAGTGAGATGGGGGAGAGAAATATTTTCTGGTCTGGAGAGGAGTGATATGTGGCAGTGGAGGAAAAGGTTGCTCTGAGATATGATCTCAACAAAGGTATCAATGGAGTGTGTCTTTATCACCTGAGAGCTGTTGGCCCTTCCATGCTAAAACACACACACACACACACACACACACACACACACACACACATACACACACGCACACATTCACACTCGCTCACACTTTTCTCCCGTCTGACTTCATTAGCTAAAACACATGGCGAGCTCTGCAAGTAATTGGCTGCCCTTTCAGCCTCCTTATAGTCAGAGGAGAGTCAAAGGAGGCAAGAGAACACGAAGCAACATTACTGTCAAATATTCAAAATATCCTCTCCAAACTTATTTTAACTTTAATCCTCTGATCTTTTCACACGCCTCTCTGTCCCTGCTTTATTAGATTTTTATTAGAAGTCTAAATGACACACCATCCGTGTCAAATGATTCTGACCCAGTGCGTTTTGATTGGATTCAGCTAGATGTCCCAACAAAGAGGGATTTGAACAAGCATGTTGCTTAAGCTCCATAACTGATTTGTTTTGACTCATTTAAAAGCATTCACAAAGCAGTGGCAACAACCTTCTTCCTCCAGGTTCAATTACATAAATCAAATGTTTTATATATAGCCCGATATCGCATTTGCCTCTTTACAGTTTCTACAGCCTATGACCCTCACAGTGCAAAAGGAAACACTCCAAAATAAATCTCACAATTAACAGAGGTAAGAAGGGAGGACACATTACATGCCACTTGTTAGACGCTTTTATCCAAAACTACTTACATACACAACGACATGCTGACTGCATTGGGACTCGAACTTGCTATCCCCTGATTCAAAGTTCAGCACCCTACACCACTGAGCCACGGACCTCAACGAAGGACAAACAGACGTGCAATAGGTGTCATAGACGAAAAAAGATAATAAACGTACAACATAGACAATCCTAATGATAACACTGTGAATGTGTCAGGGCTGTCAATGCTAATGAGGTCACACTCGCAATACTTTAAAACTTCCTCCTGTAATTCCAGCCTTACCATGAATTGAACGGCAGTGAAAAGGCAAACAAAGCAGAGGACTCGTACCTGTGGACCACTGGACATCAGTACGCAAACCCTCACTGTAACGACACACCTGACCCATGACCCATGTTCTGCACTTGTGTTGAAAACCATGAAAAGGCATTCTACCGAAGCATGCTCTAGTTTCTTGAAGTTGTACAGGAGTGGGAGATACCGGACGAGGTCACCACCGTATGAACAGAGAGTGCTCGCAGTATGAGAGAGACACCAAGAATACTACCAACCGTACCATAGGTTATGAGTAGCGCACATTATACAGAGGGGGATCACAGCTGCTCTCCGTGACAGAAGCTTTGTCAATGCTTTGCTAAGTGTTGGAAAATGTTCAGACTTCATGCCAATAATTCAGAAATCATGTGACGATAAAGTAAACAACAGCTTGTCAGACATTCCCTCACCACAACACCATACATTAATAGTATACCATACGAGTAAACACTAGTATTGAAAACTTTTTTTTGTGATTGACGTGATTATTCGATTGACAGCACATGAGTCAAGACCATCTTTTTCTATTTTTTTTTTCGAAAGGGGCAGGTAATATACGATTAGTTTCGGGGGGGGGGGGGGGCGGGGGTGGTAGTGGATCGCCGGAGCTGTAGATTAACATTAACATGCTTATTGTAGTTGTAAGTGCACTGCCTTGCGGCCTGTCGCACCATCCTTGATGGAGCATATGTGGGCTGGACCTGTATTTTAGGAAAGGAGTGAGCAGAGGGTCGAGTTGTCGATTCTTGTTCAGTTTACTGTGACTATCTCCCTCACCCTCTCAGACTTTCAGTTGTGCACGCTACTAAAGAGACACGCTACCATGGAAACCAAACAATGGTGTAGCTGTATTAAAGTCCGAGTGGAAACAGTCGTGAGTAAATCTGATTTTGTCAGAAATGTGGGAGAAATATGACCCGGGAGGAAACCGGGAGAGGGCAATGAATCGGGAGGGTTGGCAAGTATGTGTGTCAGGCAGGACCGCTGCAAAACAAAAGGGGCAGCCACGATTCATGATCCAGATACAACCTCTAATACTGGAAACATGCCTTCAGGTTAAGTCACACAGGCAGGAAGCTCTAAATAGGACCAACTCCTCCCCAGCTGTGAAGTCACACGGGGCGTCACATCTGGATTGATTGGGATATCTTTGTTTCAGCGTCCACTTCCAGAGCAGCTGCTGCCTACGCCTTATTGAGGGCGTTATGGGATGGATGTGTGACGGCCAGGAGACGCCCCTCCCTGCAGGGAAACATGGGAAACACAGACCTTCACAGAGAGAAGCCTTACCAAGCACATGTTTTTTTTGGCCACGATAAATATGCAACTGTGTCCTCGCTTCATGACTTAAGTTCCCTTACTAGTCATGAGGAATGAGACTCAGCCTGTGGTGTATAATGTCCTCTGTGTCTCTGAGAAGAAGAAAAAACAACACGGACGTCATAGTGGTTTCATCAGGATTATTTTTAGGCTCAGGCTTGAGAAATTGCGTGACAAAGCAAGGAGGACGAGGTGGACATTTAGGATGCAGAGAGGCTCTGATGAAAGATGCTACTGAGATGCATTATGGGAACGAACGATCCAGTGTTTTTCACCCAAACAAAGGGACTGAAAACAGGGTATATATCTGCTCCTAAAAGTCTTCACAACAGAGGCAACAAAAATGGTAATTTGTTACCTTATATTGTATGAGTTAAGGCAACCAAGTAAACCTGGTGAAGGTGAGGGAAAGATTGTGCCATAGTTAATTACTCTGATATTTTAATTAGATCCCTACAATGAGCCATATATTCTGACCTGAATGCAAAAGTGTCTGCCAGATATTGAGCCGCTTTGGCTCCAATTTGGTATTTGTTGTATTTCTGCTTTTGTCCCTGCTTTTCTCACTGGTTCGAAACGGGCAGGGTTTTTAGTTTCTGTTTACCGTGGTGGCATGCGAGAAAAAAGACTTCAAGGTCACACTGGGTGAGTAATTGATAAACAAATAATGATTTTCTGTGTTTTTTTTTGTCTTAATTATGTAAAATACGACAAATCTGGGTCTTACAATCAAACCAAAGTGTACTCTTAGTAGAAGAAGGGATACACATTACAGTATTTGGTGTCAAAGTCACACAGTATTACAGCGCCGTACAACTTCCACTGCATATTTTGCAAGGCTAAAAGAAGGTTGCATGTCAAAGAAATGTAAACTGTGCTTCAACCTGTGTCGAATGCCTAAAAGCAGATAGTGGTGATAAAGTTGAATGGGAAAGTGGTATTAGCTTATTGCTAAAAACAACATGCTAAAGACAGAATGTAACATATGTCTCAGAAAGGACAAAAAGCAATGTCCTCCCCATTACTGATTTACCACCAGACCACACAGCCATTTTAAACTGTCCATCTCTTTGCTTTTCTCCTAATCATTATGGTCTATTTGTTCCCATAAACCCCGCAAGAGTTATCCACAGAGAACATTCTTCTGGCCTTCCACATCCATCACGCTGCCACAGGCACGGAGGCACCACGAGGTCTCAGAGTGCTTCTATCCCATGATCCTCTACTGACCTGTGCTCACGTGGCAAGACTGAATCCTTAATTGAAAGTGACTTTGATGCCGTGCTTATGAATTCCATGCATACATGCGGTCAGGGGCATCTTGCAAAGAATTTCTAGCAGCGTTGCACGAGAGTAAGGTCATCTATATATCAGACACAACACTACTGCTACTGTGAGAGTCTGCAGGAAGAGAAATACACACACTAGACACATGAAAGATCCATTGAAGAGAGATGATGAAACCAACCTACACCTGGATTGCATCATGCTCCGTGTGTAACACCTTGGGGTTAAAACCTTGTCTGATCTGTATCATGAGTGTGTGTGCAGGCGAGACAGCAGGACCTCAGCACACATGTATCTTCTTATGTAACAACTGGAAAAGTACTGCAGGCTAAACCAAACCTAAACATCAGCAGGAGGGATTTGGCCGTCTCCCAATCTGGAGTAAATTGAGTTTAGCACGTTTCCTTAGCACACATATCCCGACACAAATCAATTTGTTCGGATCACTCCTCCACCGCATTCTCATTAACCCGGGGTCACACCCACCGCCGGACTCATTATAGGACCTCTCATCACTCGCTTCTCTATTAGCCGCCCTAAATTACAACTACTGAGTAACCACGGTGCCTTTCGACCCTTCAACTGGCTCTTTTGAACATTCCTCTGTAGATATATGCAGGTGACTTTCTTCACTTTATGTTTACTTTTAGCCAAGTCGGATCATTTAAATCTGAAGGGATACTAGAGACAACTGTTTCAAATCGGTGTTGTAAAGCACTACATCTGTCATGAACAGACTTGTTATTTATGTCATATACGACACATATGTGCATTCAAGCTGGCATGCCCTGGGTCTCTGACTATTATTTTATTGATTTGGTCCCCAGCATTAAGATCAATCAGCTAGAGATTTCCAATATGGATACAATTGTAAATCACGGTTACTTGATATATGAGAGGCAGAGGTTGATGGAGCTCTATAACCGCACTGCTTGGTAAGTAAGGCTGCTTTCAACCTCTTACAAGTCAGTGAGTTATTTACTGTATACTCCCCGGACTCACTTGAGACAATAACTATACTATGCAGAGGGTTGCTCGACTAATATTGTTATAATCTCACTATTCTTACAGTAAATATCCAATTTAAAACTCTGTGAACTTACTAATGAACGGATAAAAGCCCATTTCAACAGCCTGATTGGAGAATCGCTCTATAATGTTGATGTTTTTTTCATTATCATTTGATACGCTTATTATTGTTTGGTGTAAACAATGTGAATTATTTAAGGTGATGCCTTTAAATGTCTTGTTTTGCAAACCACGTTAATAGGAAATCAATCCAGAAATCAATAGTATTCAGCATGTTGTGACATATTTGAATTCAATCAATTGTTTTTCAGTACATCAATTTATTGACATATATATATATAGACAATCACATCTCTGGTTGCTATAGAAAATGTTGTTATTAACTGTGTCAGTCAGAGTAATTCACACACAGGAACATTACAGCCTAGGCAATGATCAGTAAGGTAGAAATAAGGCAGGAAATAAGCGGATGAAATGCAATCTCTTTCTTTTCCTGTCTGCCTATTTCTGGATGATAAATGCACCTCGTAGCAGAAAGACAGATGAGATGGAGGAGAGCTAGGAAATCAAGAGCCCCACCATGCGCACCGTCCTTCCTCCACTCCTGTCCCAAGTAGAGATCATTCATAAAAAATGGCAGGCTAATATCACTCTCATCCTATTGGCTGAAAAACAAGATGTTTTGTATTCTAACTGGAATAAAGCAAGATTGAATTCACACAAAACATCAGTCTTATAATTAATCCAACTAACTGCAGGGAGTATACGGGAATGTGTTCAGGTCACACGGTGCTATGCTACAATACTCATCGGGTTATTGTCCCCACACAGCCGGAAAAAACACCGTTTCTCCGGGTAAATAAAAGCGTCTGCGTCGCTTTTTCTGACACCGATTTCATCATATTTGCCAAAGCATTGCAGAACACATTAATAATGCACGCTCGGCAAACCTCTCCGACTCCTACATATACGAAGACTCTCGTTCTTACCCAATAATGCTGGGTCTCTGTTGGGGAGGACCGTGTCCCTGCTCCGGTGCAGCGGGGCCGGGGTGCAGGACAGCCGGGGAGAGATGCACGGATGCTCGGCTCGCTTCGTTCCTGATGTGTCGTCTCCGTAAAGCTGCTGCTTCTTCTTTACTGCACACACATCCACACACACACACACACTCAGTGACTAAATGGCCCTTGGCTACAGCAGCCGATCCCTGCAAACCATGTCACCGTGCAGGCGAGAGGCAGCAGTGACTGCGGCGCGGTGCTTTGGTGCTTTGGTGCTTGGTGCTGGCGGGTTTGTTCTCTCCTCCAGAGGCTGGGTTGGGACAGGATAGCTGCGGCGGAAGACAGTGTGTGTGTGTAAGTGGTGAGCGCCAGTGGAGTGGATTTAAACGGGGGGATGGTTCGCTGGGATTACGTGGTAGGGTTTTAATTAGACAACGCTGCGCCTATTGGCACCGAGGTTGCGCACAGCCCTCCTACTTCCCTCCCCTCGCTGTTGTTCCTTCTCAGCAAGAGATAGATGCGTGTGTCACATCGTGGAATAATGGCGCACCATCCTGTGTGTGTAATATTATAATTTACTGCGCAATATTGCTGTACCTAATGATGCATACTGTGCAGGTCAAAGATGAGCACATGATATAACATGATTATAATGTTCTTTATTGACTCAGTGGAGAATATAATGTCCTTATAGGCTTTTTGAATACATTATCTGTAGTAGCATATGCATTATATGTATAATATCTATATTATAGGAGTCGTGGTCATTGTCTTTTTTCCTTGACACACAATTGGAATATGACATAGTTTGGCTAGATATTCAAAATAATTGTATTTTGTTGGAAAGTTACGTTAAAAGGTAGGCTAATATTATTCAATTGTCATTTAACTGTAGTTCAAATCTCTATAAGATGCACATTATTTTGTTATGCAGTGAGAAGAAATCGTTTAAACCTCAATTGATGGAAACATCGAACTCCAAAGCAATTGTGTCCAGTGGCACCACTTGGTATTGCAACCCCTTGCATTTCCCACAAACATTGACACAAAATAACAGATGTAAAACTGGTGAATTCTTCTTTGTCACAAACACGCCTGTTATTATTCTTACCACCAGAATTGACTTTATTCAATCCACACAGTCACATGATTTGATCTGCCACACATTTTATCCAATGGATTAAAATGAGAAAAGAGAAGTCTGGAAATCAGTGGAAACGTTTCACTATGAAGGTTCGATCATTCTGTCCGATTACATCTGGAAATTAAGAAGGACGCTCGTTTAAATGACTGTATCTCTGTTACATTTAGCGTAGGGCCAAACTGGGTTCAGGCTTTGCCCCGAATGCTGTATACAGTTTCCTTTACGCATTTGCCAAAACAGGAGCCTGTGAACAACTTTATAGAAAATCCTGTGACACCGTCTTTGACCTTTGCCCCCATTTCATGTTTATTAAACCCTGTAAAGCCCAAATATAGAAAACATTATAATTTGTTTTGTTGACCTTTCAGATGTTGTTGTAGGGAGCCTATGGAGTAGAAATGAAAGAGTTTTCACATTTTTTACGTTTTGGTAAGTTTTTAGGGAAATGTTGTAATATTGCAACGTTGGGCTTAAGTGGGAGCAGAATTCCTGTATTTCTACTCACATTGTCTGAATAAATATATTGAACAACTAAAGGCCCGGGCACACCAAGCTGACACCAAAGAACTGACACAGACGGACCCCCGACTGTTACGTCGCCTCACGTCTCCTGCGCCTTGGCCGTGTGTCGCACTAGAACACACCGCAAAGACTTCAGCCGACGGCCAAGAAGCACGCACGAACTGCGCATGCGTGAGTGGCAATACCTCTCCTTACCAGCAGGCGGCGGTAGTGTGTATTCGTCATTCAAAAGAGGCAACAACCGGAAGACAGACTGCGTGACAACCGAGAGAAGAAGAACAGACTGCGTAATATAAACAAACAACAAATAGCGTGTTCCGTTTTCACTCTACAGCGAGAAGCTAAATGAAAGTTAAATGAAATCTCAGATTTGACTTCTTAATAGTTTGTTTGGGTCCCTCACTTCCGTTTCGCTTCTCATGCACTGATTCACTAAGCTGAACAGCCAATCAGAGGGATTTATTTTGCCAACAGCCTTTCGGCCGAAAAGGTATCGGCACGGCTGAAAAGACACGACGGGGACACACCAATCTGAGTGTCGACGCTCATCGTCGTCCTGACGCCCACCGACGGCCAAAATCGGCTTGGTGTGTCCGGGCTTTAAGGATCGATTTGGAGGATTGATTGCTTACTTAGCCCTATATCAGTATAGCATGAATAATAATCACACATCATATTTTGTATGAATAGTCATTTATTAAATATGAATGCAATGGTAATCCCAAAAACAGTTCCTATTGTCAGGAAAGCAGAGACGAACGTCGCACTTGGTGCATTGTGTGTTTGTGTACCCTTTACTGCAGTGTCAGCAGCGTCCTCTCTTCACTGGACAATGTGCCACTAGGTCCTTGCGTACATCCAGTGGATGATCTCTTGGATGGGGCCCCGCTTGGTGGACTCCCATCACCTGAGGAGGGTCTCTTCTGAGCATTCAACGGGCTCCTTGATGTCACCGTCGGTGCTGGGCTCCCGTTGCCTGAAGATGGTCGTCCTCTCTCGGGTGTTTTCAGAGGAGTTGTGTTCACCTGATTAGAACAGAATCAATCAAGATACATGCCTACATTGGGAGGTGTGTGGTGCAGTGGGTTGTGCGTAGGTGTTCGGATCAGGGGGTCACAGGTTCAAACCCCACTGCAGTCAGCATGTCGTTGTGTCCCTGAGACACTTCACCCCAAATTGCTCCTGTGAGGATTGCCCACAGTATTGAGTATGTAAGTCGCTTTGGATAAAAGCGTCTAACAAGTGACATGTAATGTCAAAAATACATTAGGATACAAGTCAAAAATATTGCAGTAAAATATTACAAATAGCAGAAATGCATTCTTACCAGGATGCTAGATCTGCCTGAAACTGTTTGGCATCTTTAGAGCTTTAGGAGCCAGGCGTTGATCACAGCAAGGATGATGGCTGGCAGCAATCCCATCCTGCACACTTAATCGAGGGCCTCTCTTTGCTGGTGGCATTCAGAAATGGAAAAAGTAATGAATAAATATGTATCAATAATACATATGCTTATTATATTCTAATAGATTACCTGAAGGAATAGATAGGGAGGTGGGACAAGTGTTCATTCTGTCTGGCTTAGACTATTATCATACTAAAAGGAATGCATGCAGCACCCCCTTCCAGGTGTCCCGATGCAACAAGTATCTGAATCCTATTTACATTGTACACTTGAGTCACACAATATTACCTGGCTTAGCCTATCATCAGAATAAAAGGAATACCTACACCCATACATGCAGGTAAACCAGTTCAACCAGTCACACAATGCTGTCTGGCTGATGATAATAGGCTAATTATCATACTAAAAGGGACATTTCAGAAAGAACTGTTTCTGCTAGAAGCAGAGAAGAGTTAAATGTATTTTTGTAACCAATTAACTGATAAGATACAAGTAGTTTAAAATATTGCTACAGATATCATTTCACATGTATTCATTTATTCAATTCTGGTCTTAATTCAAAATCTTAACAGAGGACACATTTAGAACTTAGTTATAGTGAATTATCAAAGACATTATATTTCTATTTGTGTTTTATTTCCATATGTGAACATATAAGAAGGGCGGGGTCCATGACAGGTGCTCATGCTATGTTGACTACCACACTGACCCAGTGTTGTAATATTACAACAATGACATAAGCTGCTCAAAATCAGATTTGATCAATGTATTCCACAATAACTAAATATGTACATGTTCTAGACATTATAATAATCACAAAAAAATATTTGAGGCATTTTACTAACTTGAATCTGACCATCTGAATCCAGTCCAATAAAACAAAGAGATGTTGTTCGTTTGAAGATTCGGAGGTTGTGTGAGTGTATGGCCAGAGGGCAGCATTATTGACCAACAAATTGAAAAAAGTCAAGAAGGATTATCGGGACCAAAAGCGAGACCTCAGACGGAACGGTTACGTCATGACGCAAACGATGACGCAGCACCAGTCGGGCATATTTTTGTTGGCAGAATAGCCTTGTGAGGCTGAACAAAAGGACCTTTTAATGTTGTAAAATGACAACAGTGGGCCTTACAGGGTTAATAGCGATAGAAATTTGGCATTTACGTTATGTTTAATTGATTTATTCAAGTGCAGTAAGTCTGCTTTTTGCTCCACATACTGTAGATCTGATTTTCTGTTTTTCTTGTGCTGCTATTCTTCTTCCATGGCATAATCTTCAGTGGACATATTTTTCACTAGGTGGGTTTACACTGCAAGGGAAAACATTTCGACTATTTGAACTTTTCTTTTAATAACATTTTAACTATTAGCACTGCATACTTTCAATGCCCGATTTACATGTGGATAAAACAGGTGGATGTAAATGCAGCTGTTACTCTTTACTTTTGTCAGGCAACCTCTCATATAGAAGTTTATTATAGAAGCACACCAACAGACAACATACGTCAGAAGCAGGGGGGTTATACCTGCAGACATCAGTGGATATTGATGGGATGAGCAGCTTACCAGACCCTAAAAACACACACAAACACACACTCACACACACACTGCGGTTGGCCGTCTGAGCCAGACATCAGCCACAGACTTCGTCACACCTCACAGAACTTTAGAGAGCTTGGGAAGGTTTTTTTTCTTCATTAGGTCTACAGGTGACTCAGCCGGTGGTCTCACTGGACTAAGTCTGATTGCTCGTTGAAGGGACAGCTGCCCTGCGTAACCAGCGCTGCCCGAACAGGAACATCTAAAACGACACAACCCTAAAGGGAGCGTGAGCGTTCGGCAGCAGAGACAATTTCCTCAGACGACGTGTGCCAGGATGGATTTTAGAAGAGGAACGTGACGCAGAGAGGTTTCAAGGATGGTCAGCCTCTTAATCAGCCACGGTGGCATATGATGATCATGTCTCATTGGCAGTGGCGGCCGGCCAATAGGGGCGCTAGGGGCGCCGCCCCCCCTCTTCCCACATGTTTGATTGTCATTAAAAAAAATATATATATATATATTTTTTTTAATGAACAAGGTAAATATGATATAGTTGGTATCAGTAAAATGTATAATCTACAATAAAATCTCGTTTAAAATTGTTTTACGATGTCTAAAGTTACTGATAAGTCACATGTTTCCTGCCTGGCCGCAGCGTGTATCATTACCCTCTCTCGTCTGGGCGCTAAGAAAGGAGCCCTCAGCCAGAGCAGCAGCAGCCAACAAGCTGACTGTTGCTATCTGTGAACTATGCAGCTGAAACATAATTTCAGCCAATCAGCGTCGTCAGATCTGATGCTCAAAGGGCGCCCTGTCAGCGCCCTGGCCTGTGTGTCTGTGAGTTGTTTGGACTCGTATCCAAGGTGACGCAACAGTCAGTAGTTGTCGAGGATGGCTGCGTCTACAGGTGGAGACTCCGGTGCTAGTGGATCGCCGGAGCTGTAGATTAACATTTACATGCTTATTGTAGTTATAAGGGCAATGCCTGTAGCACCATGGAGCTATGTGTGGGCTGGACCTGTATTTTACAGGAAAGGAGTGAGCAGAGGGTCGAGTTGTCGATTCTTGTTCAGTTTTCATCTTCCTTACCCTCTCAGACTTTGAGTTGCGCACGCTGCTAAAGTGACGCGCTACCATGGAAACCAAACAATGGTGTTGTTGTATTAAAGTCCGAGTGGAAACAGTCGTGAGTAAATCGGATTTTGTCAGAAATCGGGAGAAATATAACCCCGGGAGGAAACCGGGAGAGGGCTATGAAATCGGGAGTCTCCCGCGAAAATCGAGAGGGTTGGCAAGTATGACACACACACACACACACACACACACACACACACACACACACACACACACACACACACACACACACACACACACACACATACACACACACACACACACATAATGTTCGTATTTAGGCTCCTGATTTAAAATGGGAATTAAATCATTTGAGCGTTCCCAAAGTACCTGTGTTCTGCAGTTTGTGTGGGCCTATTGTACTGTTGCACAGTTTTGGAAGATTCATAGCTAACCACACTGAAGATTATGGATCATCTCATATTTTTAAGCCTCAATTTGTCCTCCCCCCCCCCCCCCCCTCTAACATCACCAGAACTCATAATTGAAGGGGTAATTTCTCAAAAATGTCTTCCGGGGGAGGATCCCCCCGGACCCCCCTAGTATGGTTTGGTCACCATTTCCATAACCCCACCAAAAACAATTTCCACCAGCCGCCACTGCTCATTGGCCTTCGGCTGTTTAGGCAACACGTACTCTGATGACATCTGCAGTGAGTGCACCGCATTCACCTCCTTAGAAAGCTCCAGATGCCAATTGGAAATACCATATCCCAAAAATCACATTCAATGTTAACTTCAGAGAGGGCAGAGTGCTGAATGAAAAGGTAGAGGATTCACTTGACAGCTGGTATGACAAAATGCATGAGATATATATTATGGAAAGAACTTTCTCAATGAAGCTTCAGGAAAACACATTTGAGGAAACATGGAAAAAGTGGAGAAATTAGATATCCCCAAGACGACCATCTCTTGTTCGACTGTGCTTCTACCGCCTGAATGTATATGTATGTATGTATGTGGATGTATGTATAGGTATGTGTGTATGCATATATAGGTGTATGTGTATATATGTATATATATATGTATGTGCATGTTTAAGTAGATACATGTTAAAAGCTTCTACCTTCGAGCTTTATAATCTGTTCACTGGTATTTTACCTTTTAAGTTCATGTCTGTTACAATGCAAAAATTACATTTTAACTATTGTACACTTTGACATGAGGAGGAGATGACTTGTCAGAGGAGATATTGTAAAAACATTTGTTGAAACTCATCACGGGAAGTGACAGTCCAATCTCTCCCATCTGTTCAGAAAACACAAGGCTACCAGGGCGTCTGGAGTCAGGTGTCTTTAATATGTCCCTTAGAAACAATGGCATTAAGCCTTGGTACCTTTCCAACATGACCAAACCCTCCATTCAAACAACAGAGAAACAGCTCATGATTCGGCTGTGGCTGATGCCCCTTTCACACCAAGGCTTTTCCCATTCTAGCCCCGTGCTAGAGCTTTTCTGGTTCGGAACCAGTTCTTCGGTTCAGCTCCCGCTCTGTTCACACCTCTCAGAGCCCGACTGGTGCTGCGTCATGACGTAACCGTTTGCGTCATGACGTAACCGTTTGCGTTCCTGCTTCATAAAACCAAACCGCCACTCCGTCTGAGGTCTCGCTTTTGGTCCCGATAATCCTTCTTGACTTTTTTCAATTTGTTGGTCAAAAAACCAGCGGTTGCCATCTCTTGCTGCAATTGTTATAGAATTGCTTTGGACCGCGTGCTCCCCTCCAGCTTCCTCTGTACCAGACCAGATTCCCAGTAGGTAGCTGGTCTCTTCAGGGGACCACTGCTGCTTGTTATGTTTTAGGTTTTCCATCGTTGTGTACAAACTGAATAAAACGCGGGCTTTTTGCTGTTGTTAGAGGTTGATCCCGCCCCTGCCCCCGCCTCCGACAACTTTTTGGTGCTTGAAACAAACTGGATTCCGGAGCTTAGAGGCGGCTCCGCTGCGGTGTGAACAGGAAAAAACGGAACCGCGTTGGTGTGAAAGGGGCATAAGAGGAAGAGCTGTTATCTTTGAGTCAGAGGATGGTGGGTTCAATCCCAGCAGTTATTATTTATCCCAGTGTGTAGTGTGCTGCTTGTTAAATTTGTGCGTGATCTCACTGCTATAGTGGAGAAGAGCTTCAAAAATCACCGGACGCGATGCGATGTTTGGGGGCGGCGCGATTACATGTAAAGTCAATGCAGAGACGCGGACAGACGTGAATTCACTCCTACGGCGAGCATGAAGCGGTGGACGCCGCGCGAATCACGCGATTGAAGGGGGCCGCGTCAAACGCGAGAGTTCAATGTTTTCAACTTGAGCGTAAAATTCACGTGACGCGTTCTCTCTTCCCGGAGATATACGATACACTTCCACAGAAGGTACAAAGCAGCAATCGTTGTTCCTCCATAGCCAAGGACAGAAACAACCAAAACGATCTTGCATGGAAGTGTAAACAACCTCAACTGTCCGTCAACGGCGCGGCACGTCAACGGTATGTCTGTTTTGAACGGCGCGATATAACAAACTGCAAGCCGCGGTGAAACTCGAGCGTTTAGAGCGATTATTCCGGTGTGAATGCAGCATTACACTCCTGTCACTGAGTTTTAGGTAGAAGCAAAACCTTTGATAGAAACACAATTTATGACGCTAATAAACATTTATATCTGGCTCTTGAGAGCTCTGAGCTGAGGAAACCCTCAGGATGGAGTGAAGGTGTGCGTGCAATATACCGGCGGGCCAGAGCTAATAGTGATTAGAAATTATCCTGCGGGCCGAAATTAAATCCATCTAGGGCCTGATTTGGCCCCCGGGCCTTGAGTTTGACACATGTGGTACAGAACGTGAATACGCCGGACATTCCCAGTTCTTTTAAAACATGTATTGAAGAGAGAAGAGTCACTGTGTACAACACAAAGCTTCCAAATAAAAGGGGGACTGGTCAGAGGAAGTGATATAAAATATTATAGCAACTCAAAGATATTGTTAAAGACACATGCACAACTTTCAGAGCAATTGAAAGTACAATTGTTATAAATGTTGCCGTATCTACAGAATATTTCTAGTCTTTATGTATTCCTGTATTCATTTCCTAATTAATGTATTATTTTATTTATGTATTCCTGTATTTATTCATACATTTATTTATGCATTTATTTATTTATACTTACTGTATGTAATGTTCCGTCCTCCATACACTTAAACCAACCTTGATGTTGTTTAGCCTTTCTGAGGCTATAACATGGTTAAGTTTACGAATATTATTAAGGAATAAAAATCCCACTTTGCAATGTTTACCAGCCTCCTTAGGTTTTTCAATCACAATCATTCGACAGGAATATATGGGCCATTCTACCGAATTGATGCAAAGTCAGGTTGGAACAGTTTTGAAATGTTTTTTTCCCAAAACTTTGTCCATATATATTTTGTACCATATCTAAATTACATATATCTAGTAAAAGAACTGTACATTTTTATATCGTATTTTCAGACTGTATTGGAATGTTCTTCCTCTACCAAAAATGGTCACTACCGAAACATAGTATTATATTAACATGTTAACATTGTTTTACCTTCCCTTCTCTAAATAGTATTTTAACAAATATTTATTGAGAGTTTTCACAATTAAATCAATGCATTTTAATTTTTAATCAAATTTCAAAGTTCGATTTATACAATTCATAAAAATCACAATGCGATTTTTCTTTGTAAAATGCATAATACTGATCATATTGATTCCAGAGTTGATGATTGTTGAACTTGAACATACATTAAACCAATCAGTATCATATCATTTTAGTTGATAACTCAATATATTTAATTTTTTACAAAACATCCATTGTTTCGGTATACCACCGTATTTTGTTCTCAAGGTTGTTTCATATTCCCTCAACCTTATTGCTTAATCTTTACTCATAACATGCCTTATTTTGAAATGTGAATGTTTGAAGCTACTGACCCAGAATCAGCACTTTAGTAACAGGCTGAAATAGAGGGGGATGAGGCTAGAATGGATGATCTGTTTGGTATTTTGAGCAAAACACTTCATAGACATGTTTTTTTATATATTTGAGACCTATAATATATCCCTAACAATAGTATAATAAGAGACCTTTAAAGTAACACACTGATTTTCAGACTTTCAAACATATTTATTTCAAACTATGGGATTTACCTGCTTACCATTCCATTTTGAGTGAATTACCGAAACGCATATGTTTCGGTAGTGACTGTTTCGGTAGTGACTGTTTCGGTATTACGATTCTAGCTTAAATTGAGCATAACTAAATAATGCTAGCAAGTACATGGCTAGCATACACGTTTTTGAAGAGGTTTAGACACATAAACACCTAATATTTGCATAAAACAATTCTTAAGGTTACACGCCGATTTTCAGATTTTGGAACAGATTTATATCAAAGGTATGAGATATAGCTACTTGCCATTCAGCCATGAGGGACAGGGATGCAGTGTCACTGCCTAGTAAAAAATGCAGGGGTGTGGCTAAAACCCAGGCTCAGCCATTGGACTAAAACCCCTTGTGTTTCGGTAGTGACATGAAAACTCGGGACATGATTTTTTTAGTATAGTTTTTTTAATAAAAAATTAAACCTACAATAAATCTAAATATTCCAACTTCTGTTTGAATGTAATCATAAAGATCTTCTAAATACACCATTCAACACAATACAATAAAAATAAAAAGTGTTATTTACAGAACATGAAATGTAGATGTCAGAGTTGGGGACAGCTACTTCTCAATAGATAGTACCCTATCAATGATGTTTTTGTATATATTAAGCTTATCACTATATCATGTAATGCCTTATGTTTAAATAGACCATAACATATTCTTAGTAAATATCTATGTCTGAATACTTAATTGTTTTGTTAAACAGTTGTTCTTGTTGTGGGACCGCACTTTGCATCAATTCGGTAGAATGGCCCATATAGCAATATTTACACAAATGTATTACATGAGAATATGCTTGTATGTTCATTGAGTTATTCTAAGGCTTTACTCATTGGGAACTCGGTACAAGAAAGATCTCACTGCTGAGATGTCATATCTGCTTGTTTTACACACGTTGACCAACAGGAGGGTTTGTGTTCAAATGAAGCCTCATGAGATGAAGCTTTTTGAGAACCAATTATCTGGAACTCCATAAAGCTTCATCTCACCATCACTAGTGAGCAGCAGAGATTGAGGAGAACAAATGATCCATGAATTAGAACCTATTTTTACCAGCGACCATGACAGACAGCCCAAGGCCAACAGGTGTCGTTTATCAGCAGCCCTAATGAGGGGGATCGGGGAAGGAGTCAGGCCTTGAGCTGCATTCAAGAGCACTGCACTCTTTTTGAGAGCATTACCCACTACACTAGCATGGCTGTGTACTCTTTGTCTTCCAGATACTAAGGGAAGATATTGTAGAAAGACTGCAATGGACATACAAGTTAGGTTCAGGTTCTGCAGGATTGTCCATTACTGATGTTCTTCTCTGGACATAAGCTTGATCTGAAGCGTGACGGCCCGTCCACACGGCGGCGTGCGTTGAAGCTTCAACACTTCTGCCCATTCACTGTGACGTCACGCTTTGCCGAACTGCATTGTGGTTCCGTCGCTTTGCTTTGCACGCTTCAAAAGTAGAGCAATGTTCTACTTTTGAGGCTTCGACGGAAGCGTCAGCAAATCAAATCATATGCCAGTACAAGCTCTAGCCAATCAAACCGCGTGCTTGTGTGTCCGGGGCGGGAGATTCATGTGATTGGTTGTTGGTCAAGTTTCAGACACGCACACCGGCAAGCTTCAACGCACGCCGCGGTGTGGACGCTGCGTCAGTGTTGCTGTATCTGCAGGAGAAAAGCCTCAGAGGGACGAGCCAAGGGGAAAGAAGTGAGAAAGAGTGCCCAGCCTTGAAGTTGATAGATGTGTGTTCAAAGCCTTATACTGTGTGTGTGTGTGTGTGTGTGTGTGTGTGTGTGTGTGTGTGTGTGTGTGTGTGTGTGTGTGTGTGTGTGTTGTGTGTGTGTGTGTGTGTGTGTGTGTGTGTGTGAGTGTGTGTGTGAGAGTAATAATGCATTCACTCCTCAGCTCAGAGGGATGAGCTGGTTTGGAAGTTGCAATGCAGATTTGTTCCCTTGTTTATACTCCAGACCTTTTGACCTGACGGTGTCTCTATAGCAGATAAACAAGCACTGTGTGTCCCTGTCCCGCTTTGTTCCTGGTGTTCTCTCTGCACACACCTTCATCCCTCTCCTTGTCTCACCTCTCTGTTGTTTCACCGATGGTGAGACAGGGACGAATATCTGACTCAGCTTTTACTTATTTCATTAGTTGTTCATAACTCTGTCTCTCTGTCTTGTGAATGAGGACACTGATGTGATTGAATTACCCCCTCCTCCTCCTCTCATCCCCTCTCCTCTCCCTCTCTCTCCTCTATCCTATGTGTTTTGTGTACTGTTGGCACTTTCCCTCCTCTGAGCCAGGGTTCAATGCTGTTGTTGCACTTTCTCTGGTCTTGCGTAACTGTGCAGCGGTCGTGTTGCGTTGCATCCTCCATCTCCTCTTCCCTAGGCGCAATGGTCACTATGGGAAACATTGGCCCAGAAAACTGACCTTCATTTCAGTAAATCTAGAAAGAGTATTTTCACACCGTGGGTGGAGCTCGACTCCCTAAAGGACAGTGTCATTAGACTACTTTGTTGAAGTAGGATAACACATTGGGATCTGCTTTAGATAAGGGTAGAAACCAAAATCAGTTGAATTCATTATTTATTGATGGGAGTGTTTCAGCTTGCTGGCGTTCTCAATGTCAGTCACCACTAAGGAAAACACACTGGTGTTTAAACTCACAGGATGAAAACAACTACGCTGTCTGAGAGCCAGCCTATAATATGTCTTTTTATACAAGAACAAACCTGGTTTTGAAAGAAAGAAAACATAGAAAAAACAACAGGAAATACAATACATTTAATTCACATTTCATGCCAGCATGTGTCAGAAGTTTTTATTCTGTAAGCAGTCCCTCTAAATTATTTGTATTAAGGGAAAACCCTAACCCTAAACTCTCAGATTTTACTCATTGACATACAATTATAAAGTAATCACTGATTGCACAATGTATTGGTATTAGAATAATGTCTCTATCACCATTGGCGGATGTTGGAACAACCTAAAGTAACTGTAGCTAGCAGTAAAAGCGTCACAAGTTGCCAGACGCCATTATAAGCTAATTTGTATATTGTTAAAATAATCGGGCATTGATTTTCTTCAGTTTTGTTGGTTGTAATGCGGTGAATTATCTTTACTAGTACACTCTGGGGAGATCAGAAAGCACTTAAATGGTCTTTGTGTGAGTCACCACACTTTGAGATGTGGTCATACGATGGGGTAAAGTGGTAATGAAATGTTGAGAGGAGACACTGTAGGCTATGATGTGGGGACGCAGAAAATAAACCACATAGGCTGGCTACACTGCAATATATGTTGTTAAAAGAATAAGTCACAAAATCAATCATTCTTGCAGCAAAGAGACAATGGTCTCCTAAAGAAAAGCGTGTAGCCCAAGGCTAGGAGAGAAAGTATGAAAAGCATCACTCCTAAAAGCAACAACACAGGTAATTAAATATCTAACGGACTCTTGTTACTGTCAATGTGTTGCGCCTTCAAACCCAAGATGAGCTGCACTCACTGTGTCGATTCAGAAGGTCTGCTGAACTACCCAGAGGATGTGTATTCCCCTGAAGGACAGAATTTAACTTATGTGTTAATATCATCTCCCTGCGACTCCCTCCTCACACCACAGCACCTCCAGCTGCAACGCTTGTGTCTAGAGGAGTTGTGCTTTATACAAAATTGATATAAAGTTATTTCTCCTGTGAAATACAGTGCCTGCGGGTATAACGATCAGAGAACACTTTTACTATGGAGCTGGATTGCCAGGGGTTTGTTTTTCACCTCCTAATGCGCTCATGCAGCCGCAAATAAGCCAAATCCAAACAAACACACCTGTGATGCGTTCAATGACCTGCATCCAGCTTATAGATTGCGTCACTGCTGTTGTGTCGCTAGGATACAGCTTAGCTTTTTCTTACTCCAGGGCTGCTTCTCAATGTCAAGCAAGGATTCTTCAGTGCCTCTATTTCAATCAATCAATCAATCAATCAATGTTTATTTATATAGCCCAATTTCACAAATGTTACATTTGTCTCAGTGAACTTCACAGTTTGTACAGAATATCAGTATGCCAATACGACACCCTCTGTCCTTAGACCCTCTGTCCTTAGACACCCTGTCCTTAGACCCTCTGTCGTTAGACCCTCACATCGTACAAGGAAATACTTCCAGAGAAAACCCACAGTTTAAAGGGAACATGGGAGAAACCTCAGGGAGAGCAACAGAGGAGGGATCCCTCTCCCAGGACGGACAGACGTGCAATAGATGGCGTGTGTAAATCGAAGAGATAGGTAGTCCAAATGTTTGGAAATGCATGTGTCTATAATAAGAAGATCAATCCACGAGGATGTCAACAATCTGGTGGGAGCCATCAGGGAAGTAGTATGGTGAGAGTCAGGCAGGACCGCAGAGACAGGTTCAGCCACGACTCAGGATCCCGGCGTAGATATAGACACCAAAAATAAATTTGGGGGAAGCTGGGTTATTCGGAACATGAGAGAACACAGGTACAGACAGACAGAAGGAAGAAGTAAGGTGTCCCCCGACAGTCTAAGCCTTCAAGGATGCTACGTCATCGAATCTCGTCGAAGGACTGTTCCAATCTACACGATCCTTGGAATTCTACTGAGGACTGAATCCTTTCAAGGCTGCTCATGTGTATCCTCGGCGGTCTTAAAAGCCCCACAATGCTTTGGGCACGGACCAATTTCCCAAATCGTGGGCGGATAATGGCTGAATCCAGGCAGTACACATTTAAATGTAAGTATGTTCAGTGGCGTAGGAAATGTGCACATGACCTGTGTTTAAAGATTATAGTCCGTTTGAGTTTTGCCCGTGTGAAAGCGGACTATTAGGTTTGAATGAGACTTTAGAGCGTGTTGCACCTACATCAATAATTTAAAAGAACCTTGTTTTGACTTGTTTTGTTGTGTGGTTTATGCTACAATGTGCACCAATATGTGTACAAAGGTTTGCAGACATCAAGTATGATATGAATACAAATGTTATTATTGATTGGTGATGGTGATTTTATGATTTTCTTATGGCTGCTTATCCTCCAGGACGTTTTCAAGGCTGCAAACAGAAGGAGAACGTGTTATGTTAGTTTAGTGGTTCTGTCCTGGAGAGATGATCATTTTACAAAATACAGTTACTCAAGTACATCTTCGATCTCCGCAGATCAGTTTAGTAGCAGGACAGGGGAAAAAGTAAACACACTCCTACAGATTCCCTGAGAAAAGCTGGAGGAAACCAATCGAGGAAATGATTGGCACCTGTGTTCTGTTAAAAGGAGGACAGCATGTCATTCAACAGAAAGAGAGAAAGAACCAAGAGGAAGTCGGATCTAGCAAGGAAGAAAGTAGATAAGTGTTTCCGTCAAACCAGGGCTGAGAGGGCGTCCACCCCGAGAGCCGGGGGGGATCTTCAATAGTCCGAAAATAATCCCACCAGACTCCTTTGCCCCTCCAACAGAGGGATGTCCTTGTCCTTTTTCATTTTCGTATTTTCAAGCGCTAAAAACTCTCGATGTTCTCTCGAATTATTAATATTTTTGGAAAATCACGGCAAGACGCCCCCCTGGCGGAAACGCTGAAGTAGATTCTTATGGACTTCATCAGAGAAATCAGACCACTGAACCCAGGAGCTGTTGGGGAAACATTTCACCTTCCCCTTCCCAGTTAAACCCTGCAATCCGGTGATCTGCTCTGGCCTGTGACCCTCAGATAAGTTATTCTCACCACACCAATATCATTTCCCGTCCTCTTGCACTCTACACCCACACACCACACTCTGTGGTGTGGGGAAAAGAGGCAGACAGGTTAAGGGGGTGGGGGGGGGATGTAGCGGAAAAATAAACCTATTAAACTAACTATACAGTGGGGAAAACCTTGGTAAAAAGGTGCGTTTTGAGGGCTTTTTTGAATTGAATTTTTTGAATTGAATTTGCCTAGCCTTTGAAGGACCTGATCGGAAGGACATGTCCTACCGAGGAAGCGTCCTCGACTTTGAGAAACATCCCTGGCAGCTACGATTCTGAAAACAGGAAATACACTCGGGCCAAATGAGTTTGTTGATAGTACAAATTATTCAACTAAATCACATGACACTATTAAACCATTCTCTCGTCAGAGCGTTTTCCAGCGCTTCATTTGACCCAAGCTCCATGACATGTGGAAAATCCATGAATGAGCTGGACATGTAACTGGATATTTGTCTTTTCAGGAAGTACAATAGCAGCGTCGTTGGCCTGAACCTCACCTGCATCTGAAGCAAAGATACGAGCTCCGAGGGAGAGAGACGTGAGCGTTCAATAAAGAGCAGAAAGCAGATATCATTTCAAAGGAGAAGGGTGGTTGCTCACAAACAGCCACGGTTGGAAGGGTTACTTTAAAAAGGTATTCTGTTACAATGACTAATTACCTAATCTGAGAATCAAAATATAGAGGTAGTGAAACCTAATGACTTTAGGATTTCATCAACATCAAATGCAATGCAAATACATATAAAATAATGTTGATTTAAAGGTGGGGTAGGTAATTCACTTCAGAAACACTTTTTGTTATATTCCATGGAATGCTCTTAACATCCCGATAGCAATGAATACATGAAATGCTTTGATAATAAATACATAAAAAAATTTCTTCTGTGGAAGCCATGGCGCTGTAAAAAGCACGACCAATCATCTGAGCCCGGCTAAAGTAACTGGATGGCCTACCTGCCTGTCAGCCTTCCATCTGTGCACAAACTTATCTCGTGCCCTCATTGGTCATGTGCGCGTTCGTGTGTGTTGGAGGAGGGGCTCTGTAAGGAAGTCTGAAGGAAGGAGCACTTCAAAGTCTAGCGCACTCGAGCTGGTTTCTCCATTCTTATCTACCCTACCTTTAAGTGTATTATGTATTACTAAACAATGAAACCAAAATAAGAAACCAAGAAATCTAGTATCAAAAAACCATAAAGCAGATTTAGGCAGTAGGCGTATAAATTCACACTTGGAGTATTAGCCTACAGAACAGCTTACAGAGAAGAGCTAACATCTGATCCTTTAAACAAATGCTCTTTTTAGGTTGTTAAAACAAGTTAAGCCCCATGTCCCCCCGGTACCTAACGCAGTTAACACAGAACTCAAGGTAAAATACCCTTTATTACTTATTGGATCTGCACAAACAAGATATCGATTAGCAAACTGAGATTCCATAGATTCCAGACATATAAGTATCATCACTGAGCGATCAGAACTCGCGACAGGGGAAGCAAACACAGACATCACAACACGTAGCTTCACGGAGGAAACACGGAGACATTCTTATCTTAGCTGTTGTTCTGATCAAAAGTTGTGTTCAATGGCATCAAAACGACAAAAACGCTGCTGAAGGTTAATCCATAGGTTAATCAAATGTGTCTGTGTCACTTTGAATGATTACTGATAATCCATCTTCATATTTACTAGTTTGAGCCTAGGTTTCAGTTTTCAGAGCCTAACATAGCTTTCGACTGCGTGCGTGTCACACACACTCCTTAATGGTAATGTGTGTGTGTGTATGTAGAATCTCCCCTTCGATTCTATTGGCTCTAACGGTTCAAAAGAGATGTCAATCACCAAAATCAACCAATGGGTTCCAGAGAAACGCCCAAATCAACCCAAATCACCCCAAAGGTGTTTTTGTGTTGCTAAACCTGTCACAAACGAGCTGAGGACCAAAATGCAGAACACGGGAAACCAGGGATAGTCGGGAACCAGCTTTATTGAAGGCAATAGGCTGGTAGGAGACAAAACGGCAGATAGTAGGCAAAGGGCTGGTCGGGGACAGGCGAGGGTTCCAGGAGAAAGCAGGACGGGAGTCGCAGGTACAGAACGGGTCAGGGAGCAGGCGAGGCAGGCTGGTCAGGGACAGGCAGGGTCGAAACCGGGAGAGCAATCTGAAGGGTAATGCGGGAAAGACTGGCATGCTGCAAAGTACGATCTGGCACTGAGGTGAAGGTGAAGTGGGCCTAAATACTAATGGAGCTGATGGGTGTAAGAGAGAGTGAGAGAGAGACAGGGTGTGACTACCAGGTGACTAAGGAATGTTAATGGGGAAAATAGGTGAGTGAGAAAGCAGACTGTGACAAAACCTCTCTAAAAAGGTCAAATGTCACTTGTTTTGCATCAATCTTGATACAGGGTACTTGTTATATGTTATAGTTTGGATTCCTAAAGGTTTTTATCCACTATCCCATCATTCAAGGCTGGTTTTCACTATAAGTAATGGTTTTCTTTGGACGGACACTATAATTTAAATTGTTGTACTATGTTCAATCTGAATTTACTTTAAAATAAAAAAAATCTGTATTGATTCTGACTTTTCTACATCCAACTCACAGATGTAACCTTGCTTTGAGCAAAAAGATTATTAATTTATGCCTTTTAGAAGGGAAGATATGGTCATTTGTTCTGGGAATCTCATTTTCGAGCCTGAGGCCTGAACAACAGCCTCGGGGCTTAACTGGTTTAATAACACTTAATAACCATCCTGCTAGTAATCCCCAATTTCTAGAAATGTAACAGTAATCTGATGACGTATTTTTATGTCACTGTAGGGGAATACAGTTCCCTCATCCTGATTACATAATCCCGTTTCATGACATTCGTTACTCCCCAAACCTGCAAATAGCCGTTCTTCCTGAATGTGTGATCAGCCACAGCCACGCCACTTGACCTGAGATGTAATCCTAACAACACAATATGAAATACTTCTAACTGGCATGTTTATAAAATGCCTTTTTAAATCAATGTTTGGCCATGTTAGCTTAGCATGTTAGCATTTGCCTGGAAGATGTTGCATTTGTTCTTCAAGGTTACAGCCTAGAGTATTACTCCTATTGTGACTATAACGACTGTAATGAATGGATCTCCGTATAAAGTTATACATTTTATAATAATCATATTATAAGGGTATATGCACCCTTTTGTATAGCATTAACAATTATTGAAACATTTAGATACCTATCTTTTTTTTTATTACTGCCAAATTGTATTCCATATTTTATTACATTTTATTCCAATCTATTTCTATTTATTTATTTTTTATATTTTGTAATGTTATTATAGTTTTCTTAAAATAGTTCTATATCTGTGTTTTTTGTTTTGTTTGTCTTTTACTTGTATGTATTCACCATGACATCAAGTCAAACCCAGTCAACCCACCTGGTAATAAACCTGTTTCTGATTCTGGGGAGCTGATGTGAGCCCAATGGGGTTGGAGTGTTGCATTGGTATTTTCACCAAAGGATGATCCGGTAATGAAAATGTGGGTTTGAAACCAGGTTTCCTCCGACACCTCCTCACCCTGTGACCGTTAATCCTGCAGCAGCTGATATCACCTGTGTCCAGAGGGATTATATCGGAGCTATTTCAGTGAGGGAAAGAGGGACTTTTATTCAGTAATCCTAGTAAAAATCATTCCTAGAGGTTTCACAGAGACACAACTGCAGGACGTGAGTGAAAAATGCAACTGCTGTCTGATCTGCAATGTTGCAAAGAAGCAGTGAATACAAGCTGGTGGCGTCACAATCTAAAATGGCTACAGCACTTCCTGTTTCAGTGATGTGTGTCTCTTCTGGGTTTCAGAGTTTAAGCAGCAGCCAGACTGAGACGGCTAGTTTTAATGCAACTAGTAAAACTCTCGCTAATGCTTGGACTGCACACTGTAATGCATCCACTTAATCTCCTTTGGCTGCGAGGAGAGGATGTTCTCACCTGTAAGAAGGCAACAGGAGGATTTAATGAGAGGGCACGGAGCCGAGACTAAACTGATGAAGATGAACGGCTCTTCTTATTAAACCCTCAGCTACACAGATACACAGTTCTCATACCCATTGAGATAGATGAGAGGACTCCACTTCCAATAAGCCATTTGTTGAAGAAGTGTCACAGCGGGGTATATTCTGAAGTAAAACTTTCAGAGACTTTGAGATTTTAAATCCTCATAAATCTTGTGAGAAAAACTCTGAGATCAGGAAACTCATGCTGCTTCAAAAAGTCACTGCAAATCCCTCAATTGATAAAATATAAAAGCTTCACCATAAAGACATTTTCATTTCCTTGATTTATAAATGGACACTGGTAGCCTAACATATTCAACATCTTGTAAATACAACCCAATTAATTATCTGTTTTCTATATATGTATTTAGCTTATACTATATGCTGTGTTTATTGTATTTTGTTACTCTGGCACAACAATTGCCTTCGGGATAAATAAAGTCGTATCTTATCTTATATACCATTTGTTTTCACCTTATTTTTAAAACCGAACCAACTCAAATTCTTCGCCAAAAAAGTGTTAAATAAAATTGAATTTTTTAAATTTCGGCTGCAGATTTATAATTTGTATAAACTCAAGTGTTTCTTGTCAATTGAGAACTTTAATCCAATTGAATAATCAAGTATTGGTGAAAGAAATTAATCCTAAAAAGTTTTTTCTAATTAATAATATATATATACTAACCCTCAAAGAATGGCCTATAATTTGCTGCTGTATATTTCACACTCAAAATGCAGTGTGCAAAATAAAACTCTGCATATTCACCTTTTTCAAGCCTGTTTTGCTCCACTGGGAATCATAAAGAAAGAAGCACTCTATCAAGGAGTGCTTTCCATCGTCACAAAGGTCAGTGCATCATAACCTAATCATGGAATTGGCCGATGCTCCAAGGTCTTCTAGAACAAGGGGAAAATATTCTACTGTCCTTCCCTATATTGAGGCAGAGGCAAAGTCTTTGGTGTGGAGATGAAGTGTCATCTTTCAGACGAAGGCGAGGGACTGCATGAAACTGCAAATAGGATGGCTGGAGTATTCATTTGGGAGAGCACCTTCCATTGCTCCCATCTCGATGAAAGTTCCCAGTTATAAAGAGACCTTTCACTCCTCATTCTGTAGAGGCTGTGGCTCAGTAGATTGTGTGCTGGACTTTGAATCAGGGGATAGCAAGTTCAAACCCCACTGCAGTCAGCATGGAGAGGACTCTTTAAAGTAGAGACACTACATACTGATATACACCTGAGAATAAGGAGGAGAGGACTCTTTAAAGTAGATACACTACATACTGATATACACCTGAACATCAGCAGGAGAGGACTCTTTAAAGTAGAGACACTACATACTGATATACACCTGAACATCAGCAGGAGAGGACTCTTTAAAGTAGAGACACTACATCCTGATATACACCTGAACATCAGCAGGAGAGGACTCTTTAAAGTAGAGACACTACATACTGACATACACCTGGACATCAGCAGGAGAGGACTCTTTAAAGTAGAGACACTACATCCTGATATACACCTGAACATCAGCAGGAGAGGACTCTTTAAAGTAGAGACACTACATACTGATATACACCTGAACATCAGCAGGAGAGGACTCTTTAAAGTAGAGACACTACATACTGATATACACCTGAACATCAGCAGGAGAGGACTCTTTAAAGTAGAGACACTACATACTGATATACACCTGAACATCAGCAGGAGAGGACTCTTTAAAGTAGTGACACTACATCCTGATATACACCTGAACATCAGCAGGAGAGGACTCTTTAAAGCATTTCACTGTAAAACTGGGGAATGCCTCGTCATTTGTGATAACTAAGTTAGTTATAGGTACAATACACTGAATATTAAGCTATGATGCAACTAATAAGAAAATAAAGCAGAAATAATGTGTGTCCGGAATATTAATCACAAACTCCCCACTGATGCAGACATCAGTTATACGTCTATAATTGATGGGGAACTGTAATGTGATGAGAAGCACTTACAGATACAGCTGTTGGTCACAAGCATGGCCACTTGTACGAGAGGATTAGACTTGGATAAATGCCCAGGGCTAGTTAATAGCATCTAGGAGAATACACTAAGGCTACAGTGGTTACATAACACACAAGCACACACAGTCTGATGTCTAAATAACTTTTGCTCGCTTCTCAAACTATGTGTCAAAGTGATAAATATATTTTTTTGGACTGTGTATAGTTGTTGTCTTCTCAGCCTTGAAAAACAAGCCCAGCCCAGAAATTGACCTCTCAGGAATTCAAGGATGCATAATGTGAGGTCCAATAACACCCGAACTGCCCAAAGCAGAGACCAATGGCATGAAGCAGAGAGTGACCTTTGTGGTTGTTAGAGGGAAACATCCCACAACACGAGGGAAGGCAATTACCAAGGCAATACAAGGCCTGCAAGCACACAAACACAACCATTTAATCGAACTGCAAAATAAATCAAAGGACACGTTGCAGCTGTCTTATATGAGAATACTTTGTTCCACAGCTGGCAGTATGATTGGTACTGTTAGGATTTATTTAGCCCCGAGACTAGGATAAACTGAAAGGAGTACAAGGAAGCTTATAAAAGTTAACAGCATTTAATTAAACAAATTATGCGGCGATATACAATGAAATGTGCCAGTTGGTGGCTCCCCCCTCCCAGCTGTTGGTCCCGTGCGCGTTGGGTCAGCGGAGGTTGAAGAAGAGATCGATTGTCCCTGTCCATCACGGGTTATCAACTGTAGTCTTCTCCTATTGGCCGGCGTCGACGGGGGCGGGTCCAAGGCAATTCCTGTAGTTTTTTCTGGTGTTAAATTACAGCATTCTAATGTCTGTGGTTATTTAAATATTCCCAAATAACAATATTTCAGTGTCAATAAATGAGTGTTAAAAACAGTGTGTTTAGTGTACACCACCACATGTCCTTTCACCTTCAATTCACGGTTTCGTAGTATTCGCCACATGCTAATGCTAACCGGAAATTACGAGATTTACTAGCGGAAAACCGGAAGTCATGTGTGAACATTTGATATTTAGAATAAAACTGATTTAAATTAAATACAGTGTATTTAATTTAAATTACGCCATATCAACATTGATTTACATTTCTTACAGTACTCTAAACCAATGGCATGACAGCAATGCTTCAGATCTCTTCTACAGCATGCAGGGACCATGGCTCATCTCCACAGCATGCTCCTTCAAAACCTCCCCGACTCATCTGAGCAGGCAGAGAATACAGCAAAATAAAAGTTAAATTAGTAATGCTGCTCGGGCCCGCTGGCACAGGGAGGGAGGATTTGTAATATTGATGAGCTGAGTGCAGCATGCATGACTCATCTGGAGCTGGAGATGAAGGAGAGCATGAAAACCGAACAGTAAAGTCATGACTTCTTTCTTAACCCAGAATCACAGCACAAGAAACAACACTTTCTACGTGTCTTCAGTTTGCCAAGAATCTCACGGTACGTCCACGCGCCCAGCTTGCCGGTGGGCGTGTCTGGCGCGTGACCAACAACCAATCACATTAATCTCCCGCCCCGGACACACAAGCACGCGGTTCGATTGGCTAGCGCTTGAACTGGCATATGATTTGATTGGCTGACGCTTCCGTCGAAGCTTGAAAAGTTGAACTTTTCTCAACTTTTGAAGCGATCAACGGTGGCAAATTGACGCGACGGAACCACAATGCAGTTCGGCAAAGCGTGACGTCTCCCCACTCAAAGTGAATGGGAAGCTTCTCTGTTGAAGCAACGCATGCTGCCGTGTGGACGGGCTGTTGCTGAAACCCTCATTCATGCCTTCATCTCATCCAGACTATTACTACAGCATCTTCTATGTCACACCGTCCAAACTCCTCATTAAACTCAAGTATATCCAGAACTGTTTCGCCCTTTTCTTCACCTGCTCCAGTGACCACATCACCCCTGTCCTGCAGGACCTCCACTGGCTCCCCGTCCCACAACGCATCCATTTGAAAATCCTTCTCCTCACTCACAAGGCAATTCAAAGTGCTTTACAAAAATGAAAGACATTAAGAGCATAAAACACATTAGAAACATTACAAAGCAAAGATAATAAAACATGAATAACAGGTACATGTGCAGTGTGAGATGTGAATAGTTCAATTAAAAGCAGCGGCAAAAAGAAAAGTCTTCAGCCTGGATTTAAAAGTAGTCAGAGTTGCAGTGGACCTGCAGGTGTCTGGGAGTTTGTTCCAGATATTTTACAATATCCCAAACCAAATTCTCACATTCCTCTACCCTATAGTCTTCCCGGGAAATTATAATTATTTTGACACTTTTCTAACCTTTTTATATGAACACGTAACATCCCCACATAATTTAACAAGAGAGGGGGTAGAGTCTTATGGCTTTCAAAGGATATTAATCTTCCAAATTGCATTTAAAAGTAATTCCCCCTTTGTTGAGAACAGCAGAGATCTCACAAATGTCATCCAAAGTTATTTCATTTAAGAATATATGACCTCGGGAACATAAGGATGAGTTTCTTTAAAATATACTGAAATGCTTTATCCAGCATCTGCAGGCCCGGTTGCACAGCCCTCAGAAAAATGATTCATATAAATTGAAATGCCATTGATGATGACTAAGCTTGTTTAAGACATTGTTTTGTTGACGTCAGTAATTAGCATGTCTGAAATCATAAGTGCATCATAAATGTTTTATTAATAACCATTTTAATAAGGCAGCTTTTGTATATTGAAGAAAACCAAAAAGCAAGTGCGTCTGCAATGTTGCCCGGAAACTGAAAAATTGCTTTTTCATGAGTGGACATAACAACATACCAAAATAAGTAATAATTTCCCCTGGTTATGTCATTAAGTGTACTGAAAAAAATGGTCAAATCTGAAGATATAAGGCTCCCTTAGCTTGCAGTAGTAATTGATTAATGTGTGTGTACTTGCCTGCTTTAGTGTGTGTGTTGAATTCCGTCATCTCACACATTGTTCCTTTGATGAAGGCAATCTAAAGCAACAGGATGCAGCCCCCAGAGGTAACCGCTATGGATCCTGAACTATTGGATTCTTACATATTAGCATGCTAAAGCACAGTGGCTATTTTGTAGTTCCCTTGGGACATCAGGTCACCATGGAAACCAACTGGGACGTGACAGGAGACAAATGTATGCTGACAAGTTTGATGTTGGAAAGTAATTATCCAAACAAATGCTTTTTCTGCTTCAAGCGGTTTCATTACTTGCATTAGAACTATAACTTCCTACTTGACAGACTTTGAAATGGATGAGTTCAAACCAGTATAGCTTACATACACTGAGTCTTAAAGAGGCCCTATTATGCTTTTTGGGTTTTCCATGTCCTGTATTGTGTTATATAGGTTGTGTGCATGTACATTGTCTGCAAAGTCTAAAATCCAAACTTCACTTCTTTGTTTACTTCTGGAACATGATGACATCTCTATGTAACACTTGCACATATATCGGCAAGCGCTCCAACACATTGTACGTGATAGGCTAAGGGGGCTGGACATCTCTAAGCGGTTGACCAATCACAACAGAGCCGGCCAGCTAACCAATCAGAGCAGACTGGGCTCTGGTTTCAGACAGAGAGTGAAAAGAGGTGCTGCAGCACAGACAGTATGAGAAACATAAAGAGCTTTTTGAACATTAAAGCATGGAGACATGTAGAGACACTACATACTGATATACACCTGAACATCAGCAGGAGAGGACTCTTTAAAGTAGAGACACTACATACTGATATACACCTGAACATCAGCAGGAGAGGACTCTTTAAAGTAGAGACACTACACACTGATATACACCTGAACATCAGCAGGAGAGCACTCTTTAAAGTAGAGACACTACATACTGATATACACCTGAACATCAGCAGGAGAGGACTCTTTAAAGTAGAGACACTACATACTGATATACACCTGAACATCAGCAGGAGAGGACTCTTTAAAGTAGAGACACTACACACTGATATACACCTGAACATCAGCAGGAGAGGACTCTTTAAAGTAGAGACACTACATACTGATATACACCTGAACATCAGCAGGAGAGGACTCTTTAAAGTAGAGACACTACATACTGATATACACCTGAACATCAGAAGGAGAGGACTCTTTAAAGTAGAGACACTACATACTGATATACACCTGAACATCAGCAGGAGAGGACTCTTTAAAGTAGAGACACTACATACTGATATACACCTGAACATCAGCAGGAGAGGACTCTTTAAAGTAGAGACACTACATACTGATATACACCTGAACATCAGCAGGAGAGGACTCTTTAAAGTAGAGACACTACATACTGATATACACCTGAACATCAGCAGGAGAGGACTCTTTAAAGTAGAGACACTACATACTGATATACACCTGAACATCAGCAGGAGAGGACTCTTTAAAGTAGAGACACTACATACTGATATACACCTGAACATCAGCAGGAGAGGACTCTTTAAAGTAGAGACACTACATACTGATATACACCTGAACATCAGCAGGAGAGGACTCTTTAAAGTAGAGACACTACATACTGATATACACCTGAACATCAGCAGGAGAGGACTCTTTAAAGTAGAGACACTACATACTGATATACACCTGAACATCAGCAGGAGAGGACTCTTTAAAGTAGAGACACTACATACTGATATACACCTGAACATCAGCAGGAGAGGACTCTTTAAAGTAGAGACACTACATACTGATATACACCTGAACATCAGCAGGAGAGGACTCTTTAAAGTAGAGACACTACATACTGATATACACCTGAAAGTTATCACAATAGAGCCCCTTTAACTCATAGAAAAACTCATAGTAAGTTTAAACTTTTAACCAAAACTTAAAAACGCAATTTTCTCAACTTTATGCCCTCGAGAGGACATCAAGCTTCAGAAATACACAACTACACACGCACACGCCCACATGCACACAATATCACAATAACACACTGCACCACAATCACATATACTCTCAGATAAGCCTGTGTCAAGAACCAAGATATCTCTTTATTACTGTTCCCCCTTCCTTTCTCTATCTTAATTTCATGCTTTTACCGGTTCAATAAAACAATACCCGTATCAGCGAAAAACACATCAAGCAATGTTGGCTCAGTGCAAGCAAGATAAAAGACTGAGGAAATAAGGCTATCAGCTAAAGAGCAACACACTTTCTTGGTTTGATAAATGCCTCCCATGATGCATTCTGAAATAAATCACTGTTGTCTTGTTTTAAGTGCAGCATTAGCATAATCCGCCTGTAGCTGTGACACACTGAGTCACGGACGGGTCACCCAGCTGTTTCTAATGCAACTCATTAGTATTCTTGTGGACAGTTGATCACACGTCAGACTCCTAAGTGATGTTAGCATGCATGTAACTGTGCTTCTGAGTGTGTGGATGAAAGTGTGGTTGTGTATTTGTGTGTGTGAACAAGACAACCGCCTATCCTTTCAGAACTTTTCTCTTGATGAGTGTTGTCTGTTTGCTTGGCAACATTAGGACTCACCCATAAGCCCAACTCAAAATATGCACATGCTAACAATGGCAACTAGCCCACAGAGGATAATACACTTTACTCACACTGTCTGGGCTGGATTAAGTGTTTGTGGAAATAGTGGCCAAATGTGTGTGAGTGTTCTTGGACATTTATTTTTAGATTAATCAAATGTTTGCACCATGACAAGGATTTAAATCGAGGTCAGAGCCAGACATGTCATCAGGGAGACCTGAAGTTTGAGCATCATTATGATTAGTTGACGACTTTATTTGCTGAGTGAAAACTCAGAAAAATTACACTAGTTTGCCAAATATTCTGTCAATCATTAACAGCTTTACATTAAAGGGCCCATGTCATGCTTATCCTGTTATTACCCGTCCCCTTGTGAGTTATGAAGGTTGTTCTGCATGTAACCGGTCTGCAGAGTCACAACCCCTCAAAGTACACCCTGTAGCGAGTAAAACTCTAACACAGAGAAGACCTGTCTGTGCTGCCCCAGAATGCCTCGTTGGAGATTTATCATGTTCAATTGTTTGCTTCCTGGGTTCTGTGACGTGTGAACACCCAAATCAACAACAAATGACCGGATTGGCCCAAATGGACAAATCTGCGGAGCACCTCACACACCAGGATCCCTTGGCTAACTAACAGGGAGTCCCATTGACTTGCATAGAGCTCCCTGGACGCTGGTCGAGTTGGGATGGTGGAGAAATGCTCTCCGCAGATTCTCACAGCGTTATAAACCTTCTTCTTCCTCAATATCAAGCCACACTTATTGTTTTTACTTTGGCTGTGAGTGATTGTGTGTGCTCAGGATGAGTTTAGCTGTGTCTCGCTGTATCACCGACCCGGATACCTGTCCGCTCCTCGCAGCAACGACCAATCAGAGCACACTGGGCTCACAGGGAGGGGGGGGGGACAGGAGCTCCAACAAGCCGTTTAGGACAGAGAGTGAATACCTGGTGAATACACAGACTATACAGAGATGCTGTATGAGAAACCAATGTGATTTTGGAAAATTGCACAATTTAAATCTATTCTAGTAGACCTCAACAATGGAAATATGATCAGTAGAAATGGCCATGACATGGGACCTTTAATGTAATGTGGGAAAGTATTAGTAACAAATACACACTTTTAAATACACTGACATGCTTACTAATGGCATGAAAAAGGGTGTAAGAATCACACAAAACTGTAATCAAGAGGACTAATTGAACAACATGCCTATGAGGTTTGGTCAAGATATAGGTTAATCATTAAATGAAGGAAGTGAAGTGGAAAATAAAGTGACATAAACATCTCATGTGTGTGTGTGAATGCCTTCAATTCAATCTGAAGTGTGTGAAGTATCCCTTTACACGGTTGTCCCAGTCAGGGCTCTGTGTGGTGAGCGGGACACATCAATTATGAATGGGCAGTAATGCACACTTTGCCTGAGTGCAATCCCGAGTGGCACCATTAAAGACAAAAATATTCTGCCCGCTGCACCGCACACTGCAGCATCAATTAATAACTGTGGCTCTCCCTTAAATTCAAGATACATGTCTTAAAAATATCGGTGTTTTCCGGTTTTTAGGAGTGGTTTGAAGGGTGCGATTAGGAACACTGCCAAGGATATGTTAGTGGGAGGGCTGAGTGTTGGAGCGAGATATCTAATTATTGATTCGTCTGCCAACTTCACACTGTGGGAAGGAGAAATCTGAGGAAAGAGTGAGTGCATGCTTGACCTGCAAATAATATGCTCACTGATCACTTCAGCTATGTCCTCAATTCTTATGTCTTTCCTCATGTCTATTTAAAAAGTCAGAAATATTTTCAAATGGTGCCCAATATCAATACCATACTAATGTCGCTGCACAGAACTCTGAAGTTGTCATTAACAAACCATAACAAAACTTTTTCTTGATTTCTATAGTGGATATTCCAAAGTTTGGCAAGATACTAATCTGTTTTCATTCATACTAGCTTGACAGCAAACAGTTCATCTCTAATCTACCAATCTCTGATCGTGAAAATATTCTCTATGGTGCACACCAAGGCTCTGTTTTAGGACACCTGTTTTATTTTTAAATGTTTATTTATTAGTTTATTCAGCAGAGACAGTGCACATTAATACACGTTTGGGTAAAAGTGCCATACTCCCTGGACAGATGTGGTAAAGTCAACTCAAAACTAATTATGGTATGTTCTTTTACTTGCTAAGGTCATCAAAAACCTGAAGGAAAATGTTCACTTTTATGCAGATGACACCCACATTTATATTCCCATCTTGCCTGTAGACTCGTGCAATTAATTACATAGCGTTTTTACTGTGTCTTTGGGTTTCCACTGTACTGCTTTGTTGGCTGTGTTTAATTTTAAGATTAGTGCAGCTGTGTGTACGTAGCACTAAAACCCAAGCAAAATGTGCCTTTGGGGATAATAAACTGTATATATTTAATCCATATTTTCTGTCAAGCAGTAAGAATAATCCAAATAGTAAAAATGTTGTCCATACTCTAGGTTGTGAGTTCAAATCCCACCTGGAACACCACCACTAGTGTGCCCTTGAGTAAGCCACTTAGCCCTTAGTTACTCCAGGGAGAATGTCCCTGCAATTGGTAATTGTAAGTCGCTTTGGATAAAAGCGTCAGCGAAATGAAATGTAATCTAAGGCAATAGGGTGGTTTTTTATCAGTTTTCTACTATATTTACCTATAGAGGGTAATAAACCCTAACGCACTAATATCAGGATATTGTTTTTTTGTATTCATCTGTGATTTTCTTCTCCGTTCCACTTTTACAAACACTATAAAAAATAGGGCTAGGCAGTGTTTTGTTATTTATCTCATGAGATTGTTTTCCCTCTCCTGCCCCTGCTGAAGCACCCAGAGCTCCTTACTCTTCCTCCTCCTCCTCTTCCTCTCTCTATCCAACTTGGTTTGTCACTTAACCTCATCATCGTGTCATTCTCCCACAGCCTACTCGCTTATTTTGGCCGTTTTCTCTGTCAAAACTCCATCATTGTCCTCTCCATCGCCCTTTCTCTTTAGCTCTCCGTCCATCTATCTACATTTCCTTTGCTATGCAAAAGCTCTATTAGGCCATTGATTAGCCATCATTTGATTGTTTTCCACTCTCTTTTCCATTTTAGTAAATAGCCTTTTCGCCTACAGCTTTGATTATGTATTCTCAGAGTGAATGACAAACACTTTCATAAACGGAAAAAATTGATTTGAAATATGGTGACGCTTTCGTATGGGAGATTTGTTGATAGTGCTTCATATTCTCTATAGTGCCTATATGCATAATATGGCCTCAGGTAGACACACACACACACACACATACACACACACACACACACACACACACACACACACACACACACACACACACACACACACACACACACACACACACACACACACTATGGCTTAAGGTCACAGCCTGCCTCCATTGTATTCAGTGTTGCTGTGCAGAAGCTCATTTTGCCCTTTAGCTGATTGCTATCTGCCCATTTGGTTCATTTAACATGTAATAAAGGCCTTTCTCCGATGCGCGGCCTAAAAATACACACACAACCACACACACACACACATGTCATGCACACACAGGATAGAGATCAGACAAAAAACAGAGGATCTTAGTCTTTGCCAGAAGTCAATACTAAGCAGTTTGCTATAGCAACCACTCTCAAGCCAGGCCCATGCAACAGCCCCTTTTATATGTGTTTCTCTTACATTTACACACACACACACACACACACACACACACACACACACACACACACACACACACACACACACACACACACACACACACACACACACCATGTATACATCACTTCAGGGGACATTACATTGACTTACATGCATTTCCTGGAGACTTATCCTAACCTTAACCATAACCAACACATGCCTAACCCTAACCCTTACCCTTAACCTTACCATTAACCTTACCCTTACCCTAATCCTAAACCTAACCAAGTCTTCACCCAAAAATGATTCCCCTCATGGGGACCTCCAATTTGTCCCCATAAGGGAGGCGAGTCCCCACACGTGACTGTGTAAACAGATTTAGGTCCCCGCAAGTATAGTAATGCTAGGCTACACACACACACACACACACACACACACACACACACACACACACACACACAAACACACACACTCATCATGACAAAGCTAAATGACCTCTTATGTCATGGATGTCAGTTTTCAAAGATGTCTTAATTGTGCGAAGCACTGAAGAGAATGACTGGTATCAGAAAGATGACATTTCAAAAAGGGCCCCCCTTAGATACTTTCTATTTCGACCACACTTAAAAAGAATAGAGGAAGTTGTACAGTAGAAAGGCAGCTTTGAATGTCTATCCTCAGCTGTGACATCTCGCTATCTCACGATATGAGCTGAGAATAATTCCTTTGCCTTTCTCTCAGGACATCGACCCTTCCAGCAGAGGAGGCCCAGATCTGAAGAGGATACCAGCAGGGAGACAGTTTAATGAATTAATATCCATTGGCCCAATTAGCCTGTGCACTGCAGTAATTATCAGGCGCCACACACATTCATGAGCTGGAAATCGGGACATCCCAATGCGCAACTCTGACAAACCCAAAGGATTGTGGGACTTATTTTTAAACTGGAGGAGGTCAAATGTTTCCGATTTGTTCTCTCTGCACATTAATTAGCTGGAACTTGCTTGCGTGAAGAATGTGATGTGACAGATGAGGGGTCTGATATCACTCCTCAGGGGGTTGTGGGGGAGGGGATGGCACGTTGTTAGAAAGCAAAACGCACACATAGAACATGTGATTATCTTAATCAGCTAATGATCATCCTGAGATTACCAATTATGCATTTTCTGTTTTAAAATGGTGCTTTGTTTTTTACAAGTGGATAAAGAATGAGGCATTGTTCATGGGTCAGAGCTATGTGCAATATGTGCATTATATATATTATGTCAAAAAAGTCACAGTTTGTCGTAAAACTGTTGAAATATAAGACTATGAAAAATACGCAACTAGAAAGACTACAAATCCCAGAATCCCGGTCCCGCATGCTGGCTCTAACGGAACAGACTAACTCCCCTTGTGTGTATGTACAGCTCTCAACACGCCCAGACTTGGAGTGATTTTCTCCTCTTTTAATACTTTTCGCCTCATTCTGAAAGAAAGAAGTTAAATGTTTCAACGTGACGGCCGTCTTGGTGTGTGGTTCGAGACGGGAGATGTAGTTGTGACCGTACCTACAGGGTAACTTGGAGAGGGTCAGAGTCCGACCCTTGTCAATTAACTACAGGGGTCCCTCAGGGCTCTGTTCTTGGTCCCCTCCTCTTCTCCCTATACACAAACTCGCTCGGATCAGTCATTAGCCCGCATGGTTTTTCATACCACTGCTATGCTGACGACACCCAATTAATTCTGTCCTTTCCCCGCTCAGAGACCCAGGTCGTCGCACGCATCTCTGCTTGTCTAACTGACATCTCTCAGTGGATGTCTGCTCATCACCTCAAGCTCAACCTTGACAAGACTGAACTGCTTTTCCTTCCAGGAAAAGATTGTCCCACTCTTGACCTGACAATCAACATCGGCACCTCTGTTGTTTCCCCGACTCAGACTGCAAGGAATCTGGGTGTGACCCTAGATAACAACCTGTCCTTCACTGCAAACATCGCTGCTACAACCCGTTGCTGCAGATACACGCTTTACAACATCAGGAGGATACGTCCCCAGCTGACCCAGAAAGCCACCCAGGTTCTGGTCCAGACTCTCGTCACCTCACGCCTAGACTACTGCAACTCCCTCCTGGCTGGTCTACCTGCATGTGCCATCCGACCTCTGCAGCTCATCCAGAATCCGGCGGCTCGTCTGGTCTTCAACCTTCCTAAATTTTCCAACACCTCCGCTCCCTTCACTGGCTTCCGGTAACTGCTAGAATCCACTTCAAGACACTGGTACTTGCACACCATGCTGCGAATGGATCTGGCCCTTCCTACATCCAGGACATGGTTAAACTGTACACCCCAGCACGTGCACTACGCTCTACATCAGCCAAACGACTCGCTGCACCCTTGCTGCGAAGGGGACCCAAGTTCCCATCAGCAAAAACACGTGGGTTTGCTATCCTGGCTCCAAAATGGTGGAATGAGCTCCCCATTGACATCAGGACAGCAGAAAGCTTGCACATCTTCCGGCGCAGACTGAAAACTCATCTCTTTCGACTCCACTTCGAGCGATAGAATTACTAACATAGAACTGCTAACAGAGCACTTATATACTAATAAAGGACTGGCTTATCTAAAGCCAGTTGAGTAGCACTTGAAATGTTTGGCTCTATGAAACCTGATGTACTTATATGATTCTGTTTTTGTTCAAGGTTGTGTCTTCCTGGTCGAATGTACTTATTGTAAGTCGCTTTGGATAAAAGCGTCAGCTAAATGTAATGTAATGTAATGTAGTTCATTGAGCGGTTTCACACAAAAAAAAGTATTACTTCACAGTTTTACAACACATTTGACAAATTGACAAACATCATATGTGTAATTCATGGCACGATTCAAACGGGATCGAAAGATAATCTTTCTCTCTCCATTGACTTCAATACATACTTTTCCAGAAATAAGGTCCCATGGAGCTCCCCGGAAAGGGAGGGACTTCGCCTCTCTATACATACCTGGCTGCTAAATCCTCAGAACTGTCACATTAGGCTTGTTTGAGACAAGCGAGACCTGCGCAGTTGCGATCAACGTCTTGCTAGTGTGTTGCATGATGGTTAGTCATTTTATCACACTGTTCATACTGCTCACAGGCTGATATCTAGTGTATTCATACCCCTCACTGTTTATTCATCATTCGATTCATTCTATATTTTATTCTGTCTATTGTGTACATTACTTTTCACTTCACTGCTTGTTGCACCTGGTTAGAAGCTTAACTGCATTTCGTTGTCTCAGTACCTGTAATATGTGCAATAACAATAAAGTTGAATCTAATCTTGAGCAGGAACAAATGTATTTACTTATATCTGACATTAACGATTAAACACATGTGTGCATTCTTTATAAATGCAAACCGAGTCAAGCCGACTCCGGAGGTGGCGGTATGTACCTTAAAGTTGTTTGCAATCCGCCAAAAAACCGAGAGAAGAAGAAGAAGAAGAAGAAGAAGAAGACGAAGCCGACTCCGAGCTGTCCGACTTCAGGCGAGCTTTTTGAGATCTCCCCCGGCTGCGATCGGCTATTCTCGTCTACTTTCGAGGCGAGCCGCAACGCGTCTCAAACAAGCCTAACATGTGTTTTTTTTTTTTATTGAGTAACTTATTTTATTAGAATTCTTTTTAATCTTTAATATTTTGTTTTTATGAATGCTCAGGAAACATTTAGCTGTCTTTGGCTCTTTTCTGATGTAACAATGTAAATGTCCTCTCTGTGGGACTAATAAAGGTATTCTCATTCTGATATCCAACTTGTTTAGGAGTTAAGGCAAATATAAATTAAGCCGGGTGGAGCAACACTGGAAATAAAACCAACTATTCTGAACTGCATCAACATCTTTAAATGAAAAAATGGTCAAAGGGCGATATGTGTTGCGACAGGTGTTGCTCATGAAGAGTGAATTAAGTGGACACAACATGCATTTGGAGAAACAACTTTAATTGCATGGTTGGTGCAGGTGAGGCAAAAGTGAACACACTCATCTAACGAGGGGATGATGTGAAGGAGACAAGGAGCGTTGAATCATCTGTGAGAGGAAAGGGGAGATGATTAAAGGGAGATGATTAAAGGGGAGAACTGATTGGCTGGGAGGAACTGTGGGAGCAGGGAAGGACTAACGAGGCTGATGCAGTGCAGGTGTGTGGATAAAAAGAAAGGAAAAGGCAAAACAAGAACTGAGGAGGAAAAACACAACACACAGAAAAAACGAAGTCTAAAACTCACACCAATCTTAACAAAAGGTGAGAGGTGCTGTACACAGAGCCAGACTGACACAAGTGATTAGCTTACTAGCATATTTTAGCAAATTATGATGGTTTCCCTGCATGCTCTCCACATCACTCCATATCCAGTTTAAAGGGGCCCTATTATGCTAATGTCCAGGTTTCTAATTGTGTTTTGTTTCTCTTCTCCGACATGTTTCCATTCCTCGATGTTCAAAAAGCTCTTAATTATTCTCATGCTACCTCTTTCACCCTCCGTCTGAAATCAGAGCCGAGTCTGCTCTGATTGGTTAGCTGGTCGGCTCTGTTGTGATTGGTCAACCTCTTAGAGATGTCCCACCCCTTAGCCTATCACTTACAATGTTTTGGAGCGCTAGCCAATAGAAGAGTGAGTGTCACTATATTCAGGAAGTAAACAAAGGAGTCCAATGAAGGCGTTTCGGGGCGAGAGAAACTCTGCTAGGGAACACAGTGATTTGAGCCTTTGCAGACCATTTACATGCACTAAAACCTATAACACACTACAGGAAAGGGAAACCCCTAAAAGCACAATAGGGCCCCTTTAAGCAGTACAAATTAACATTAAAGAAAGTCCAAGATGGGAAAATGTGTTTTCCAGCAGCACTTATATTTCTACAAAGTGTTCTGGCATTACCTGTTTGCAATGACCAGAGATGGGTGTAACTGTAATATTACTTTTGTCGGTAACGGAGTAGTGTAATGTAACGCCTTTTATAATTCAGTAATCACACTACAGTTACTAACATTGCCCGAAACGCATAATCAGTAATCACACTACACACTGTAAGCCCGGATAAGTTGAATCTACTTAAAAAAATAGAGTAAAGTGGTTGCCTTTAAACATTTAAGTTATGAAAACTTGAGTAAATTAAACTTAAATTAATCAAGGACTTTAATTGTTATATGAAGTACAATGCACTTCATGTGAAGTTGATTTTACTTAAAATATTGTGTAATATCAATTGGTTTTTTCCAATTATTTAACTTAGAATTTTTAGTTGAAAGTGGTTACATTTCGTATTTATATTTTTTATTAACTACAAAAAAGAAAAAAGACACAAAAATAAAGTTTTACTTTTTATTAAACTTGAGTGTTTCATTTGGATACAATGAAATTAAGCTTCCTACAAACTGTGGCAAAAATATTGTACCATACATTTTCCTGAGAACATTTTTCACATGAAACAATAGCAATCTCTCTATATATAAAGATATATAGTTATATCTATAATATATATCTATAAAAATAGATATATAGATCTATATATTTATGTAGAGCTCTGAAATAATTAAGAGACCTCTGTACAATTATCAGTTTCTCTCGTTTTACTATTGGTAAAAACTGGATTAACGTTTGTGTTTTATTCTATAAATGAATGACTGAAAACATTTATCCCAAACTCCAAATATTCTCATTTAGAGCGTTTATTTACAAAAGATACCAAATGTTCAAAAAATATGGAGTGTTTTCAGACCTCGAATAGTGCAAAGAAAACAATTCAACAACACAATACTAATGTTTTAACATAGGAAGTGCTCAGGAATCAATAATTGGTGGAATAACCCAGATTTTCAATCACAGCTTTCATGCGTCTTGGCTGCTCTGCAACACCTTTCACATTGCTGTTGGGTCACTTATTAAGAAACAAATCAAGCAGCTTGGCTTTGTGTGATGGCTTGTGACCATTCATATTCCTCTGGATCACATCTGGATTGACCTGGCTGTGGGGCATGGAGCATTGTCCTGCTAAATAAACCCACCCTCAGCTCAATTCAGGTGTGAATGGAGGAAGACCAGATCAAGACCCTGTCATGGAACAGTTGGAACCCCACTGAAAACCTCTGGATGTGATCCAGAGGAAGATGGATGGTCACAAGCCATCAAACAAAGCCGAGCTGCTTGAGTTTGTGTGCCAGGAGAGACATAAAGTCACCCAGCAACAATGTGACAGACAGGTGGCGAGCAACCAAGACGCATTGAAAGCTGTTATTGAAACATCTGGGTTATTCCACCAAATATTGATTTCTGAACTCTTCCTAAGTTCAAACATTAGTATTGTGTTGTTTAATAATGAAGAACATTATTTGAGGTTTGAAAACACAGCATTTTCTGTTATTCTGACCAGTTGTAATTTTCTGCAAATAAACGCTCTAAATGACTTTTGGGAGAGATGTCAGTAGTTTATAGAATAAAACACAAATGGAAATGCCAACAAGCTTAATAGGTCAAACAGTGCAAACATGCAACAACAACAAAATGCAATATGGAAGCCTAAATACTTGCCATATGTAAAAGTAGCCAACTTTTCAGAACCCCGCTTCACAATGTTAGCTGATTTTTCAAAGTCTGAATTTTGGGTGCCAGCTCAACTTTACCAAGTTTTAATATCACCTGCTGAACAAAGTGGAAAGTGTTTTTCATGCACTTTGGGTACTCCAGTTGCAGGGCATAAATGAGTCTGAACAGGACACAGCACAGAAGGCCCGAGGCAGGTTAGCCGGTCCATCCATCACCACATTACCCTCCAAGACGATTGCCACACTAGATGGGTTGAGCTGAGGATTTTCTCCGACACAGAGGATTCCCAGTGGAGTTTGACTGTACACCTCCTTATCAGCCTAACAGAGAATAAAGAGATTGACATATGATTCTACATCGTCGACCAAAAAGTAGCTTCCACTGTTTATAATGAAAAGCATCATACATTACATTACATTACATTGCATTTAGCTGACGCTTTTATCCAAAGCGACTTACAATAAGTACATACGACCAGGAAGACACAACCTTGAAGAAAACAGAATCAAATAAGTACATCAGGTTTCATAGAGCCAAACATTTCAAGTGCTACTCAACTGGCTATAGATAAGCCAGTCCTTTATTAGTATATAAGTGCCTTGTTAGTAATTATATTGCTCGAAGTGGAGTCGAAGAGATGAGTTTTCAGTCTGCGCCGGAAGGTGTGTAAGCTTTCTGCTGTCCTGATGTCAATGGGGAGCTCATTCCACCATTTTGGAGCCAGGATTGTAAACCCACGTGTTTTTGCTGATGGGAACTTGGGTCCCCCCTACATATTTAAAAAACGTATCATATTTCATTTATATTGTTGGTGAATTAGTTAAAGACGATATATATAAGGAATAGTGTAAGTTAAATTTAGTTCCATATTTTTTTAAACTCTGAATAATGTCCCGGGTCAAGTTCACCCAAAAATTACCAAAGGGTGCAAAATGTGAACATAACACAAGGGTTAAAGTAACTTACGGTCCAGGTCTTGAAGAAGGCAGAAGGCTCATCCCCCAAGATGATTGGCAGTCCCCGAACACAAAGGCATCTGATGTCTGTTGGCTCAGTGCTCTGGAATATAGTGGAGATAACAAAGAATGGTCATACATTCATCAAATACATTCTACAAACTCTACACAATTACTTTATTGCAGTAATATCTTAATAAAATCAGATATTTAAGTAGGTATGAGGATATAACTACATTTTATGAACATTACATTTAGAACACAAAAGGACAAACAAACCTGGGGAGGTTTCAGCCTGGAACCTCCACCCCGCTGCGTAGAGAGAGTAACGAAGTACAGAATATGTAATATTGGAGTAACGACCCCATCTCTGGCAATGACTAACAAACCTTTCACATGCCGCCAAACCAAGAGCCTTAATGTTGTTCATCATGTGCTCTGTAACATACGACGAAGCCGGGTACTGAGAAATAAATGATTTAGAGAGAGAAGCAAATAGAGGGAAATGATGCGCACACGGGAGGTGGGATGGACTGATGGAGGGGAACTGTCCGTGAGTCAAAGCAAACATGAGCTGACAGTCGGGAGGAAACCACGAGACTGGCTGCCTGGCCTTTGGCATTTCGCTCACTTTAATTAAAATAGATCAGAGATGGAGAGAAAGACAGGGGGAAAAGAGGAGTGGATTGTTACCGTGGAAACCAAGTTTGGGTGGATTGAGACCTAGAGTCATGTTAAAGGGGAGAGGGCTGTACAGACTTGCTTTGGATATTGTACGTTTTAGGGCGTAATGATGAAGATGAAATTGTACATTTTCCTCCTATGTGTGAAAAAGCTCAATCACAGAGAATATTATAAGCAGCAATAACTGTGTGTATGATGACATATTCTATCCCCTTTACATATATTTCATTGTCTTGCAATCAGCTGTATGGTCTTTTTCTCCCATTTTTTTTTTAATTGTAATGGTTTGATACATTTTTTGTTTGTTTGTTGTATATTATACCAGATTTTCAAATGTTTTATATATATATTGTCTGTAAAAATGCTTACGTTTCTTAATCCTCCTGTTGTCTTTATGATATCCTTCACAGACATTTGAACATATACAATTGCTGATCACCACTTTCATTGAAGTTTGGATGATTTAGTCAACTTTGAAACACCCATGGTGTTCCCGCCATAAAGAAAGGAATTAGACACACACACACACACACACACACACACGATGTGTTCCCCCCCTTATGTGCCCATCCCCCACATGGATCAAACCTGGCACACGCAATACATGTTCAGTGTCTGTTCTTCGTATATTTACTGCAGTTGTTCATGTACAGTTGCAAGAAAAAGTGAACCCTTTGGAATGACCTGGGTTGACCTCTTCATCTAAGTCACAACAATAGACAAACACAGTCTGCTTAAACTAATACCACACAAACAATTATATGTGTTCATGTTTTTATTGAACACACCATGTAAACATTCACAGTGCAGGGTGGAACAAGCATGTGAACCCCTAAAGACTTCTTCAAGAGCTAATTGGAGTCAGGAGTCAGCCAACCTGGAGTCCAATCAATGAGACGAGATTGGAGGTGTTGGTTAAAGCTGCCCTGCTCTATAAAAAATACACACCAGTTTTGAATTTGCTATTCTTAAGAAGCATGGCCAGATGTGAACCATGCCTCGCACAAAAGAGCTCTCAGAAGACCTACGATTAAGGATTGTTGACTTGCATAAAGCTGGAAAGGGTTACAGAAGTATCTCTGAAAGCCTTGATGTTCATCAGTCCACGGTAAGGCAAGTTGTCTATAAATGGAGAAAGTTCAGCACTGTTGCTACTCTCCCTAGGAGTGGCCGTCCTGTAAAGATGACTGCAAGAGCGCAGCGCAGCATGCTCAATGAGGTGAAGAAGAATCCTAGAGTGTCAGCTAGAGACTTAAAGAAATCTCTGGCACATGCTAACATCTCTGTTGACGAATCTACGATACGTAAATCACTGAACAAGAATGGAGTTCATGGGAGGACACCACGGAGGAAGCCACTGCTGTCCAGAAAAAACATTGCTGCACGTTTGAAGTTTGCAAAAGAGCACCTGGATGTTCCACAGCACTACTGGCAGAATATTCTGTGGACAGATGAAACCAAAGTCGAGTTGTTTGGAAGGAACACACAACGCTATGTGTGGAGAATCCAAAGGGTTCACACAACTGTATACCAGTAGTCTGATACAATATGTACAGTTTGAAAGGGTGTTAAATGAAATGTGGTGATGATTAATGGTTTTAAGTGTTAATGTATTAGCAGTTAAAACAGGACCGGTCAAATTTGACCGCGAACACCAAAGTAAAGGGGGGAAACGAAGACAATAGGTCTTTCATTTTTGTAAAGCACTTTGAATTGCCTTGTGTTGAAAGGTGCTATATAAATAAACGTGTCTTGCCTACGTGAGAGTGTGTGTTTTTCATCCTATGCATCCAGCTTTAATATTATTACATTGGCAGCTTTAGTATGTTCAGCGTTAGATTGCAGATACTAAAGTAGAGGTATGTCTGACTCACATGAACCTGCCAGCTGATGGAGACCACAGGGCTTGTTTGGCAGAGGCTCCTCACCCCCCCACGGAGCAGTGGAGGGAGGTTTGGAGCATTTCGTCACTCACACAGGATGGGGGTGATTACTCGGCTACTGTATTCTGGGTCCTTGGTCTAAATATAGAATTGCTCTTGCGTCGTGCTGCCGCTCGGCTTGTGACGAAGGCATGTGGTCATCATTGATTTATCAGCAGGGCCCAGACAGCTTTTAAAACACGTATGCAGACAACGCTGTGCTTTACATTTGCAACTACTTCTATTTACTCCGTGCTGATTAGGAAAACAGACTCTAGAGCTGTGATGCTTTAGTTACTGCAGGATGAAGATGTATTGGAGCTTTGATTGTATTACCTGCTGCATGCATATCTGGATTTCTGGAGTGTTGTTTTTCATGATCACTAAATCATTTAAAACCAAAGTACGGTGTGTTTGCTTCCACTCTTTCTACGTTTAACCCCCATTTGACACATTTTCAAATCTAAACATTATAAACATGGGATCTTTTGAATCTCTCTCTTTTAGAGATAATTGATGTCGTCCTTTTGGTGAGGTTTGAGCCAATCCCATTATCTGTCTAAGTCAATATACTACAGGCTGCAAAGTATTTGTTGTTAAATCAGGGTGTCCGCGGGGTCTTAAAAAGTATTAAAAAAGTTGATCAATTTTGCGAAAATTAAGGCTATTAAAAAGTATTAAACGGTATATACATTTTCCAAAGAGGTTGTATTCCACAGTCTGCCTGAATGTAATCATGGCGTAGGTGTGTAGTGTGATTCTGTGTAGTTTATTTATGGCATCCCGTTGGATTTGACGTCATCTGAACAGGACATAGCACGCTCACTGCTTGATAGCGCGCGAAGGTCCGTTTACGCCGGTTGTTAAACAACATCGTTATGGGGAAATGCAAGTCTGCGTCCAAATGGTTGGAAGATAAGGAGGAAGGACAATCAATACTGTATATAGTCAATGTGAGGTAAAGTGTGTCGCCAAGGTAACCGGTTATATCTCCAAGTGGCGATGAGGTCTTAAAAGGTATTACATTTGACTTCAGGATTCCTGCATAGACCCTATAAATAATTTGGCACTTAATCCACTCTATTACATTCCTGCATGATAAGATTGTCCCACACACAGAGCATCTAATACATCAGAGCAATGAAAGAGGCTGTATTTTGGCTACAGCCCTTGCATAATGGGGGTTGTCATGTCTAAACCGACTATAAAATAACATTATCAGAGTGGGAAAATGCAGGATATTGATAAATCAAAATCTCACATACACAAAAATATGGGTTGTGAAATGCTGATTACAAAGACAACCGATATGCCATTTTGTTGGGTTCAAACTATAAGATAAAATCCAAGTAAAATATTTGTGTACTTTTTTAAAAAGCATATTCATTTCTAGGCTTATGTATGTCTCAGTTGCACTAGTGTACTATCAGACAAGGTTATGGTTCCAGGTTCAAGCACCACAGCACTGTTGTTGTCTCATGTTATTGTGCTATTGGTCTTGAAGTAGCCTGTAGGAGGAGGATACTGAGAAGTAATGGTAAAAGGAACATCATGTAATGTCTATTAAATATAATCTTTTGCCAACAAGTGTTTTGAAGTACTGATAAGTAGAGACATCACTGTGCACGGATACACTTGTCACGGCCCTCTCCTTTCAATACCTGACAAAACAGCTCCTTCAAAACAGCCACAATGGCCTCCAACGGCACAGCCAAACAATCTGTGGTATGCCGTTGGAGGGCCATTGAGAGAATTGTTCCCACAGGGAGTGGGTTGAATGAGGTTTACAGCAGGGTTAGTGTAATCTGTTGACAGAGTGGTGCAGGGATGACGTATTTACCCGGAAGTAAGCTGCTGTTTCCCTCGACAAAAAAGCAATGGGGTTTCTCCATAGAATTTTGAAAAATAGCTGGAAATAAGGTCTGTGGAAAACGAACCTGTTTGATAAATGCACGTTTTGTTCAGCCGGATAATCTCCACATGTCTACCCTACTTTTATAATTTTCAAATCATAAATCTAATCGCCAGAAACAAAATGCTAACATTATGCTATAGGAGCTACAGCCGAGTACAGCAGCACGACTTCAACGTCAAGCCAACTCAAGATCCATCTTCAAAAATTCAGATTCAAAATGTTACAAGTTGAAGCGTTTGTTTGAACAGTTTGCAGGAGGCAGGGACTTGCTTTCGAGCAGAACAGGACAAACAAACTTAGAGTGTTTACGTGTTCGGCGTAATGACGTACAACGGCCTCGACAACTTCTGTAGTCCTATTCAGCCACTTGGTAACAACCATCGTTTTTCAGACACGTCAACTCTTCAAGAATCACCAGTGGGGTCACTGCTGATGGATTTAATGTCGTAGAACAAAACGTGATCCGTCTCTTAAATTTGTGTCAACCACAGACCTTATTTCCAGATATTTTCCAAAAACATTGACTCTGAGACGAGGGAACCGGAAGTGATAAAATGCTCACTCACTTCCGGGTTCTAGGACTCGTTCCTGCACCACTCTATAGCAGAGCAGAAGAGGTAGCATGATCCAGGCGGTTGCCAGGTAGATTTCAAACCACATTTCTGCTGTGTTAAGGCCCAGACACACCATGCCCATTTTGGCCGTTGGTGGGCGTCAGGCCGACGATGAGCGTCCGCACCGTTGTGTCTTTTCAGCCGTGCCGACACCTTTTTGGCCGAAAATCCGGCCAAAGGCTGTCGGCAAAATAAATCACTCTGATTGGCTGTTCAGCTAGAGAATCAGTGCATGAGAAGCGAAACAGAAGTGAGGGACCCAAACAAACTATTAAGGTAAATCTGAGATTTAATTTAACTCCAGCTCTCGACACAGGTTCGGGAAAGCCCCGTGAGCTTCTCGCTGTAGAGTGAAAATGGAACACGCTATTTGTTTATATCACGCAGTCTGTTCTTCTTCTCTCGGTTATCACGCAGTCTGTCTTCCGGTTGTTGCCTCTTTTGAATGACGAATACACACTACCGCCGCCTGCTGGTCTGGAGAGTTATTGCCACTCACGCATGCGCAGTTCGTACGTGCTTCTTGGCCATCGGCTGAAGTCTTTGCGGTGTGTTCCAGTTCGACACATGGCCAAGACGCAGAGATGCAAGGCGACGTAACAGTCTACTTGATGACAAGTCCATTCAAACATAACTTAGCCTTTAAAAGAGAACGTTTAAAGGAGATTAGCATAGGTAAGGTTAATTGAGTTTCTTTCTACTGTCATGTTATCTTAGCAGACTCAAAAGAAGTATCGGCACATTTAAATGTTAAACTGATTTCTTTGTTGGCATAAGATCTCCGTGCTCATCTGGCCATGTACTGCATGATGATTAGGAGTGGGAATGAACGGGACACTATTTCTCTGTCAGACGAGCTCGGAGCATACTTGCCAACCCTCCCGATTTTCGTGGGAGACTCCCCATTTCAAGGTTGGCTCGGAGGGTAAATGCAAACTTAACGACCGTTAGAAATAAAAGTTTATGTTTCGAGAACTGTAAAGTCATTGGTCAACTGGCTGTGGTTATGCTTTGTTGGCCCTGCTTCACTGTGAAAATGCAGTTTCTTGTTTTACGATTGTTCAAAAGAAAAGACACTAAAACAAAAAGCAGAAACTAAATGAAAATTCTTCTTCCATTTAAATTCTGCAGTGCAGCATAAATACAGTTCTGCTGTGAGTTTTTGTATGCCAGGTGTGATTTGTGAATACATAACATAAAACCTTATTGATCTCTGTGGGGGAGTTGTGCCATTGTAGCAATAAAAGCAAAAGAGAAGAAACACTTAAATAACACGTCAATAAAAACTAGTGTGGTTTAACAAAGCTACCAAATCACCTCATCTCGCTGAACCAACATCTAACCTCCCCTTTGTTTTCCTCTCCAGCACAGCCTTGAAATAAAACCAATTGTACAAGCCTGTGCATTGCACTTACCGCGTACCGGACAACCAGCTGATCGATGTGCACATGGGCCACGAGAGCGTGATAATCATTATAAGGTCTGCCTCAGTGTGTTCAACCACCCAGGTGGAAGGAGCAGCAGGGCCGCTGGATTATGGATTCATGCCAAACACGAACTCTCCTCCTGTCACAGAGAGGTGTTACTAAATGCCGAAGGCTCATGCCACAAGAAACACTTCATCACTGTTGCATCCTGTTTGATTCCACACCAGGCAAATGCAAGGCTGAAAATGACATCTAGGAAGGGTTCAGATGCTTTTTCACCCATAATGTTTCTGCTTTCACATGTTGCCTGCAAAGCCTTGCCTTGAAAACAGCCAGTTAAGTTGTGTTTCTATGGTGACATCCCCGGCTAGCTTGTGCTGCTTAGCATAGCCGTCATCTGATTGGTTGTCCATTAAAAAGGTCAGCAGCAGTCATCAGTTTGAGTGCAGCGCTCAGGGACACATTTCCAACGATGCCCAGTCTCTCTTTTTTGTTATTTTCACAAAACTTGCCAAATGTAAATACTGTCAGACAAATGGACCAGAGAGCATTGGTCAGGTTATCAGAGTAACCTTTGATTACAAGCTAACTTGCACTTAAGCCTCAAAAAGCCTTGCTAACGTTGGAGAACAAGCGTGTTATGAAGCCTTGAATCACAGAGGCTTTTTGGGGCAGCACTGCAGGTATGGAGGTAGGAGGTAAGTACCTTGTCTGACTTGCTGCTTGTTAAGAACTCAGTGTCACAGTCTGCTTTCTCACTCACCTATTTTCTGCATTATCATTCCTTAGTCACCTGGTAGTCACACCCTGTCTCTCTCTCTCTCTCTGTTACACCCATCAGCTCCATTAGTATTTAGGCCCACTTCACTTTCACCTCAGTGCCAGATCGTACTTTGCAGCATGCCAGTCTTTCCCGCATTACTCCTCAGATTGCTCTCCCGGTCTCGACCCTGCCTGTCCCTGACCAGCCTGCCTCGCCTGCTCCCTGACCCGTTCTGTACCTGCGACTCCCGTCCTGCCTTCTCCCGGAAACCTCGCCTGTCCCCGACCAGCCCTTTGCCTACTATCTGCCGTGTTGTCTCCTACCAGCCTATTGCCTCTAATAAAGCTGGTTACCGACTATCTCTGGTTTCCCGTGTTCTGCATTTTGGTCCTCAGCTCGTTTGTGACAGAACGATCTGGCCAGAAATGGACCAAGCAAACACCGGGTCTCCTAGAGACCGCTTTGAGAGGGTTGAGGATGCCATCCAAAGACAGGAGGTCACAATAGCTACCTTAGCTATCGAGACCCACCAGGCAACCTCAACCCAGGGACAAACGCTGGCTTACCTTACCTCCCAGATGCAACAGATGGCCGCCACCGTACAACAGCTAGCCGCTACCATGGCTGCTACCGTCCCTCCGCCCGCAGCTCCGATGCTCGCTCCAGCCCCTGGGTCGACGGGATACGCTCCGGAGCCTCGTGTGGGAACGCCGGAACGCTACGCTGGTGAGCCGGAGGGATGCAGTCCTTTTCTCACAAACTGTTCCATATTGTTTTCACTGCAGCCACACACCTTCGCCTCCGAGGCGGCTCGTGTAGCTTTCACCGTTAATCATCTGACGGGGAGAGCACGTTTATGGGGAACTGCAGAGTGGGAGCAGCAGACACCAGCCTGCGCCTCTTTTGCTGCTTTTTCCGCGGAGATGCGGAAGGTGTTCGGTCCCGTTCGTCTGGGTCCCGACGCTGCTGGAGGTCTGCTGAGTTTGTGCCAGGGTTCCGGCACGGTGGTGGATTACGCTATTGACTTCCGCACCAGCAGCCGTCGCAGCAGCTGGAATGAGCCGGCGCAGTGTGACGCATATCTGAGAGGATTAGCGGATTATATGAGAGATGAGCTGGTTTCCTATGATCTCCCTGCTTCCTTGGATGGGTTGATTGAGCTCACCTCTCGGATTGACGGACGAATCCAGACTCGGAGAGGAGAGCAACAGACGCGAGCGGCGGGCCGCTGCTCGCGACAACAACTTCCGGTTTCCGGGAGATTTCGACTTCCGGTTTCGGCGGAGAATTCCCACTCCTACTCTGACTCACGGTACGAGGTCGAGCCCATGCAAGTGGGTCGTACCAGTCTTACCTCTGAGGAGAGGGAATTACGTCGAAGAGGTAATCTTTGCCTTTACTGTGGTCAGGCTGGACATAGGGTTTCCCGTTGTCCGGTAAAAGGCAGAGCTCATCAGTAATGGGGAGTATACTGGTGGGCCAAACCTCTGAGCTGATCCCCAATCTAAGACCCTTGTGCCATGCTCGACTCCTCCTGACAGGCAAATCTCAGGCTCTGGCTGTTTTTATCGACTCCGGATCAGATGTTAGCATCATTGACGAGGAGCTCGCACGACAGCTGGGCATCCAACAGGTTCGGCTGCTCCAGCCGGTACCGGCTAATGCTTTGGATGGTCACCTGCTGGGAACAGTGACACACCAGACGACACCGGTCCGTATGCTCATGTCGGGGAACCACCATGAGACAATCCAGTTTCATGTGCTACGGTCCCCCCAAATCCCTCTGATTTTGGGTTATCCGTGGCTCCGCCGCCACAACCCGAACATTGACTGGGCAACTGGGTCCATCCTAGGTTGGAGTTCCTCCTGTCATCAGGTTTGTCTCAAGCAGGCCGCCGCACCTCAACTATCTGTAGATATGAACCTGGTTCCGGATGTCACAGGGGTTCCGGCGGAATATTTGGACTTTAAGGAGGTGTTTAGCAAGGCTAAGGCGACATCTCTCCCACCTCATCGGCCCTATGACTGCGCCATTGAGCTACATCTAGGCGCAGTCCCACCCAAGGCCCGGTTGTACTCGCTTTCGGCACCGGAGAGGAAGGCCATGGAGACTTACGTCAATGACTCTCTGGCTGCGGGAATTATTCGTCCTTCCACATCACCCGCAGGAGCAGGGTTTTTTTTTGTGGCGAAGAAGGACAAGACCCTGAGACCCTGCATTGACTATCGGGGCCTGAACGACGTCACGGTGAAGAATCGTTATCCCTTGCCACTCATCTCGTCAGCATTTGAGTTACTACAGGGGGCTACAATCTTCACTAAGCTGGATCTACGAAACGCTTATCACCTGGTACGAATCCGGGAGGGGGACGAATGGAAGACCGCCTTCAACACTTCTTCGGGACATTACGAGTACCTGGTGATGCCATTTGGACTTACCAACGCCCCTGCAGTTTTCCAGGCGTTGGTGAACGACGTACTCCGAGACATGTTGGATCGTTATGTTTTTGTCTATCTGGACGACATCTTGATTTTTTCAAAGAACCTCAAGGAGCACGTCCATCATGTCCAGACAGTCCTCCAGAGACTTCTGGAGAACTCGCTGTTCGTCAAGACGGAGAAGTGCGAGTTTCACACTTCTTCGGTCGCCTTTCTTGGCTACATCGTGGGCCAAGGAAGTGTGGAGATGGATCCTTCTAAGGTTTCAGCAGTTACCTCGTGGCGGGTCCCTGATTCCCGGAGGGAGCTGCAGCGTTTCCTGGGATTCGCCAACTTCTACAGACGGTTCATCCGTGGCTACAGCACAGTGGCCGCCCCGCTCACCGCCCTGACCTCGTCCAAGGTGACGTTCCGATGGTCCCCTGCAGCCGAGGAGGTTTTTCAGGACCTCAAGGGCCGGTTTACGTCGGCTCCTATCCTGAAAGTACCAGACCCCGCTGGTCAGTTGGTGGTGGAGGTGGATGCTTCTGACGTAGGGGTGGGGGCCATCCTGTCGCAACGTTCTGGTGAGAACCAGAAGCTCCACCCCTGTGCTTTCTTTTCGAAGAGATTGAGTCCGGCGGGGAGAAACTATGACGTGGGGAATCGGGAGCTGCTAGCAGTCAAGTTGGCGTTGGAGGAGTGGCGACACTGGCTTGAGGGGACAGAACAACCATTTCAGGTTTGGACTGACCATAAGAACCTGGAGTACATCAGGTCGGCACAAAGACTGAATTCTCGGCAAGCCAGGTGGTCGTTATTTTTCACCCGGTTTAATTTTTTCCTCTCCTACCGCCCGGGCTCCCGCAACGTGAAGGCCGACGCTTTGTCCCGGCAGTTCGGGAGGGAGGGAGACACCCGGGGTATTCCGGACACTATTCTTCCTGCTCCTCGAGTGATCGGCGTCCTCGCTTGGGAGATTGAGGAGAGGGTTAAGACCGCTTTGGTGGACCAACCCGGTCCTAGTTCTTGTCCTCTTAACCGCTTGTTTGTGCCTCAGGTTTTGAGGGCTGAGGTGCTTCAGTGGGCTCATAGCTCCAGACTTTCCTGCCACCCTGGAATTCAACGTACCAGAGGGATGGTCCTACAACGGTTCTGGTGGGCCACGCTGGAGGCTGACACCCGGGAGTTTGTGAACGCCTGTCCTGTTTGCAATCGGCACAAACCATCTCACCAAGCGCCAGCTGGCCTCCTTCATCCATTACCGGTCCCACGTCGCCCTTGGTCACATATTTCATTGGACTTTGTGACTGGTCTACCACCGTCCCACGGACATACTGCCATCTTGACGGTGGTAGATCGGTTTAGTAAGATGGCTCATTTCGTACCCCTGCCTAAAATCCCGTCAGCTAAGGAGACGGCAGAACTGATTCTTCTCCATGTTTTTCGTATTCACGGACTGGCGACTGATGTGGTTTCCGACCGGGGGCCCCAGTTCACCTCTGTGTTTTGGAGGGAGTTTTGTGAATTGATCGGGGCAACAGTCAGTCTCACCTCCGGTTTCCACCCACAGGCCAATGGCCAGACCGAACGGAAGAATCAGGAGATGGAGACCACTCTCCGCTGCATGGCTTCCGATCATCCCACGACCTGGTCAAAACAACTCCTGTGGGTGGAGTATGCCCACAACACCCTCATCAGTTCCGCTACTGGTCTTTCCCCTTTTCAGTGTGCTTACAGTTTTCAACCCCCATTGTTCTCTGCATTGGAGAAGGAGGTTACCTGTCCGTCTGTCCAGGCTTTCATCAGACGTTGTCGGAGGACTTGGAGGCAGGCTCGAACAACTCTGCTTCAGTCTGCTAACCGGTACGCCACATCAGCGAACCGCCGACGCACCAAGGCACCTGTATACCAGGTAGACCAGAGGGTGTGGCTTTCCACCCAGAACATTCCCCTTCGGGTGGAGTCTAAGAAATTAGCGCCTAGGTTTATTGGACCCTTCAGGATTGTCAAGGTCATTAATCCTGCAGCAGTTCGACTGAGTTTGCCCCGGAACATGAAGATCCATCCCACCTTCCACGTTTCTAGGATTAAACCTGTCCGGGAGAGTCCTATGGTTTCCGCCGCCCCTCCACCACCACCCCCTAGGATGATCGATGGGGGCCCTACCTACACCCTTCGTCGTCTACTCCGTTCCCGTCTCAGAGGAAGAGGGGTTCAATATTTGGTGGACTGGGAGGGCTATGGTCCTGAGGAGAGGCAGTGGGTTCCGGCTCGTCATATCCTCAACCCGCAACTCATCCGAGACTTCCACCTGCGTTACCCGAAGCAGCCGTCTAGGACCCACACTCAACCAGGCGTTAAGCCAGGGAGTACTCATCCGCTACGGACCAGAGGCTTCGTCGAGGAGGAGGGGGAGGCGTCATCGGGCGAGGAGGACGAGGATTTCCAGGAGGGAGAGGCCGAGAGAGCAGTCTCAGACGAGTACTAACCTTTCCCATACCTCCACCTTCCACCCGGTATCTGTAGGGTTTTTTTTTTCTTGAGTCTCCTTTAAAAGAATTGTTTAGACGTCTGGAGCCGTCCATTAAGGGGGGGGTTCTGTCACAGTCTGCTTTCTCACTCACCTATTTTCTGCATTATCATTCCTTAGTCACCTGGTAGTCACACCCTGTCTCTCTCTCTCTCTGTTACACCCATCAGCTCCATTAGTATTTAGGCCCACTTCACTTTCACCTCAGTGCCAGATCGTACTTTGCAGCATGCCAGTCTTTCCCGCATTACTCCTCAGATTGCTCTCCCGGTCTCGACCCTGCCTGTCCCTGACCAGCCTGCCTTGCCTGCTCCCTGACCCGTTCTGTACCTGCGACTCCCGTTCTGCCTTCTCCCGGAAACCTCGCCTGTCCCCGACCAGCCCTTTGCCTACTATCTGCCGTGTTGTCTCCTACCAGCCTATTGCCTCTAATAAAGCTGGTTACCGACTATCTCTGGTTTCCCGTGTTCTGCATTTTGGTCCTCAGCTCGTTTGTGACACTCAGGCACTTAGGAGGTAGGACCCAATTGCACGACCCGGGAGACAGAGGTAAAGTATTGGTAGGATACTTTATTTTCCAAAATACAGAAAAAAATGGTCACTAACTAATCTCAGGATGAGATGACAAAAAATTAGAACGTGGTGAGGAACAAAACTTTTCACGATTTACAAAAGAGCGACCTGACCAAGGCAAAAGACAAGGAGCATAGACCTGACCATGACCATAGACACAAACGAACTGACAAGGAACACTGGGGAACAGGGGAATTTAAAACACATGACAATAAGACACAGGTGGGAACAATCAGGGGCGGGGCTGACACTGATGAGCACAGGAGACACAGAAAGAGTGACAGGTGAAAACAATCAGGAAATTAGACACACCAGGGAAACTGACGACAGACAGGAAAACACAGGGGAAAAGACCAGACAATACACAGGCAGGAAAACATGACAAGGAGAAAAGCAAAACACCCACTACCAGACACACACAACTAAAAACGTGACACAACACAAGAATCGTGACACTGCTTTCTAAAGGTCATGATGTTACAGACTTGCTTTTATGCACTATGACTTTCTGTGAAGACTGGACTGTGTTGCATTTTCAAATGATAATCCATTTTCTAGAATTTGTTATTTCTGGGTTTAAAAAAGAAAGTTCCTTCTTGTTTCATTTTTGTTTTCAGTTTTATATTGATCCTCAACTTCCCTTTTGTTGCAGACAGCTTCACTTCACTTGTCCCAACGTTCAAGGATCCTAGTGTGCAGTTCTTCCAAAGTGTTATCTGAAGTGAGACCCTGACCACGTATAAAAGCCTGCCTGAAGAGTGCGTCAGTAATCGGAAATGTATTATGAGACTATTTGGAAGGAAGTTCAGGAACCATCCACCTACACACTGTTGTACAAACCTGCAGATTGTTTCCAGCCCGACAAACACACATTGTGACGAGACCCTGCCGACCTCAATAAGGTTGGATGTGTATTCATTTGCGTACGTGGCTTACAGCACAACCACGCATCTGCTCATTTTCTGGGTGTGTGTTCATGTGTGTGACATGCTATCAGACATGATTGAATCCCTGTAGTACTTGCTGTCAAGTGGCCCTCAGGGAGGGAAAGATGAAGCATGGATAGAGTGAGGTGTACTCAAGGTTGTGTGTGTGTGTGTGTGTGTGTGTATGTGTGTGTGTGTGTGTGTGTGTATATGTGGGGACCTACATCTGTTTACACAGTCACATGTGGGGACTCGCCTCCCTTATGGGGACAAATTGGAGGTCCCCATGAGGGGGATCATTAATTTTAGGGTGAAGACTTGGTTAGGATTAGGGTTAGGGTTAGGGTAAGGTTAATGGTTAGGGTTAGGCATGTGTTGGTTATGGTTATGTGTGTGTGTGTGTGTGTGTGTGTGTGTGTGTGTGTGTGTGTGTGTGTGTGTGTGTGTGTGTGTGTGTGTGTGTGTGTGTGTGTGTGTGTGTGTGTGTGGTGTGTGTGTGTGTGTGTGTGTGTGTGTGTGTGTGTGTGTGTGAGTGAATGTAAATGAATGAATAGCTGCTGGGTTATACTGGCTGTTGTTGGAGTGACAGCTGGCTGATACATCTGCCCAGTTGGGATAAAACGTCGCCCAGTTTTACAGAGCAGAGGAAGTACACCCTTACACCGGAGCTTTGGTAATTCAACCTCCATGCTCTCTTTCACTTTTTATTTGATCTTTAAAGCTGTAAACCTCCCCTTTTGTGTGCCAATGTACAGTATCTAAATCCCTGTGCCCTTCTATTGCTCCCCTTCTTATCTGTCTGGTGCATGGTAACCATCTGCTCCGTGACTCATACCTCTAACCGTGTGCGTACGCCGTGTGTGTCTGATCCTCTACATCTGTCTTTGTGGGGATCAAATGTCTATATAGTAATAGACATTAAAACAAACAAATAGAAGTCGTTATTTTAGGTGAATTAAAACTTGGGGTTAAAGTGGTACATTTACGAGAAATAATGTTTGTAATTGCTCTTAAACGCTGTCATTGAAAAATTCTAGACTCACAAGAGGTTGAAAGATCATGCTTTTGAGAATGAGACTCAAGAGGTTTTTCGAATTTGAAGCCAGAGCTGAGCCGGAAACAGGGAAGCATTTCAGTGGTCAATTATTTGTGATAGAGTTTGGCTTTTGCGGTCTTTTATCGAAGGCCTTACCGGAATGAAATGTATGTCTTTTAAAAAATTTAAAATTATGTATTTAACATCTAGAAATACATATCAAAACGACACATGACACCCTGATGGGGACCCTACAAGGACAGGAACATGTGTGTGTGTGTGTGTGTGTGTGTGTGTGTGTTTGTGTGTGTGTGTGTGTTTCAGTGTGTACATGTGTAACTCAGTGCTAAATGACTGTGTCCTCTTGTTGCTGGTAGAGGTAATCCACTCTGGCAGCCTCTTCCCTAAATGTCAGGCCACACACAGCACAAACTCATTAAATCGCACAAATGGCCACACACACACTCAAACACACATACTATACTATTGTGTGCCTGTGTGTACACAAACATGCACGCTCATACAACACACACACACATATAGATAACTCTGGCTAATCTGAGCACATTAAGGCCATTAGAGGAAACATTATCTCTTTTATTATAGCAGCAATATACCAGGACACAATGATGCCTTTAGAAAGCTGTGGATCATCTGAGGGCAGCGGACCCTTTGCTGTGCCTTAAGAGACTCAAATCTACATGTACTTTAAGACACTTAAGCAGATAGTTAGTAACACATATGGCTAATTAACCTGAGTTACATGCCGACGTTTCAGCAGAAAACCAGATGGTGTATTTCTGTTTTTGTCACAGTAAAGGGAAGTGTTGATTGACTCCGTACTATGTTATCCTACTCATTTCTCTAAATGATAATCGAACCATAACACTTTCTGACACATGTGTGCTGTTGAAGGTGCAAAACCAAAATGCGATAAAAGGTAGAGAGCGGGGGAAGACCATAATGCAGGAAACCGGAAGAGGTAACAGAAACATATATTTGATTTCAGGTGATCCAGGGCATGACAGAAAAATACAGAGCAGAACAATAGATTTATAAGAATTGATGGAAACTAAACAGAAAAATATGACTTAAATACAAGCACTAATAACAGAGGGTAGGCAAAAGGGCAGCAGGGTGGTGTAAAGAACCAGGGTGGGGTAAACAAACAATGTAAGTAAAATAAGAAGCGAAAACAGAAACACAGGGCAAGACACTTTGCAAAGTATGGAAACAAAAGACAGAATCTGAGGTTCCAGCAGATTCACAAAACACCATGTCCATAATGTTATCTCAATGTCCGCGTTTTCTTGTTCTCCATCTCTCTACACAGATCTGATATAAATATCCTATATCCTATTTCCATCCATTGTATTCCTCATTTTCCAGCTAGGAGGTGTGACTGCCACCCTTTTAATTACATGGTACTGTTGCATTCTCCTTTTCTGTAAATGTTGTTTTAACCGGAGAACTGGAACTGGCACCAGCAACTGCTTATGTCAATGCACCAAGTCCCAATCATCATATATATTTTAGCAGTTATTTTAAAACATGTACAATTTATAGCACATGATGGAAAGGAGCAGGGAGAAGAACATCTCATTGTACCTGCCCCTTCTTACAAAAAAATAACAAAACAGAAAAATGAAATAACCGTTAAAAAGTAAAAAGCAATATTCTTTCAGTTGCTGAAAACATAAAACCCGAACACAATCAAACATACTTTCTAATTACACTTTCTTTATACATTTTCTTAAACATAAAAATGTTCTTATAGCCCTTTAAATCATTCGGCAAAGAATTCCACTTCTTTACGCCGCGAGACACACATCTGCTTTACGTGCAAACTGATGCTTAAAGGTCCCCTATTAGACTGTTTTTCATCGATATATCACAGGTCTCAGATGTATACAGAGCCTGTCTCTGATTGGCTGAAACACCAAACAGATCATTGCAGTATTACCCATAATCCCCTCTGTTTCAGCCCTGTTTCCAAAGTGCTGATTCTCTGTCTGTTACTTTAGATGAAAATCTACGCCCCACACCCCTCAGAGAGATTTGGTTACAAAGAACTCAATGGTGCTCTAGGAGGAGATTCAGGTGATAAGGTGGGGGGGTTTACCTTGGTTGCTGATTGGCTAATGGTTACACAAGCCAAAAAATCACATTTAATTTCCTCCTTTGATGCTCTGTAATAGTAGATCATGGAAACAAGCATTCATCTTCATTTTGTTTAGCCTGTCCTGGAGATTTAGTTCAGATTGGTGATGCATTTTGATGGGAAACCTGGCAATAGAGAACACACTTTATGGCCTCAGGGCCCAGATGAGCATTTCCAGCTGACAGCCCTCCTTGTCAGCCAGCTCCTGCTGAGGTTGGCCAGATCATAAGAGCAGCCTGTTTCCCTACCTGAGGCACTGTGGGTCCCTCCTATACAACCAGATTAATTTGTGGTGTTGCTATAGTAACTAGCAGGTACTGTCAGTGGCACACAAAATAACGAGTCAAAATGTTAGAGTGCAAAAGTAACATGAGTCAATTAACCATCCTACTTCCTGTGTACATTTCGCTCATCCACCCCCGAGTTCTCTGTTCTGATCTGTTAAATAATACTCTGCCTTATTAAACGCTCAACACTGTAAATTGGGTGACATTTTCGCTTATAGTGAGCCTCGAGAGAATATGTTGCTTCAGGTCAACAGGAGGTTACAGTCACCCCTGTTGACAGCACTGCACTGCTCTCACCTTCAATTAAAGACAACGCCTGACTGCCCAATTACTGGAGCTGCAGGTGTGACAGGCCTTCTGTCTCTGGCCTAATGTCACATGGTGCCTCACAAAGAGTTTCTTTATCACTCGGCATGACATATAGTAAAACACAACTCTTGGTGTAGGTCTATTGAAATTTGGAACATAGGAAAAGCTGCATTGAAACGGCAACATTTGAGCTTACTCAATTTGGCAATAATGTTTTAACCTTACTTTGAGAGCGTTTTGCCTGTGTTGAAAGAGAGTTAAAGTAGGATATGAACACAAAGGTATTCTACAGTGTTGTGTGGTGGATAAAAAACTAATGTTTGTTGTCCACAGCTGACGGCAATAAGACTATAACTAAACTAATCAGACTTATTTTTTCTGATTCCGCACATCCTTCTTAGCAACGGTCTGTTCTCCTTAGCAACAGTCTGTAAACGAGAATTATCTACCTCTGGAATGTCCAAATTGACCAATCAGAATCGAGTATTCAACTAGCTGCTGTAATAAACAGTCTTTAACATATAGGAGAGTGGCAGCTGACTTTTATTGCAATTATATTTTTGCAATAAGGGGGGTCAAACTCAAATACACAGGGGGCCAAAAATAAAAAAATGGGTACTAGTCGAGGGCCGGACTGGTTCAATGTTTAATGCAGAAGTTATTGAAATGAACTTATTGCACATATTAAACCTGGAACTAACAAAGCTTCAATGATTGGATATAAAAACAACATTAAACATTAAATAATCAGTTGCATTCATTTCTTATGGCTCTATCTGCAGCTTTTCCAGACTCATTTCTTATCATCACATTTTCCCACAGGCCAACAACAGCTTCAACAAAACTATTTCCCTCAAAGAACAAACCAAACATGCCCTGCTGTCGTGAGAGAGAAAGTGCAGAAGGAAACATCCATTGAACTCAGTGTGCTGCTCTGTGATGCTAGCTCAGATACTTGGCGTCTCATCTTGGGTGCAAGGTCATCAATGTTTGGGCTCAGGCTCTGAGCTGAGGAGACCCTCAGGATGGAGTGAAGGTGTGCGTGCAATATACCGGAGGGCCAGATCTAATAGGAATTAGAAATTATCCTGCGGGCCGAAATTAAATCCACCAAGGGCTTGATTTGGCCCCCGGGCCTTGAGTTTGACACATGTGCTCTAAAGTGTGTTTTACTCCTCATGTGTCACTCCAATTGTTAATATACATATAATGGAAGATATTACAGTGGTGACAGCAGCTCTTTTTTTCTGAATATGTCTTTGTGTTGGCAGCACCTCTGAGCTTCAGCTGTACTCGGGGTAAACACGATAATTAGAGAACGTATTCTGCTATGCATAATTGACGCACAGTGGGAACCTAAAGCGATAATCGTAAAACAAATACATTTGGGAGAGGGAAACGTTTTCTCTCAATGTCATCAGAGAGATAATTGACATTACATAAACATGCCTAGAAGGATTAGTTGTCATAGCACCAGTTGAAATAATTATCGTCTGTATGCACTTTAGTATAATAGTTTGACATTTTGGAAACTGCACTCATTTGCTTTTTGAAAAAAGTCCATTGCCGCTTAGCATCAATGGTTCATTTAAAGGGGTCCTATGCTTTTTGGGGTTTTTCCCTTTCCTGTAGTGTTTTATATAGGTTTGTATGCATGTAAATGGTCTGCAACGGCTAAAATCACTGTGTTCTCCCACACACACTCCCCCCTGAAATGCCTCCATTGCACTCCTTTGTTTAATTCCACAATATAGTGACATCACCATGTAACACTCACACTTCAACCGGCTAGCTAACAAATGTGAGGGGTTGACCAATCAAAACAGAGCCGGCCAGCTAACCAATCAGAGCAGACTGGGCTCTGGTTTCAGACAGAGGGTGAAAGGAGGTGCTGCAGCACAGACAGTATGAGAAAAATAAAGAGCTTTTTGAACATTAAAGCATGGAGACATGTCCCAGTAGAGACACATATATGTTCCTGAAAATGATCATTTTCTCAATAAAACTCCTAATGTTATGAATCCCTGAATGTGAGCTTTGTTCATCTTATCTCATCGTCTTCAGATTGCGCAGAGGATCTAGTGGAGTTGGACATTTCAAGCTAAGCTCTGATCATATGCTGCATGAGGAGAAATCAATCCACCACTGAAGCCTCGTCCCTCGATATCTCAAACCGTCCTCTCCTCCTTTATCCTTTCCGCCTCTCTTTTTTCTTCTCTCCTCTTCCTCTCTGAAGAGTGCTTATCAACATCCCTCTCCACTCTTTCACTGAAGTGTCCCCTTCTTGTGTGCACACACACACTTCTGTTGTAATCTTGTGTTGTATGTTTTAAATTCCCTCTGTGCCAGTTACACAAATGCCTTTACACCTGCATGGATTTAAACGTGTTTTCCAATAAAAACTATATCCTGATAATTAGTTTTAATTTTCTGTCTGCCTTCTTGTCCATATTTCATTGCTTTTTCCTGGCTCCAAAACACTTTCCTGCTCCTGTCTTTTTTCTTCTACCTCTTTTCCCTTCAACATCCTGGATAAGGTAGCCATGGAAACACAGTTTAAGTGTGCTGATGACAAATATGATTTAGTAAAGGCACATACACCCACACACACACACACACACACACACACACACACACACACACACACACACACACATACACACACACACACACACACACACACACACACACACACACACACACATAAACGTTTGTGCCCTAATCCACTTGTATCTCTCTCTAGGGATAGCCTTAATATGTTGCTATGGATACTATCACGGTTGGATAAATCCTTCTGAAAGACATTTGAAGCACCTGAAAGACTTTAAAAATGAAAGAGCGAACATTTTAAAGGGGGCCCTATTATGCTAATGTTCAGGTTCATATCTCGACTTTGTGCCTCTACTGTGATATGTTGCTTTCATGTTCAGCCCAGTCTATTCTGATTGGTTAGCTGGTCAGCTCTGTTGTGATTGGTCAACCGCTTAGAGATGTCCTGCCCCTTAGCCTATCACGTACAATGTGTTGGAGCGCTAGCCAAAAGCGTGCATGTTACATAGTGTTAGGGAATAATTCTCCTGGACTCCTAGATATCTAACCTTTTTGCCCTTTGACGTTTATGACCAACCGTGACGTCTGTTCTCTCCCTTAAGGAATGGGCTGCCTCAGCCATGTTGTTGTTCCCAGTTTATGACCGGGCAACTCTCGGTCACAAAAGATTTATGGTTGTGAGAACGCTGGAACACTTCCTTCTTTATGTTTGTGGACTCCGAGGTGTGTAATCTTCGAGGCCATAAGGGTCAGACAAGTGATTCAGTGTTCCCAGATGTTTAGGTTATCTCCTCAACTGTGTTGATTACTCTCTGTAAACCATTTAAAAGATCTAGCAGGAGAGAGGCGCTTCAGAATTGACGTGGCAACTCTCCCGTGCAGTCAGATCTTGACTGCTGTGACTTGTGATGTGAATCCTCCGGCCGATACTCGTAATAAATCATCAGTGTTTGACATCAAAGCTCCAACTCTCTGAGTCCTGACTCTCCATTGCTACAGAAGTTTCCCTTACACATAGTGATGTCAATATGTCCTAGAAGTAGACAAAGTAGTCGAATGGAGGCGTTTTGGGGGATTTACATGCACAAAAACCTATATAACACACTACAGGAAAGGGAGAACCCCAAAAAGCATTACAGGGCCTCTTTATCAACATCTTACACTGCTATGGTGCATGATATCTTTGTTAAAACCAACAAAGCACATTACGCATGCTCAGAATATTCTTCCCTCGAACACTTAATGCTTACGTTAAGAAAAGGGGGAATTTTCTCCTATCAGGGTTTTATTCAAACAGTTGAGAAAAATTGTTGCACTAACAAAAGTTTTATTTTTATTTTTCATACCAGGCTGTTGATTTTCTAAGGTTACCGTTAAAAGCCGAGGGCATGGCAATATTATCACAAGCAATTCCGCCTGACAGCTGCGTGCCAAAAGGTCAATACACATTTCAAGCCAGAGGTAAATGCCATTTCAGTTGTATTTTGGGTGGTAGGTGTGATGTTGGACCCAATGGTTAACATTATTTTTGAAAACACACAAAAGAGGATTAATGGGGGCTTTGTAGTTGTTTTTTGTACCAGGTGTTCAGTCATTTTAAGTGAGGATTTGATTAAAATCCCTTATGATATTTAGCTAAAGCACAATGGTAAAATGTTTTGCTATGTTGTGCTTTCAACAGATAAGCCAACAAAAATCCTAATTGTGAGTTTGGGAGTTTTTTTTTGTACATGCGAGCCACCTCCCACCTGACATCCGCAACACTGACTCTCTCCCCATTTTCAAATCACGCCTCAAAACATATCTCTTCACACTCGCATATCCACCCTGATCATTATCCATCACACATCCTCTGTTTTTATTTATTTGGTTATTTGATTGATTTATTTACTGCATTGTCTTGTTTATGTCTCTTATGCTGGTGTTATGTATTGTGTATCCTGTTTTTTGTGTGTTTGTACGGCGACCTTGAAAGCCTTGAAAGGCTCCTATATAAAATAAATGAATTATTATTATTACAGTATTGCATAAAGGAAATGTTTGACCTGCGATCAAAAGTCTAGGATCTCCACAATTAGTCCTAAAACGGTGTGTGTTTAATGGGAATCATTTTAAAATGTACCAGATGTCATGGCAATGCATTTAAACATTGGAGATATACTTGAATTTGAGAATTGGCAGACCAACATTTCCATAGAGCCACGCTGCAAACATGGCTAAAAAAAAGACAAGATGCTGTAAAAATACTGTAAGACATACGAGGCATGTGCTAATTAACAGCAGTTGTTATTTATTGGTATGAGTAGTTACAGTGTCAACTTTTTTCTTACTTGTGACACAAGCTGTTATTTTGTTGTCAGGCTCCAACACAAACATGTGTGGTGAATTATTTCTACAGTTGTACACACATTCCTGTTACCAGCTGCTTCTCATCTATTGCAGACACACACACACACACACACACACACACACACACTGTGGGTGAGGTGAGGTGGTGCGGTCGCCATACAATCTGACGGTTGTCGGTTTGATCCCTTGCAGTCAACATGTTGAGCTCCCAATGGCATGCATGGCCAATGGTGTGTGTGTGAGTGTGTGTGTGTGAGGGTTGGCTTCCTTGAGTAATGGATTATTATTATAATATTAATATCTTTGATGTAGGATAATAGCAGCGTGAAAAACATGTCAGTTTTTATGGTGTGATATCGCCATTAGATAGAATAATTTGATTGCAACATTGTCATAAATGAATTGATTATTAGGCGATATAGTCCTCTCACAGATTTACACATGAACACAATAAGAATACATGCTTTCAACCTGCACACACACACACACACACACACACACACACACACACACACACACACACACACACACACACACACACACACACACACACACACACACACACACACACACACACACACAGGCACGTTTTGAAGGATACTGTTCATTACAAATCTAATGGCGTGTTCCAAGTAATTATCTTTACATGCACGAGCCAGATGACTTCCTTTTCATTTTTTATGAACTGTACCGACTAGGGATGTAACGATACCAAAAACGTACGGTACGATATTTAGCGATATTGAAAAATAAAGAAAAAAATGTGAATTTTTTTTTATTAAATCATAAATCTGCTTCGTACAGCATTTTAGTAGATAGTAGTATTTTAAAGTGTCAACAATATAATAATCAGACCCTGCAATAGAATAAATCAAGTTTCACTTTAGTTTTTTAAATAACTCAACTCTAACTCACTCACTCACTCACTCACTCTCTCACTCACTCACTCTCTCACTCACTCACTCACTCACTCAGCATCATCAAGGTTATCTTTAGGAATATGAGCATGTCCACATTTCCAGGTAGAAGCTGGGATGTTTGGGTGTTTGCAAAATCCCCTGCTGTGGAAACAACTCTCTGGCTTGGTACTGATGTTGCTGGGACAGAGAGATATTATTTGGCCATGGGTGACAGCAGTGGGTAAAACTGTGCATTGTCTCTCCACCACTTTAAACACAATACAGTTGTTGCCAAGAAGGTGAGGCTTATTGACAGAGATAGAAATATACTGTTGGTACTTGTCAATGTCTCTAGGTGTGTACATGTAGCCCTGTAAATACCATGTCCTTTTGTGTTATCTGTTGTTTTATGTTCATGTTGTAACCTACTTGCTGCCATGTTGGACAGGTCTCCCTTGAAAAAGAGATTGATGATCTCAATGGGACCACCTGGTTAAATAATGTTTTTTTTAAAAAAGATTACTTATTACTTATCGCGGTATATTTTGTCAGTCTCACGACGGTATTGAGACATTTATTTATTTTGTTTCTCTGAATGTTTTTAAGGCACGTCTGCACGAAATGCTTTATGACACTATGGGTGTTTATAAGTGTTGGTGAATATGTAAATATGATGTCCTCTATTGTTTGTTTTTATGTTTCATGTGGAACTAATTGATGCAGGTCTCCCTTGTAAAAGAGATCCATGATCTCAAGGGACCTATCTGTCTAAATAAAGGTTTGAAATGAAATGAAATGAAATGAATCGCGATATTCGATATATTGTTACATCCCTAGTACCGACAGATGTATGATGGCATATACGATCTGTTAAAGGTGAAACATTAAGATATAAAGAGAGGAGGGGATTACATTTTTTGAGAAAAAAATCTTTATTTCGGATATAGGGCAATAAATGTACCTGAAAAATGTGAAAGACATAATGGAAATATACTCCTCACACAAATGAAAACTACTTCCCTAAACCATAAGCATCTGGACTTTGCATCCAGTGCTTGTCTATTCAGAATGAAACAACCCACTCATTTGGATGAAATGACGAGTCTTTGCAACAACTAATGAATAGCAAAAGGATATCGCCATGTGTTAAACTGTTGCACATCAGTGTTTTAAAGCCTAATTGACACTTTGCAGCGCTTTGAGCAGTTGAGTTCTTATGAAACAAAGAAGTGTGTGTGGAACAGAAACATCTTGTCTCCCACTGCTGGGTCTCCTCTGCCAAGACTCTGAGTCTCTCATCGTTTCCCTCCCCGGGTGCCACTCTGCTTTGTAAACAAACAGAGGGAAAACATATCCCTGTCTTTGGGGCAAGTGCTGCTTTCCTCACCATCTGTCTTTATTATTATAATTGTTTTTATTCAGATCTTTTTTTATATCTCCGTCTTACTTTGTGTGTCAGCACTGCTGATAAAGGCCGACTGCAACCCCCAACATAACCCCGCGCTGCCTCTCCTCTGTAGGTCACATCTGGCAGTGAAACAGCTTATATCTGAGCTTATGGTCTGTTACGCAATGTCTTATATCTGGTCATCAATTGAAGTCGGTGGAACGTATCCCTTATCTATAAAATAACTGCTTTTCTCTACTTGCATGATTGTCCTCCCATATCTGCCTGGGAGAAAAGCACAAGGTATAATGTCTGAAATGAAATATATTCTCCACAATTTCTTTTTATCTCTTCCTCACTTGAGCACCTTCCAGTATTTATCAACAAAGCGGGGTATCTGTAAGAAGCAGGATGCAGGGTTGTTATGGTGATTTATTTCCCCAGGCACCTTATCATTGAGTGAAGCACATCTTTCCCTTTTTCTGCATTCACGCTGATGGTTATTGTCTGTTTATAGATAGAGCTGGCAGCCTGCATGTGTGTCATTAAGCAATGTTCATTGGCTCTACACAGTTCGCCAGCTGGCCATATCCTATCTATCTGCCCCTGCTCTCCACTGTGTCTCCAACAACATCAACCGACTGTTCTGGAGTTTATAATCCACATAAATGTCAATCCATCAGCATTTACCAGCAGGAAAGTCCCTGTGGTGTTGTTAGCACTATGACCAGCACTGGAAGTTGGCGCTTTCTGGATTTTATTACCCAGACTGTGCTCGGAATTCAGTAGGGAATCTGTGCAAATATTAACCCATTACTCATCGGGAATATGGGAGGGAAAGTGAGTTATCAAATGAATCTGCGCATTGTAATCAAAGTTGAGTTGAAATAAAGAGAAATGAGGAAGGCATGGAAGGAACAATAAGGTGCTGCATATACATTTTAATAACTTAAGACAAGTGTAATGTTGTTAAATCAACAGAGAGGGGTGATTTTGCAAAAAATGTTCATCCTGAATACAAACAATATGTGGTGAATGAAGACCAGTTTTTGCAGAAGGCCATTTATCATTCCAGTGCTGCCACTCCATGGTTCAATGCAGGAGTGCACATCAGTGAATTAAGCAATCATACACGAGAGGCTGTTCTTGAACGTCATTATAAGGGTCATATCGTGGGCTAATTTGCTCCCAAACCTACGCTTTCTGCTTGAGTTAATCTCCGTCAGAAAGTAGTTCCTAGAAAGTAGTTCCCATGGTAACGATACCCGATCAATCGAACACTCCTGCTACCCCGCTTACAGTTATTGATATAATTATAGTAAATAATATATTATTAACCAATTTATTGAAAACAATTTATTGAAAACAATTCTTGAATTAGGCTATTTAAATATCTGAGTAATCACTGTGTGGGATTAGCGGAACAAATCAAATCAGGCTCCATGGTGCTGAAACATGTTGGGTTCAGAATGAAGGTGGATGTTCATGCTGCCATTAAAAGTGCAATTCTTGAAACAGCTCTCCATGAACTCCATGCCAGACTTTTTTGCAGGTGGTGCTGTGGTGTTCACGGGTAGGACTACGTTATAGGAAGAGCTTTCCTCCAGTGGCCGTTTCATGGCGTGTCTCGGACCGGCAAAAAGCGCGTTGCTCCACATCTTTCTGTTGTCTAGAGATGGAGCCCAGTAGCTGCGAAGCGATGACTCGTTTTTATGTCCGCTAACGGACATGATTTCTCTGGCCTCCAACCCTGCCTCCACCAGCCGCTGTATGGAGGTCCTTCTGACGCAAATCTTTCGTTGGTTTTGTGGTCTGTGTCCATGTCCAACCATTCATCAATACTGATCTCTAAAAATCTGACATTTTGTAGCTACCGATTTCCAACGAGAGACAATGTATAACAGTGTAACGGCTGTGTGTCGCTAAACGTCGCTATGGAAACCACACGATGTAGGCTCATGGAAGTAGTTTCGGTAGGCTAGTAAACACATGTAAACAATGTGGTATTGGGCTTTATAAAATAAACTTTAGTTGATTGATTGTTGTTGAATTACTGTATAAAGGTCTTTCAATATTTTCATTAATGAGTAAAGCAATAACTTGAATTGACATCTTTATTAGTGTTCATACATGTTCTTATTGCAATGAAATTTTTTCACAAATGTCAACAAAGCTGCATGTTGTTGAAAGTTCAAACGTGTCTTAATCTGCATGTATCTACACCTTAGAGTCACAGTAAAGTCTAAACTGTCTCACTGATCTTTCTGAATCTTCAACCTTCAAAAACCCAGCCATTCTTCGTGCGCATGTCTGCCAAAAGACACATGATGTACACCAGGGGTCGGCAACCCCTGGCACGCGTGCCAGCATTGGCACGCGGCACCGTAACCAGTGGCACGCTAGGAATAAGTGGAATAAGTGTGCAAAAATATTTAAATTGTATTTTGGGATCCTGAACGAGGCCGCCGCCAGAGCGCGTCTCCCTGTTACCCGCAGAAGGAAGCCATGCACACAACGCAGCCCCGCTCTCTTTAACTCCCCCCCGCCACTTGATAATTCTCGATCGTTGGCACGCTGATAACAATTTTTTTTGAAAATGGCACTTCATATGAAAAAGGTTGCCGACCCCTGATGTACACGATCTGCTTGTGGAATAAAAGTGTTGTGTTGCTTGTAACTTTCCCAAGCTTTGAGTTACTCAGAAAGCTCATGATGTGTAGTTAATCATTTCTAAATATAAACAATAATTTTTTTCAGGATTTGCCAGCAGTGAAGTGGATTGACATTTCCAAAAGGTCGCTGCTGCCATTTTGTCAATAAAAGACACATTATTGTTTGTCAATCAATAATAAAAATTAAAGGTGTAAACAAAACAAGTTTATGATTACAAGTTGGTTATTGATCGACAGATAAGTTAAACAAGTTGAATTTAACAACATCAATCAATGCCACCTTAGCAGTGGCAAAGCCTGTACAGGAGAGGGCAGTCAAATCAAGATGGCTGCTTTTGAAACATGTTATTGGTGATACTTCAGATGGTGAGTAAACACATCAATCTTCCTGCACACATCCTGTTATCCGTTTACACCAAATTAAAGGACACATTGAACACTTTCTTACTCTTCTTTTTTACGTCTAGTGGAGAAATATGTAAAGCAACATTTGCCCTGAGTGAGCAAAGCCATATTATTATACTGAATACTACATATCAAGCAGAGATATTAGGTATATTTAATACCAGAATTGTCATATTTCAGTCAACCTTAATCCGTGTACAATGGGCTTAGTCATCCTCAAGTGTTACTAGGCCAGTGGTTCTCAAACGTTTTCTGTCAGGCCCCCCCTTTGGAGAAGGGGGGGGGGGCAGAGATCTCTTTTGGGGGTGCTGTGGGGTAGCTTGACGTTTCATAGAGGGTGCTCAAACATTTAGGGTTTCCCATTAATTCACCGGTCGCTACTGTTTAATTTTCTACTGCAACACTCCCCACGCAAATACACAGTGTACCCCGTGACTGTTACAATGAAGGCTCGATCATCAGCTCACGGCATATAGGTGTAAGCAGGGGTCAAGTGCTATTTTTACAGGTGGTGTGTGGACCTCACATAGGGGGGTCCGGTTAAGTTAAAAGCATCAATCTGGTGCACTTTGAGAGCAACATGAAGAGATCTGTGGATACATCTCTCAACATCCATATGAAACAGAACTGTAAACAGATTTACTTTTTCTTTATGGATATTTTACAAATCACCTTTTTAAACTTTATTCTTTTTTTACTGTCATATAGTATTTTATACCTGTTTTTCATTTATTCTCTTATTTTTTTATAACTATAATGATCATATAAACATGTGCCTCGGAAATAATTGTTTACATTAATCGTGACCAAAACGTTTGAGACCCACTGAGATAACACTGAGAGAGTCCTTTAGCTCACTGAGTCTCTCAGTCTGACAGGAGAGGACTCTCCTCCACTTTGTTGTTGAAAAAACTCCTTATATCCGTTAGCGTAGCTCGCTAGCACCAGAAGCTAACAACAACGATCTCCGGTACCAGTGCTCTCTCTCTCTCTCGCTCGCGCACACAAAATGGCTCGTTCCACACACACACAGAGCCGAGCTTTAATGAAACACAGAGACCCAGACGTAATAGTACTGCATCATATTATTTTCGAATCAATAATTTTAATAATAATGTTTTTTTTTAATGACCATTTTTCCTCCTGGTCTCTCGCGCCCCCCCTGTCATGCCTCTGCGCCCCCCACTTTGAGAACCATTGTACTAGGCTAAGATCAGCTTCAAAACCATTAACATTAGCATGCTAGCATAGTCAACTTTAGCATGCTAATGTAGCACAACTGCAGTTAAAGGGAATTCAGAGCTGGTGTCAGTTTGAAGGCACCCACTGAAACGTATGGCTGTCTAAATGTATAGACTGAGTAATAAAATACTACAATGTCTTCTGTAATTAAATACTTTTAACATGCTTAGAAGAGAAACGTTTGCAAGATGATGGTATTATGTACAACTGAGGCCTATGGGGAATTAGCCATTAGCTTAAAGGTGTTTTAGCATGACCTGACACTTTTGTGACCAATTAAAAAGCATGAAAATGTAGGGAATCACCACTACATCATTGTCTTCAGATCCTCAATGCTTTTACTTCCATGTTATTGCAAACCATGTAACAGTTGTTGAGATTTTTCTAGAAAAAGTATTAGTTTACCACTCTGCCATTGGCTGAAAATAGTGTCTTCCTTGAAACTAAGGCATCAACTGAAACGTATGGCTTTCTAGATGTATTTTTGGACTTACACGACATAGATAATATTGATTTCTTCAGTAATATACAAACAGACAATTTGACATTATTGTGAAGAAAAACCCAGTAACTTCATATTATGACTCTTGTGCTACAGTACACTATCATAGGCTACATTAAAATATCTCTGCATTGTGCTTCTGGTTCATGTATTGCCAACATAGGCTACACTGTAATCGAAAATGCTATATGTAAATATGAAACTATTCCTTCTGTATTCACTGAGGAACCTTCTTTATAAAGAATATGACAGAAAATAGCAGGTCAACACAGCATTTGAAAGCCCCTTCAAATGTACCATAATGCAAGATTTGACAAAACACTTCAATTTTGGGTAGATTGAGGCTTGAAATGTAAAGCTTAGGAACGCTAAGCAACTCTGGATCAAGACCTCTACTTGACCTGTCAACATATTTCAATACTATCAGCCTATTATATAGCTGTTATCAGTTATTATCACTACTGTTATAATGTTCAGACAGGGAAAACTGCACCATCTTGTCTGAAAGTGACACATTTGCAGTTTTAAACGTGTTTTTAAAGTTGAGAATTGAAACAAACCTCCTTGTAAGGTTAAGGAAAATGTAATATTTCTATTAAAATAATTATGTTTTTTACTTGTGTGCATAAGTTACGTATGCAACGTAAGTGACACATACTTTTTTGCTTATCCTACTTAATATTTGACTTCTTTTCTTGCTTCAGTCAAAATTATTATGGCCACTAGAGGTCTCCGTCCAACAATTAAAATCTACCTGCAGTGATCCAGCTTACCAGTATATTATAACAGCCTACAGAGCCAACTAATAGGTAGAGTTGGGCCATACCACTTCAAATCAATACTTTAGGATTACAACTGATAATGGTCTATTAAATGACTGATATTATTTAAAGCAGTAGCATACAACCTGTATTTAACTCCTAATGTGATAGCATTTAGCTGAGACAGTTTACATTTTGATTAACCAAACTTACAATACAATGGCTACTTTATGGAAATGATGCATTTCCACAAACAAGTTAATCTTTCCAAACTCTCTGGAAATCCACATCTTCACTTTTATTCTTCAATAAGACATTTCTTCATTCTCTTGTTCTGTTTTTCTGGCTGGATGACGGTGAAGCCCTGCCGTCTATTTCCTCACACTGATCTTCTGTTTGGCGTTATGTTTCTGTGCAATGCCGTAGGGAACATGTGCAGCGACCGTGCCCATCTCAGCAGCTCCCTCCACGTGAAACATCTGATCGTCAAAGTAGATGTGAGGCCTGATCTTCTCCAGCATGGGGCCCTTCGGTGCTCCTGCCAGGAACAAGGCCTCGTCGATCTCCAACCCCCAGGCCCTGAGGGTCTTTAGCGCCCGGATCCCAGAACTGGCGGCGCTACGTGCTGTGACCAAGTACGTTCGGATGGGACAGTCCAGGCGCTGGCCTTTAGCGTAAAACTTTTTCTGGAGCTTCCCAAGTGCTTCCAGGAAGCCTTTAAGGGGGCCCTGCAACACAGAGGAAGGAAAGGAAAGGAACGATTATTTCACCCAACACTAACTAAAGGATAAGTTAAAAAAGAAAGTAGAAAGAAAGTGAGGTCAAAGAAAACTATTTCTGCTAAAAAGTTAGCAATGACTGAGAGTCAGAGCTAAACATTTCAGATGTGTGTATCTCACACTGCACTGTAACTTTAATTAATGTAACGTTGTTATTCATGTTCTATTATCTTAGCTTTTAAATGAGTGTTTTTAAATGCCATTTTATAAGTTTGAATTGCCTTGTGTTGAAAGGTGCTATATAAATACACTTGTCTTGCCTTGCCTTACATACACTTCCATATCCTAGCTAAAAGTACATTTCCACAGGTTGACTGCAGTTGGTTGGATCAAACAGCTGACGCTCTGATTGGAGGACACTTATAAACCCCCCCTGTGCCAAAGTCACACTTAACATGTTGCACACACATTGTTATTGAATTAGCACCAAATAAGCACCATTTGTTTTCAGGCCTGCACAGCTTAAAGCAAATGCAATAATTGCTGGCTGTTTGACTGAAGAGAGATGCACAAACTAACAGTCTGAATACCAATGACTTTTGAATGCATTTATCATATAATTTATTCATAGAATAACCAGGTGATAAAACTGGATTGTTAATTGAAAAACATGATCTGCATAATCATTTACAGTTGAGTGGGTCTGTAAGGAAATAGCAATGTAAGGCTTCGATGGAGATAAGTGTTTAAAGCTTTCTTTTTAATTACAAATGACAAAACAACATTCTTGGATAGAGTGAAATGCATCTGATTCTATCTATAATTAGTGTTATTTCATATTATGTATGAATGGTGTCTGCAGAGTATACTGTTCAAGAGGAAGTGTCTAAATAGACGTCCTGGGATACTTACATGATCCAGCAGCGTGTCCTCGTTGTCCCTCTCATGCTCGAAGAACTTGTCCAGCCCGTGAGCCTTGAAGATGCGTTCGGACTCATCGGAGAAGAGGACGGCGTCACCATCGAATGCCACCCTGAGCTGGGACTCTGACACCTCTGTGACCTTCTCCGACGTGAACATGGTGGCTGCTGCGATGCCTGAACGAAAACACAGGAAGAGACGTTAATAAGGAAAGGATTACAAATGTATTTTTGGAAAGAGTCCAAAAATGTTTACGTTGCAGCAGCATAAAAAGACAAGGCAATGTACATAAGAGAAATGAAAACACTAGAAATAAACAATCCAAAATATTTCTGAAATGGAAGTAAAATAAAGGAAATACAAAATGTACAGTAACAAAATATAAGGATATTAGGATATTAATATATCACTATATTGGGGGGTGTGTGGCGCAGTGGATAACAAGTGACATGTAATAATATTATACATTAATTGGGCAAGGAATGGATTATACAATATTAAATTGAATATATATGTCAACTGTACAGTGGGAGTTTAAGTCAAGTTATCAAGAGACTTTATTTTTGTCAATTCATTAATTTCACTTCCATGCACTTTAATGCACTTTACTTTTGCTTTTGTGTCTTATGTTCACTTCACTCTAATGTACATTACTATCATTCACTTTAAACTAGGTGTGACCCCGAATACTAGCCTGATTCACATTTAAATCTCAGTATTTGCAGTGATGGTCAAATTAGGAAAAACATATTTCATTAGGGAATATAAAGGGAAGTCAGATTTTACATTGATTTTCTTGGTTTCTCCTCATAAATCACGACAAACAGCCTATTGTGTTATACATTTCAGTCTTATACTTAAAATATATAATTGAAAGGAAACTTCAGTTTGTACTGTTTGAAATAAATATTATGTAGCACACCCAAATCTTAGCTAAATGATCTTTAAATAGATGAATAGATGCCTAGATTATGCTGTCTGGGTCATATTAAAAATAAGCATTGTTTGTGCTTCGTGTTCACTTCATCTCCTTATTTCCTGCTAGCATTAGGACAAATCAAGTAAACACTGTGACATCTGCAGAGTTACATAAAATCACTCAGAACAAATATGGCCTCAAGGGTACAGAGAGTATTAACAAATGTCTATGTAGCTAATTAAGACCTTTCAAGTAGAATGTCAAGGACTCTTTCTTGAATTGTTAGTTTGTGTGTTAGTGTGTGTGTGTGTGTGTGTGTGTGTGTGTGTGTGTGTGTGTGTGTGTGTGTGTGTGTGTGTGTGTTTCCCACAATTAGTGACATGAAGTGTGTAAATCACATGCAGAATGTCCCTGAAGTAACCTTGGGAGGCTCCAGTTACCTTTCCCTCAGCCCTCTACACACAGACACCAGAGTGAAAACTGTATGTTGTTTTTTATAGAAAATTAAATAAAAACACTTATGTGGCAACGAGCTAAAAGAAATCTTGTCTTTTATTTGGTTTGCAACAGGTTTCCTCTTTCATTTGGAATTTGCTTCACAGTTTTTCCCCTTTTCCAACCATATCTGTCTCTCTCTGCATTTGCTCTTCACTTTTGACACTAATAATGTAGCATGAAATGTGCCGCACCGAACAAAATTAAACCCTCAGAAGCAGTTGTCAGCCCAATCCGACAAATTACACGTCAATGTATTCTGTTTCCAGCTCCTTGTCAGCAGAGAAAATTAACATTTTGTATTTCTTTGGCAGAGAGTGCTACGTGTTTTCAAAGATTGATTCAGAGCTACAGCCGGAGCGAATTATGTTTTACATCCTGCTGGTGTTCGCTTCAGTGTAAGTCATGATGTGCCATGACATGGAGGAAACCATCAAGGAAACACAAAGAGGGGAAGAAATCAATATTCTGGTTTATGGTGATGTGACTGCAGCACCGGGGGAGACGTCAGTCACTGCCACTTATAATGCAAATAGGAAATAAATGATTCAGAGCATTAGGCGCATTCACACCGCAGTACTTTTCCCACAAAGGTTCATGAGAACTCTTTAGATCGCGTTCACACCGGAAAAAGTCCCTGGGGGAGGGTTAGGCAAATGAAGCCGCTGACGTCACTTCTTCTTCTTCTGCTTTGGGTTTACTGGCAGGCCGCAAACCACTTCACGGCGTATACTGCCGCCCAAAGTCCCCGGCCGGAAGTACCCGGAGTTGGGGACTGGCTTCAGTAGAAGCTGCTGGGAGTCCCAGCAGCTGGGTAAATCGCCAGAACGCCGACACCTCCTCATCTCCACCGCTCCCATGTTTTATTTTGTGTTGCCATAAGTTAGTCTCTCTGCGTTTCTGCGCTGGGCTAATGCTAATGCTAATAATGCTAATGCGAGGATAATAAAATGGCGGCTTCACAAAACTTTTTGGGAGTTTTACGGGGCGTGGTTTGCAATCCGCCCAGCCAATCAGAAATATAGCTCTTTTCTCACAAGAGAGCCGCACGAAAGTCCCTGCTCTCTAGCAGGGACTTTCGTGGGGGTAAAAAGGTTCTCATGAACTAATTTTAGTACCGGCTCTTCTTGGTGTGAACGCGACAAAAGAGTTCTCATGAACCTTTGTGGGAAAAGTACTGCGGTGTGAATGCGCCTATTTACTTCCAGCTTGCTGTGTGTGTATTATAAACACACCTATTCCTTCCATTTCAATTGAAGTTTAAAGGGGTCCAATTATGCTTTTTTGAAATGTCCCTTTCTTGTAGTGTGTTATATAGATTTGTGTGCATGTAAATGGTCTGCAAAGGCTAAAATATTCTTCTCCCAAACACTTACCCTGTCTATAGACCACCTCCATTGGACTCCTTTGTGTACTTCAGTAACAGAGTGACTTCAGTATGTAACACTAGCGCACTAACACATTGTACGTTCTTCAGGGACTGGTCAGCTTTCTGTCCCCAGAGTCAGAACTAAACATGGTAAAGCAGCGTTCAGTTATTATGCTCCAAATATCTGGAACAAACTCCCAGAAACCTGCAGGTCCGCTGCAACTCTGACTACTTTTAAATCCAGACTGAAGACTTTTCTTTTTGCCGCTGCTTTTAATTGAACTATTCACATCTTAAACTGCACTGCTTTTCTTTTTAATGACTGATTTTAAATGCCATTTCTTAATGTCTTTCGTTTTTTGTAAAGCACTTTGAATTGCCTTGTGTTGAAAAGTGCTATATAAATAAACTTGCCTTGCGTGTAAAAATTTGTGTTTTTATTCTATGATTTTTATGTTTCTCACCTTCAGACAGCGCCTCCCTGACCTTGTCGGCGTCTGCAGACAGGTAGAGATTGGTTTGCCAGGCCTTCAGGTAGCCGATGGGACTGCTTCCCCCCGTCATACAAAACCTCTCGATAAACAAGTCTGGGAACAAGAGACACAAACAACAACAAGGTTTTTCATTTCAGTGCATCGTCAAATGTCTACATACAGTACAATGTGTTACATCGGCAGCAGTACAGACCCATTACAACATTGATACGTGTATTTATTTGTGTCTTTACACCTTAAGATACAGAAGAAAGTCACAAAAACAGAACAGAGAACTGTAGCTTTTTAATCTGACGTGAATTCTTGGAATCATGGGGGTCGAGTGGAGGGGTTTTTCTGGTTAAGGGTGAAAGGAAAAAAGTGCTTGGAGAGGATCCAAAGAGGGGGTCAAATAAAGGGAAAGAGAGGTCTGCAGGGGACCGACTACCGGCGGTGTCTGCTTGCATTTTAGCTGATGCAGAGGCTTAATTCAGCTGCTGAAAACTGATCCAAAGAGCAGTGGAGCGATGGTACGTGGAGAACGAGCGAAGACTTATATTAGGTACTAGGATCCATGATTACAAAGCTGTTAAGGTGAAATGAGCTGGTATTTATGAGGTAAAGTAATGTACTGTAGGGTCGGTGATGTCAAAGAATGAGTTTGAGAGGAGAAGATTGAGGGTTATAATAAAGTGTGAATGAATAGGTGACATCTAAGATTGATGGAAATATAGTAAGAGAGAAGGTTAATGTGGAACGGAGAGTGGTGTCAAGATGGCAAGGTAAAGGCATTTATTTAAAACTGCAGCAGGCAAGAAACGTGTCTTATTTCACTTTATACTTCATGGCCTTAAGGATAAGGAACTAACCGATGCTACACCGATGACATTTTTGTATGGATTTTTTGTCAAAGCACTTCAGATATTCATTGCTATCGGGATGTTAAGAGCATTCCATCGAATATAACAAAAAGTGTATCTCGAGCCGGTTTCTGAAACTTACCTACCCCACCTTTAAGGTTTAGCAAGAGATTATGTTTTGAGTTAAAATAATCACGCATTTAATGTAATTTAGAAGATGTGAGATATGTTAAGTTATTTGCCTTCGAGTAAAACTACCTCAACATTGACTCCTTGATGAAAGTCCTGTGTTTATTCGATCCATCATTGACATTGACAATTGTCTCTGTGAAAAACTGATTCATCGAATTTAAGAAACATCTGAGATATTTTCATCTAAACAAATGTCTGGTTTGCATTAAGTATTGAACCCAGCTTTTACATGTGTAGTTCTGGACAATAGGGTGTTGCCGTTGTATCGCTATTGGGTACCTTTTTCTAACTTTTAACTCATTCTACCCACATCAGGGTGGCAAAGGGTAGCTTTGGTTATATGTGTACGTATGCAATAGAGCAGTGGTTCCCAACCTGGGGGTCGCCAAAGATCGCAGGGGGGGCGCCAGGCCTCAGATTATTTGAGGCCAAATATCATATTTAGACTTTTATTTAATTTATTTTTTTACATATAATTGTAACGCAATACATGATTGTCGCTAAAAGCCTTGTCTCTACATTATGATACAATATAAAAAAGTATTGATTAATTAATTTGAATAAAAATTCAAATTAGTAGCTATTGAAGGCATAAAAAGACAGGCATGTATAATTATTTCTTTAATAGAAATGTTTCTTCTGCCCGTAAAGTGTCCAAACCGGGCTTTTCTGGATAAGCGCATTTTTAAAACATAGTCATTGTCCACGCCGGTTTCAGTTGGATTATTTGTCACAGTTGCTCCGATCAGATCGGTCTCCTCCATTTTGATTATTTACGACTTTTGAATCCACATAAACACATCGTCAAAATCCAGCTTACTTTGAGCATGTGTTTTAAACAGTTTAATCCCTTTGTGAATTGTTTCCACTTCCACGCCGTCCTTTAATTTCTTCATACAGCGGGAATCCAAATGAATTAATCCTGAGTCCAATAACCATCAAAGTCACTCCATAGTGCTCCTTGATTACACTTTCATCCTCCTTTAACACAATACTTCACATTCATCCAGTTTGTGACAGCAGTTGTAGCATTTTGAGACTTTTAAACTTGAATTACTGCTGTTGCGCCCCCCCCCCCCCCCCCCCCGTGTGTGTGTGGGGCGGGGGGCGCAACTTGGGGGGGGCTCTTGGGAGAAAAGGTTGGGAACCCCTGCACTAGAGCACATTTTTGTAATATATTTCAAACTTGTCGAAACAAAGACACCGGATGGAGACAGAGGAAAATAGACACTAAGCAACTGAAATAAACAGAGTTCAAAGAAGCCTCTGTCTTCTACAGATTTCCTTAAAAGTTTATTTAGCTTTGTAGTCAGGCCCTGATGATGTTGGCCCCTGTGCTACCCATCATTTCCCAAGCATCCGCTGCCTTTCAAACGTGGGAGTCACTTTGTGGGAAATGTCTTATCACTTATCCTCTTATGATTTATTTGCTTGTTCCGAAGATCTAAAACATGGTAATAGGACGGCCGGAAACCAGCAGGAATGCAGAGAGACTTCAGACACATCAAAGAATGATTTGCTTCATTGTGCTGTTTAGATGTGGGATGTCATGTTGTGCTCCAATTTTTGATTTCCACAGAGAACCCTAATGTCATCTCATAACATTTCAATTTGCCGCACACGGAGCACATTATAGGACCTGCCAGTCATTGTGGCCCTTGGGTCTCCTACTGTGTGTAGAGGCATGTTGGCGAGCATATATGCTTTCATCGCCAACAGTTAAGTTCCCCCCCAAGTGGAAGAGAGAAACGTTAAACCTCATTGCCAAAATAGCAAATGTAAACAGGTGATGATAAATCAATTAGTATCCTAATGTTTCCTTAAGAGCCCAGTTTCAGCTTTAAACAGCTAAGGAGCAGGGTAAGTGTTTCTTTCTCAATCATTGTTTATGACTATGTCAACTGTGGAGACCCTTTGCAATAAACCCTTAGCTCTGTGACATCAGAGCAGCCATGTTTTCCTTAAGTTCTGACGTAAAGGTCAGAGGTTGAACGCATTGGGCCGTTCACGCAGAGAACCACTAGAGAGATCTAACGTGGAAGCATCTGGGAGGCCAAGCCTCACTTTTGTGGCTCCGTTCGGACCTGTTTTTGTTTTGGGCCTCTTGAATTATTCTTACATCCCAGTGGACGTAAACTTGAACTCAGTCTGAAGCTCCAATGGCATGAAAAACATTTGAGAAGCTGAACAGGAAGCGGTCTGTGAGGAAGATGTCACCACAGGGTCTGAGATTTCCCTGGGAAGCATCAGCAGTTCATATACTTTGATGTTTGTCTCAGCGCAGCTTGTGTCAGCTTCAGTATCTCGTTAAAGCAAAGTCTTCCTTCTTAAAGTCTTAATTTGCTTTCCTTAAGTCGAAATTATTCAATTCAACACTATAGAAATCATAACATACATTAATGACCATTTATGTAATGTTGGGATGTGCATTACTGGGAAACAGTTTGTGCAATTTGAAACCATTTTGTGGCAATCTTGACTTTTAACTTGACTTCTTATAGTGTTCAAATAGATGTCATCCACCAAATTTGATAAAACTTGACCGTCCTGGTTATATATTTAGTTTGGTTACATGGAGATTAAGATAATTATCTTGTCAAACTGAACTTTAAGTGTCTGTGTGGGTGTCTGAAATGTGATACCTTACTAACCTATCAACAGGAATCTATGTTAAAGCCAATATTCTTGTTCCCACATTGTATACTTTTATAGTGCTCCAAAGTTGCTAAATTCACCTAATGTGTTACCGCCATTGCTGTCTAACTCTGAAGAAGATGTTGGGTGTAAAGCCACGTTAACTTTATAATCTGATCTCTGCACGACTTACTGTGATGGTTGATGGTGTTGATGAGCCGGATTCCAACGTGGGCATGGTTGTACGTCACCAAAACAATATCGAACAGCTCTTCACTTTGTGGGTACAGCTCCCGAAGACGACAGTTTACCGCCTCCAGAGCCTTTAAGGACACAGAAGCAGTCAGTAAGGAAGCTTGGGACAGAACAAAGCCTCTGTTAAGTGTGTGTTTGGGCGACTTTAACCTTGACGAAGGGGAAAGCAGGTCCAGGGGTGAAGGGCTCGTTCTCATGTTCGATTTGGAACCTCAGATACTCCTCTACGCCGTCCTGCTCAAACACCTTCTGCTCCCGCTCGGTCCGAAACAGGACTCGAGAAGAGACGGCAACGGTCACTGCGTTTTCTGGTTTTGGCTGCAGAAAAAAAGACAAAAGAGAAAAAGTTTTGAGAAGAAGGTAACAGAGAAAGAGATTAAAGATGAGCGAGCATTAATTAATCATTGTGACGATGTTGTAAACACAAGGGGAGGAGAGGTGGAAGGACTGAATGAGCCTATTTTTACCTGTGGGGCAAAAGTGACCCTCAAACTCTGCTAATAATACTTTAAAGGTCCCATGACATGCTTTTCCGGTTATGACCCGTCCCCTTGTGTTATGTAGCTTTTTCTGCATGTAAACGGTCTGCAGAGTCACAAACCCTCAAAGTGCACCCTGTAGCGAGTAAAACTCTAACACAGAAAATACCTGTCTGTGCTGCCCCAGAACGCCTCGTTGGGGATTTCTCTTTTTCCATTGTTTACTTCTTGGGTATAGTGACGTAACTTAACGGCTCCGCAGACCAATCCACGGAGCCGTTACGTCTGCGGAGTCGTTACGTTTGGACCAATCCACGGACTTCCTCACACACACACACTCGGCGAGACTTTGCGAGGCTCTCTACTGCGAGGAGCGGGACACTGTGAGCTGGCTCACTGGGGTCGGCGAGACAGCGAGACACCTCGGAACTCAGCCTGGGCACACACACAAACTCCCAGCCAGGCTGCGGGTGGGTGTGTGTTTCGGGCTGGGTTTCGCTGTCTCGCAGACGGCCACTGGGCTCACAGGGAGGGGGGGGGGGGGGGCAGGAGCTCCAACAAGTCGTTTAGGACACAGAGTGAATACACTTACTATACAGAGATGCTGTAGAGCCCTCCCCTAACCCTAACCCATGTGAAACCAATGTGAGTTTGGAAAATTGCACAATATACATTTATTTTAGTAGACCTCAACAATGGAATTATGATCTGTAGAAATTGCCATGACATGGGACCTTTAAATGTTTACAAGCACATGCGTTTACAAGGGTGACTTTTACTATTTTACAAGAGGCTTAAGGTCATTTTATCTGAATGCAGTTGAAAGAGTTATTAGAATGTTTTACATCATAATTCCTGAACACATGTAATACATTTCACTGATAGTCATGTTATCTGTATAATCCCTTTACATTAAAACAAATTGTATGAATGGAGATGTATTATCACTCGTCATAGGTGTAATTTGTAATCATGGAGTAAGAAAACTATATGGCCAGATGACTTTATACATACATTCAGACATTGCATACGGTACTGTCAAACTAACGGTAACTGCAGAAGGTGATATGTCGACAGGAGATTATGATATTTAAGTCAACTGGTGAGTGTGCTTCGACCAAAGCAACATGAATAACAGAACCCGTGTGATACCTTTGGAGCTGTCTGCTGTGTTGGTGTGTACATGACTCTTATTGAATACTATGCTGCCCCAATAAACAGATGGCACAGTGGCCCCATGTTTCCTAACGTGTGTGTTTACATTTGGGTGCTAGTGTTTGAAAGGGGAGCTTTGCATTCTTATGGGGGCAGCCGGCATTAGTGCCTGAAGTGGGCAGCTGACCTCAGGTGATGCCAGACTGATGGGAAGACAGTTGAGACTAACCAAAAACAAATCATTTAAGTTGTATGTGCATGTTAAAGTCCATATGTGTGAGCATTGTAGCAACTTTGCCTAAATGTGTCGTTGAGTTACACATTTAGGTGCAAGCCTATTTTTGTTGGGTCTAAATAATGCATTCTGCCAGTAATGATATCATGAACTTTATTGCATAGTAGCACAACATGGTTATCAAAAAAAACATTGTGTGTACATCCACTCTGTGGGAGAAGGAATATGTGTTATGAACCACATGTTAGGGTCCATTCCCCAAAGGCTGTATGCTGGTTAATACGCTCACTGATTCACTCTCCCTCTATTTATTCCAACGCAGCAGCACTGCCTGCTGACTTGTCACCTACTTACCTAAAGCACGTTCATACACACACGTATACCAACACACAAATATGTATACACACACGCACAAACACACGTCACTTCAAGACTAATCCTGCCCCACATCGTAATCAGATTAAAGTCGATTTTGATCAGATGAAAGCACTGTCAGCAAAAAGTATTTATATGCTTATGAAAGTCATTGTAATGAATGTTCTTACACATATACACAATACCTTTGAATGATATGAGTGGTATCTTATGTCGGTACAATGCACATATGTTCCGAATGTAACAGTTAGACAAGACACACGTCGTCTTCCTGAAGTCTGTGAATACACAATGTGTCCAAATACAAGCGTTTGTAAAGGTAGTGTTTGTACCACACTGATAAGAATAGCTTTATTTTGTCACCAGAGAGAAAGAGAGAGAGAGCGCCTCCTCAGGGTTCATGTGAAGGCTGCAATTGGTCAGGAAATAATTAGATGAATACACAGTTTAAAAACACACACATATGGAGCTTTGCCGTCTTTTACTCATTTAATAATAACTTGTTCAGTTTGATCAAACTTCCGGAAGTCAGGAAAACTGCTTTTTAACTGGAAATGAGTGGTTACCATGGCGAACTAGGTCAGCTTGCTGCTGCTTTCTGAAAAGAGGCTAGATTGCATCGACTTTTGGCTTTTTAGTAACTGTAATGAAATGTGTACAATTGGTTAAAAGCACAATTGGTCCAATGTTGTAAAGCACATGTGTCAAATGTGCTGATTGGCTAATGGTTACACAAGACAAAACATCGTTATGACATCATAAAGTGGCCAAAATCTGATCAGCTCATTTTCAGACAGGTTTTTATAGAAATGGATCAAAAAGAGAGAGAATCTTTGTTCCTGAAACTTTCAGAGTCTCTTTCCACAGAGGGGACACATGTTGATGTAGAAGAGACATGAAGAAGAGGGGACACATGTTGATGTAGAAGAGACATGAGGAAGAGGGGACACATGTTGATGTAGAAGAGACATGAAGAAGAGGGGACACATGTTGATGAAGAAGAGACATGAAGAAGAGGGGACACATGTTGATGTAGAAGAGACATGAAGAAGAGGGGACACATGTTGATGAAGAAGAGACATGAAGAAGAGGGGACACATGTTGATGAAGAAGAGACATGAAGAAGAGGGGACACATGTTGATGTAGAAGAGACATGAAGAAGAGGGGACACATGTTGATGTAGAAGAGACATGAAGAAGAGGGGGCACATGTTGATGTAGAAGAGACATGAAGAAGAGGGGACACATGTTGATGTGGAAGAGACATGAAGAAGAGCGGACACATGTTGATGTAGAAGAGACATGAAGAAGAGGGGACACATGTTGATGTAGAAGAGACATGGAGAAGAGGGGACACATGTTGATGTAGAAGAGACATGAAGAAGAGGGGACACGTGTTGATGTGAGTTAGAGAGACATGAAGAAGAGGGGACACATGTTTGATGTAGAAGAGACATGAAGGAAAGAGGGGACACGTGTTGATGTAGAAGAGACATGAAAGAGAGGGGACACATGTTGATGGTAGAAGAGACATGAAGAAGATGGGGGACACAGTGTTGATGTAAGAAGAGACATAGAGAAGAGGGGACACGTGTTGATGTAGAGACATGAAGAAGAGGGGTACACATGTGTGATGTAGAAGAGACATGAAGAAGAGGGGACACATTGTTGATGTAGAAGTAGACGAGACATGAGAAGATGGGAAACATGTTTGATGTATGAAGAGAAATGAAGAAGAGGGGACACATGTTGATGTAGAAGAGACATGAAGAAGAGGGGACACATGTTGATGTAGAAAGAGAATGAAGAAGAGGGGACACATGTTGATGTAGAAGAGACATGAAGAAGAGGGGACACATGTTGATGTAGAGAGAATGAAGAAGAGGGGACACATGTGATGTAGAAGAGACATGAAGAAGAGGGGGACACATGTTGATGTAGAAGAGACATGAAAGAAGAGGGGACACTGTGTTGATGTAGAAGGACATGAAGAAGAGGGGACACATGTTGATGTAGAAGAGACATGAAGAAGAGGGGACACATGTTGATGTAGAAGAGACATGAAGAAGAGGGGAAATGTTGCTGTAGAAGAGACATGAGAGAGGGGACACATGTTGATGTAGAAGAGACATGAAGAAGAGGGGACACATGTTGATGTAGAAGAGAAATGAAGAAGAGGGGACACATGTTGATGTAGAAGAGAAATGAAGAAGAGGGGACACAGTTGATGTAGAAGAGACAAGGAAGAGAGGGGACACATGTTGATGTAGAAGAGACATGAAGAAGAGGGGACACATGTTGATGTAGAAGAGACATGAAGAAGAGGGGGACACATGTTGATGTAGAAGAGACATGAAGAAGAGGGGACCACATGTTGATGTAGAAGAGACATGAAGAAGAGGGGAACACATGTTGATGTAGAAGAGACATGAAGAAGAGGGGACACATGTTGATGTAGAAGAGACATGAAGAAGAGGGGACACATGTTGATGTAGAAGAGACATGAAGAAGAGGGGACACATGTTGATGTAGAAGAGACATGAAGAAGAGGGGACACATGTTGATGTAGAAGAGACATGAAGAAGAGGGGACACGTGTTGATGTAGAAGAGACATGAAGAAGTGGATGTTGCATAATAGGTGACCTTTAAGTCTTGTCCTTTGTTCCCTTACGCTTTTGTTGCTCATCAAATGTCCTGTCTGTGTTTCTATTACCGGTTTGTTCTCAGTTTAGTTTTTTGGGTGAATGTCCTTTGTATTACGCCTTTACAAGGCTTTGGTTTTATTGCTGGCCCTCAACTATTGCCATGGGAATCACTCAAGCAGAGGATTTCAACTTATAGGATCCACAAATATGACCAAAAGCATATTTTTTTACATTTGAAACATTTAACCAATATCCAGTTGATGTTCTCTGAAAACAACATTTGGAAACATTTTCATTTTCTTATAATATGTCAACTAATATGAGCATGCGTTCCATGAGTCGTAGCACCCTGTGGCTATAGTGATTAGTCCAAAGCATGCTGGTCTATTAGCTCAGTCCAGCCAGTGACTCTCTGGTAAAGGATGAATCACCATGACGATGCATCAGGGCAGGTTGTTGGTCAGTAGAGTGGGCGTGTCCATGCGGCACAACGACAGCCATCACAGAGGAGGTTAAAACAAAGGGTGGTGGTGATGGTGAGTTTAACCTCACATGATGATTGGACATACTTACAAAGAACACGCCTCCCTCCACCTTCCGGGTGCGCCTCCCTGTCACCTTAGCAAAATGACAGTTTGTTTTTGATTATCGGGTATTCAGAGAAAATCCATTTACCATTATCATTCACAAAACATCCCATCCCAAAATCCACCCTAAATGACATGATTGGAATTTACTTTGGATTGAATCTTTCCATTTTACGTTAAAATTGATATTTTGTAAACAATACTTAATACTGAAATCAGGTTTTTCAACACATAGTTGCATTAAACAGGTCTGTATTGTTTGCAGCGGTTACACATGGGGTTCTCTATTTGTGCCTCTCAGTCAGAGACAGCCTTTCAGAGACCTTTGGTGCAGCTTATCCAGTAGAGTCGGTTTACTCTATGAATAACATGTCACTGTCTGGGAGTGATCCCAGAGGCTGGTTCTTTGCTGCGATTCGATACTGGAAGTGTTAACTGCCTGCCCTCTCTCAGCAGGCCTCTTGCATCATTAAAAAAGACTCTTCTGCATGGGAACCCACCATAATCACCTCATACTCATTGATTTGAGTGATGGTAAACGAATGTGGATAAGATTAAACCTACTGGGAATGAAGACTCAACCTACAGGTGTATATTTCATGTTGCACCTATGGATTACAGCACGATTTATGGTCCAATAAAGCATAAAAAAGGAAATTATGTTGGACCTTCCCCCTCCTTCTCCCTCCAATCCTCAGTATTAATCTTATCAGAGCTCTGCCAGATCAGCAGGTCTGGTACAAGTGTATAGCAGAGATCTGCGAGTCATCTGTCTGGCATCTAAGGCGGGGAGACATCCCTTCCATTCAAGTGAGAATTAAAAGAGAAGTGAGAGGGATTTCCAGACAGCAGACGGAGACAGAACAGTAGCAGTAGCAGTGAGAAAAACCAAGAGGTGAAAGTGTGAGCAGAGAGTGAGGGTGGAGGGTGAGCAGCAGAGGCAGGGGGCTGATATTTATAGACAGGTAAAAGGCCAGAGATGATGCAGTCTGTTGAGGCCTTGGCAGATATGGTATCACTGGAGTGACTGCACACTCTTCCAGAAACAGCTACGTTCTTGTTTGTCTCAAATTACGTAACTATTTTAATCAGAAATGAGTCAGGGAATGACGGAGACCCTGGAAGTGAACTCGTTTGATTACATGTTTAGTGTATACAGTGTTTGGTCGGTGTTTTGTTTGTCTTATTGAGAAAATAAAGTGTCTCAATGTGTTGTTTCATATATTTATTCACATGTTTTTGAAAGATTGCTTTAAATTATTCAAAAACATTGGTACTTTACAAGCATTCAATGGACAATAATCTAAACCTCACCTAATACTAAGAAAGATGACAGAACTGTTGTCTTATTTTGCTACTAACTGAATTACCCACTAAATGAATGTGATTTACATCAAGGCCATTTGAACACTCAAAAGTCTAGTTCAAAGAATGAGAACAGCCTATCCTGAAATGACACTGTTGCTGCTAGCTGGAGCTTTAGCTAGATAGTTATATAAGCTAACAATGATCTATTTAGGAAACATAGGACTAAAGATTCATAATTTTTTTGTACAACAGAGTAGGATAAAGTATGAATAAGTATCATGTAATCAGACTACTGCTTCACGTTAGCTTAAGGCTACATACTTTGCCTACACAATAGAATAGAATGGGAAGGATGAACCCCTCTTTAATGGTCACACATGCAGAGCACACAGTGACATGTGTGCTCTGCATTTAACCCATCCTAGTGCCAGGAAACTAGTAGTAAGAGCCAGCTATTGTACAGCGCCCGGGGAGCAATGTGAGTGGCAGGAGGTGAACTGGGACCTCTCCAAGTAGTAGTCCACACTCCATATTTTAGGTCTGGTCAGGGACTTGATCCGGCGACCCTACGGCTGACAGTCCAAGCCCCTCCTGACTGAGCCACTGCCGGAAAGAGGTTATCATTGTTTCATATTTTCTAACATTTAACTTACGGTTTAAACAAATCAGAACAAGCTTTCAGGAGACTAACGGAGAAGTTGTAGAGATGTTGATCTCAAATAACACTTGGCTGGGGCTGCAGGAGTGTAAACTTCCCCATGTGTAGCTGCTACATTTTAATAGCTTGCCATCTCGGCTTACGCACAGTGGAGAAATACTATACAGCTGACTTGACATTTATGAAAACAACATTTTAAACATAACCTGCAACCATACTCAAAGTTGTTTTTTAGTTATTGGTCAGGTTACCACTGTAGGAAGTAAAGAGTTAGCTGGCATGCTAACACTGCATCATCGTCGTTAAGGATCGTAGATTTAAGCCCACATTTTTGTCTCACCTAGAGCTACTAAGACACTTTCCTCTCTCAGTTCTCACGCTCGGATTTAATGGCTACATTAAATTATAACGCTACTTAGAACTGGCCATTTAATATTAATTAAATTGCCATTGTCATTCTCCTTCTTAGCCAAGTATGCATAAGGATGTTTCCAACCATGGAAAAGTATAACTAACTAGGGTAACACTATTACTTTTGAGACAGCTTGAAATCAAATTATTCTAAGATCAATGTAGAAATAAAAAAAATGTTGAGTTCAATATGTGTCTTTTTGTGAAGTGTAACAATAGAAATATAAAACCTACCGAATGTTCAAATAGTTTAATAAGATAAACTATACATGTTAAGATAGATACATAACTTTTAGGACACATTTAGCATTTACAGAGATTTACATCAACAACATGGTACAAATCTAATGTTTATTTCAATGTTAAAAATACTATTTTTCACATGTTAAGAAACATCCAGTTTCATGTGGTGATATGTTTTGTACACAACAACAACAACAACAACAACATATAATGATCAGTTATAACCGTCATATTGCTTTCTAATATCAACAAACTTTAATAAAACCCTATAAATTAATCATAGGGCGGCTGTGGGGCAGTGGATAGAGTGCTGGACTTCGAATCAGGGGTACCAAGTTCAAACCCCACTGCAGTAAGCATGTCGTTGTGTCCCCCCAAGTTGCTCCTGTTGGGATTGTCCGCTCTACTGAATGTATGTAAATGGCTTTGGTTAAAGCGTCTAACAAATGACATGTAATGTAATAATCTGTTTCCCGGAAATTAATAATCGGATCGCATTAAACACTAATGCTTTTGACAGTCGGAAAATACACCACTGCACTAATCCTCAACGAGCGGATATTACTCAGCTTTCAGCTTCTTTCAGCTCGTCTGCCCTCTGGTCTGCTCTCCAACAGTAATTGCTGTTTCAGAGTCACTTAAAGCAGGTTCAGTGTCTGCACACTCTGACCTGTACAGTATGTTGAGCTCATGTGATGCAATACACAACACAGAGAGAGTCTAATGTCAGCACGGTTTCAAGTAGAGACATTTCTCAGAAGCAGAGCCGGGGCATGCAGTCATATTTCATGTATTCCTAATTTACGTAGTTTTATTTATCTGCTATAAATTAAGTTTCATACTTATATTTTGGAGTACTGTCATCCTATTCTAACCCTTATTGCAAATGGTGTAATTAATTGGACAACATCTGATGTGACTGAGCCTTTAGCCCAAAGTCCTTTGAACAATTGTTATAGGGAAGCGTAGGAGCATCGCCTTAGTACTTATGAGGCTTATAACTTAAATGATTACTTTGACATGAATGAGTTTTGAAGAGTGGTCACTTCTGATAATTCATCTCTTGCTAGAAGGGTAGAAGTTTGGTACCAAACTCTGTGACCTTAACTCAAGCCCCCCATTCATGATTTAAACTTGAATCTGCACGTGTGCAACGTAAACATCTGACTCTAAGGCTAAGCCGGGGAAGCAGCAGCAGGATAGAGGAAAAGACAGGACAGAGACAGAGTGGTCTTTTATGGAGACATTTTTGGGGACATTTGTTGACCTTTGCAGCAAAAAGCTCCAGGCATTGGACTCGAATAAACCCAGATCCCTAACAAAGACAGTCACAGATTAAGTTGTAATTGAATCAAACTTACTGATTTTGGCTTGGCCACGTTATCCTGGTCAATTTCTTCTTTCTCTTCCCATGATCCTCCGCTGTCCCCGTTGGACGAAGGGCCAACTTTGAGCTCCTTGACCTGTCCGCTCATCACCTGCACAGGGTCCAGACTCATCTTCACCAGAGAGAACCCCCCGTCCCTGTGCTCTCAAAGGTTCCCTTTCTCACCTATCCTGAATAGCTTACACAATTATCTTGTTCTGCAAAATCAAGAAAGACAGTTTCCCTCTACAGTCCGAAGCATTTATGGAGCCCCTGCTGTCCTGTGCATTGATGACAGGGTGGGAAGAGTTTGCTGGGCTTGTGAAGTGTGAAGAGCAAGTGTTCACTCTGCCTCCTTTTCGCTTGTCTGTATCCCTTTCCTCCCTCCAGAGGATTATTACTCACTGCGTGCAAATCCAGAAGACATGAAAGAAGATTGCTGCTACTCATTCACAACCACTCTCTCACACACACTGTCACACACACAGTATATCCGTTGTTAGGCTACAATCCATCTGCTGCTATCTCACTGTTTCTTTCTCTCTCCCCACTCTGTGACCCCCCCTCCCTCTCTGTCCCATTCAATCACCCTCTCAGCTCTGTCCTCCTGCTGACCAATCACAGCCCTGTTTCCTTATGCAGCAAGGCCCCGCCTCCACCCTCTTGCTGTCCCTTGTTGACAGTGCAATTTACCCAGGACTCTCATGGGACATTCAGGCGCACTGTGAGTACACATCAAAAATACAAACCAATGTAATGAACCATTTATTCTGGAGGTATATTCAAATACTTATTTTAATGAAACAAGTGAGATGAAGTGGACATACGTAGTGAATAGGGTCACATTTTTAATTAATGTATATCATCATGAAACTTCCCCGACTTAAGAAAGCTATCTTTTATATTGCAAATACTCTTTAATTTAGTTTGAATATGCAAATTAAGCATTATCTTACACCCACTCGTGCATTTTGGAGAAATTGGCACAATAGACAGTCGAAGAAACACCTATATCATAATTTTTTAAGTATTTCTTACAACTTTGAGCACATGAACACAGAAAAATAGGAAGAACAATTTCCTAACTCTGGACCCTTCGAGAAGCTCTCGCATTTCACGTGAGGATATAAATCATCTATAGTGGTTGGGATGTAACGTGAAAAGTGATGGAAGGAAGGTAGTGTGAGTTGGGTGATATAACAGAGAGAAAGAGAGTGAGTAGTAGAGGCAGTCGGGAGTTAAATTAGCCTAGCCAATAATGGATGTAACCTTCATTTTAAAGGTCGAGTTTCCCACGGAGCCATTAGCTGTCCTCACTGATGTTCCCTGAATGCAGCACGGTGCAGGGCTAACAGCAGCCGAATGGTTTGTTGTCATGTGAAGGTTTACAAATGAATGTATCCGTCAAACACAAGGATGTGTTCATGGTTAGTTTAACTCCCTAATTATCTACAGTTTGTCTGAACAGCTGGGACCAGATGTTCACTGTTACTGAATATTAGCTTCACTTAACCGCCTGTCAGAGCTGTTAAGGATTGATTTCAAACTTTTACTAAATATCCTCAAAACTAAAAAAAGGATCATCTGAATCTGTCAAATTAATGCAATGTCATTTTGGAGATTTGGACATAACTTTAAATCTGACAGAATAATATGTGTTATATAACTGGATTATAATTAGTGATGCATATATGTGTGTATTACTTCAATGCGGTTAAAGTTAGGCTAATTTTCATTTAATTGTATAGGCTACTGCGAGGTTAATCTATGAGTATATATAATACTTTTTTACTTGATTTTGTATTGGATATCTGCAAAGAGCAGTACAATAAAAGTGGTGTAGTAAAAAGTATACTCTTAAATACCTCTGAAATGTAGAGGATTAGAAGAATAAAGAAGCTAACATTAAAATACGTTAGTGAAGTAAAAGTCATGCACATACCACGACTTTATAGAGCTTAAGTTACTGTTCTTGGTTACAGTCCATTTAAAGGGGACCTATCATGCAAAATGCACTTGTTGATGTCTTTTATACATAAACATGTGTCCCCGGTGTGTCGGGGAACTCAGGCAGCGTCAGAAAATAAAACCCTCTCTCTTTTCCTCCGTACCCAAATCTCTAAAAACGGGGAACAACGGAGCTGATCCAGATTTGCGTCCGATAAGTTGCTATCAGAAACAATGCCTGACTATTTTGGACGTAATATGGTCGGTGTTTACATTAGCATCGCTAACACTCAGAGCTAACCTGTACTGGAGAGCATGTGTGTGAAGAAGCAGGAAGTAAAAAGGAACTCACCTTGTGGTATAACCGGCAAGAGAGAAAGCCTTTGAGCTCCAGACTGTTTCAGATCCTTGATAATCCATGATATGGCGTTTCATCACGGCAGCATTTAGTTTAGACAGTAGCTGCCGGGTCCCGCATGAGCTCAGACCCCTCCTCTTTTATAAACAATTTTTTTTTAAGGCTTTATACCCCAAATCAGCCCTTTTGAAACAGGAAGTGAAATAGAGGGATATGAGGCATGGCTAGAATGGGAGATCTGTTTGGTATTTTGAGCACAAAACTTCATAGACATGTTTTTTATATATTTTTATATCTGAGACCTATGCTATTGCCTAACAATAGCATGATAGGTGACCTTTAAGGTTTTTCCATGTATGTCTTTCTTTTCCTCTTTCTCTGTTGTGTTTCATTGGACTCAAAAAGGTTGTAGGGAAGGGAACCAAACCTGTGTTGTTGCCCTGATGTTGGGACATGATGAGAAATACTTATGGCTATTTTACTATTATATATTTAGACTGTAAGTGTAAATATGCGCATTGACCTTGAAATGTTATCTCGTTGCACTGTCATCACTACTACCTCTGCTTTTACCGCTCTTATTTCTTTATTTTGGCTTTTTTTTACTGCAGTGAGAGTTGCCAAATACATTTTGTTGTTGTACTTTGTATTAAGATATATTCTATTCTATCAGAGGTTTGTTGTGTCTGATCGAACAGAGGTTTACTGTCTCTGATCGAACAGCGCCACCCTGTGTCCGTTCTGCAGACTGCATCTCCTCAGAGTGATTCCTGTGTTTCTCTGTTGCACGGCGCCTCTCTCTTTGTGTGTGTGTGTGTGTGTGTGTGTGTGTGTGTGTGTGTGTGTGTGTGTGTGTGTGTGTGTGTGTGTGTGTGTGTGTGTGTGTGTGTGTGTGTGTGTGTGTGTGTGTGTGTGTGTGTGTGTGTTTGTGATGCTGAAGCCGGGCTCAGAATAGATTTGAATCGATTGCTGATGGCTGGAAAAGAGACAGTGGAAAACAAGGGTGTTTAGCCAATACAATTTAAAGAGGAATAAGCAAGAAGAGAAGGAGAAGACCCAAAGTCGTGTAAACTGCAGTGAAATATAAAATATCGATTTATCAATATAAGCTTTAATCTTTTAACCAAATGATGTTGTGTTTGTCTAGTGCTTTTTCCTTTATCACACAACAAAACCAAACAACAGCTTCACTTGAGCACTACAGAGTGGTGCAGGAATGTCCTATAACCGAGGAATGAGTCTGGAGCTTTCAGAACTAACATCTGTTTTTATTTACCGACGGAAATGAGTCAGCATTTCACCACTTACCACCTGGTCTCCAATTCAACAAGTGTTTTTGGTTCAAAAGCTTTTTCACCAATTTGTTCACGTTTTGTTCTCCGACATTAAAACACCTCAGTGAATGCTGCATGTGTGAAGGTCCACATGAAAAATGTGGCTAAAAAAACGACCAAACGTCATCAATCTAAACATTAGCCACCTTTAGCTTAGCATAGGTGATGCGCAGCCATGTGGTTCATTTCGAGCCTATAAAGTTAGCTTTTTACTTCAAAATCATAAGGTGCTGTTAATATGTGGAGATTATCCTGCTGAATAAAACATGTAAGTATCATAAGTGTTTGTCACATGTTTTTTGTCGTGGGAGATCTTGTGATAACTAACTGGCGGTCGGCCTAAAAAAATACGCCATCACTGCACCACTCTTTTGTCCTTTAACAAGGCATTAAAAAAAAAGCAAAGCAAATGTGTTGGAAGTTTCCAATACACACAGTCTCTGTTATTGATCCCGTCTCTCATGCGTAGTAAAGTCCATATCGATTCATAATGTCAGAGCTTAATCTCCACGAGTCACTTTGTTGTGTTACAATTATTCCTCCATTCCCATCCAGCTGCGAGAGTCCGCAGAGGAAAAACTCATTTCCACAGCCATTGTAAATGATGACAGTGTGTGGGTGTTTGTGTATATATGTGTGTGTGTGTGTGTGTGTGTGTGTGTGTGTGTGTGTGTGTGTGTGTGTGTGTGGTAATGCAGGTGTGAGTGTGTGAGTGTGAGTCTCCCTACATTGTGGCATTGAATTGTTCCCATGACAACCGCTTTAAAGGTGACATAACTGCAGCAGTGTGACATCGTTGTTAGATGGTGACTCATACTCTCTGTGTGTGTGTGTGTGTGTGTGTGTGTGTGTGTGTGTGTGTGTGTGTGTGTGTGTGTGTGTGTGTGTGTGTGTGTGTGTGGCCTAGCATTACTATACTTGTGGGGACCTAAATCTGTTTACACAGTCACGTGTGGGGACTCACCTCCCTTATGGGGACACATTGGAGGTCCCCATGAGGGGAATCATTCATTTTAGGGTGAAGACTTGGTTAGGTTAAGGGTAAGGGTAAGGGTAAGGGTTAGGGTTAGGCATGTGTTGGTTATGGTTAAGGTTAAGATAAGTCTCCAGGAAATGCATGTAAGTCAATGTAATGTCCCCTGAAGTGATGTATACATGGTATGTGTGTGCGTGTGTGTGTGTGTGTGTGTGTGTGTGTGTGTGTGTGTGTGTGTGTGTGTGTGTGTGTGTGTGTGTGTGTGTGGATGAGATCGGAGGAAACACACATGCCACAGCAAGACAGCAACAACTCTGGACATTCATGTGTTTTTATTCTATATAACAAAAATAATGACATGGTCTTTGTTCTAGGAGCTTCACAATATTGAAAACAAAAGCAAAAAAAGGCAAAATCATCAAACAGGACGAAATAGACATTTATACATCATAGAGAAATGTTGAAGAATAGAATGTATATTATACAACCGAGCACAAATGAACCAACATAATAAAGTTCATATTCTTCTCACACAGCTCAGTGTGTTTCAGTTCCTTCACACAATCTCTTTTTTGGCACATTAAAAACAACCAAAATGTTGATTTTCGTCAGTTATTATTGAATTTGACGCAGCAGGATAAACGGCAGATGAGAAAGCTATACAATAGTTACCAAAGAAGAAATTCCTTTGTGCGTTCGTGGGGAGAAAATGTTTGTCTCGCTTTGAGCTGAAGCTAATTAGGATCTACTCAGTGGAGGAGAGCAAGGGATACGCTGTGAAGCCAATCTGTTCCAAAGTGTTTCACTGCACACCTCTCAACCGTAAATGAGATGATTATCAAATCATGGGTGCAAATATTGTTATTCAAAACAAGAGGCGACAAAACAGACGGGGTTGTTTTGGGCGAATTTGCTGTTGAACTTGTGTTTAAAGTTCTCTCGTAAAACAGGTGCAAACTATCTGCCAGTGGAGCGAAATAATAATTATAATATATAATATTTTTATAGCGCCTTTCAGGAAACCCAAGGTCGCTTTACAAGTCGGGTAGGGGGGGGGGGGGGAGTAGGGGAAAAGAGGCAGACAGGTTAAGGGGGTGGGGGGGGGAAGTAGCGGAAAAATAAACCTATTAATACAGTGGGAGAAAACCTTGGTAAAAAGGTGCGTTTCATCAAAGACTCTCTGAGAAATGTTTATCTAGCATCTTTCAAATAGTTTTCAGGCTATAGCTTTGCTGTCTCTTCTGTTGTCTAATAATACACTTTCAGATTCCGTAAAACACTTGTTTGGGAATTTTGCAACACGGGTTCGTGGGAAAAAGTCAAAAGATTTTTAATCAATTTTAATTGTTTCGCTCTGCAATAATATATTCCTTACATTACATTGCATTTAGCTTTTATCCAAAGTGACTTACACTAAGTACATTCGACCAGGAAGACACAACCTTGAAGAAAACAGAATCATAAAGTACATCAGGTTTCATAGAGCCAAACATTTCAAGTGCTACTCAGCTGGCTATAGATAAGCCAGTCCTATGTTAGTATATAAGTGATTTGTTAGTAATTCTATCGCTCGAAGTGGAGTCGAAAGAGATGAGTTTTCAGTCAGCGCCGGAAGATGTGTAAGCTTTCTGCCGTCCTGATGTCAATGGGGAGCTCATTCCACCATCTTGGAGCCAGGATAGCAAACCCACGTGTTTTCATTCATTTATTTCCTACTGGAGAATTGGTGCCACCTATTGCTTATCTTCCTCTCCTAACTCCTAACAAATACATCTCAATCTCGAGGATACTGGCTTGGTAGTCGCGTACTTCCAAGTCACTTCCTTCAGAAACGAAGCAAGTATACTTCCAAGCCACGGCTTCGGAAAACGAAGAAGAATGGAACAGGCTAACAAGTGTGCCACTCTCTCTAACGGTTTCAACATAAACTGTTCCCGAAAATAAATATCTAATCTAATTATGAATTTGCTTTACTTTCACGGAACAGGGTTTTTGAAATTGATCCATGTGCAAAGCATTGTGGGGATTTTAAGGACGCGAAGTCTACCCATATGCAGCCTCGATATTTCCCCCAAACCAAGGACGCGGCCTCGGTGGAATTCCAAGTATGCTGGAGATTGGAACAGTCCTTCGGCGGCACTCAATGACGTAGCATCCTTGAAATATTGGCTTGGAAGCCAGTATCCTCGAGATTGAGAATGGGCCATTGTCTTTTGCTGATTTAAATTTAAATTGTGAGCTATATTTGGTTCAAAACTGTCTACTGGTTACTCTTTGTTTATTTTATTTATTTCACTGTCAAATTAAAGGTCTTTATTTCATCAAAGAAATTCAAATCTGATCGAGACAAATTCTGATTCGGAAAATAGTGAAATTATCTCACTCCACTTTCAGATGAATGTGCACTTTGGAGAAACACAAGACTTAACAAGGGCTACTAAAGCAGTTTGCATCAATTAGAATAGTTTTATCTAGAGGCGTGACATTATGGAGGAACTGCAACGGTGTTGGATTGTTTTGAGACATAAAACCTCCTTCCACTTTGTCATCAGTAGACTACAGCAAACACAAGGAGATTTCCTCTAGTGAAGACAGAACAAACGGTACACCAGCAGACCACAAAAGCAAGTTTAAGTGCGGGTTATAATACTTTAGTGCTTCGGGTAAAGGTTTACACTCAACTCTTTACAAAGTGGAACTACACTGAGGCCTCTCTTGTAACACAAATGATACAAAACACACGTGAACACTTGCAAAAATTTCCCAGCACACTTAGCTTTTCACAATCACTCGCAGTTATGAATCACACACACACACACACACACACACGCACACACACACACACAGTAGCTGTGTCATCATATGAAAGTAGTTCTAAGCTAGAAGTACACTTACATTTACATATCATACTTGTTTATATTCATAAATACGATTACAGTCGTATTATAATGTACATGTAGTTTCATCATTACACAAAGGAGGCTCGTTCTTTAGATCTATGGAGGGAGCGTGTTCATTGGCTGGCTGAGAAGGAGGAGATTCATCTGATTGGCTCACAGGAGAGAAGTCAAATGTTTTGCTGCAATGCAGAGATTTAGGACACTTTTGACTGATTCACAAAGAGCAATGAATGGTCTGCCCTAAAGCCTGAACACAGGGACCAGGTGTGTTCTTCACAAAGGGAAGGTCATGTTGCCTCCATGTCCCATACTCTTAAACCTATGTAACTGTTAGAACTTCACCAATGACAGTGCATGCAATCTGTTTTACTGTTACATCAGTCCAGTTCTTTTCCTAATTTCTCCTTTTTCTGTAAATATTCAGTAAACCTTCCGGATTGACATTACATCTACAATAACTGAAATGTAATTGAACGCTAAACAAATGTTTGCCTCTGGCGCTCACACAAATGACTTGACTGGAGTGTTTTTTTCCAGTGCACTGAATAGTCAACCTCAACAGCTCAAGGGATTCAAATGCTTTATGTGTACTTTATTTGTATTTATGCAAACTACAGCTTAGTTTTGTCAGACTACTCACGTGTTTCTTAATATGTTTATTAGAAGCAGCATATAGTTTGGCGTCTAGGCTCGGGCCTCATCACTCCACAGATTTACAAAGAACATTGAGTGATGATTAGATAACTATCCCCCGAGCCTATAGTTGGAAGCTGGGGTGGAGCTGGGGTGGAAGCTGGGGTGGAGCTGGGGTGGAAGCTGGGGTGGAAGCTGGGTGGAAGCTGGGGTGGAGCTGGGGTGGAAGCTGGGGTGGAAGCTGGGGTGGAGCTGGGGTGGAGCTGGGGTGGAAGCTGGGGTGGAGCTGGTGTGGAAGCTGGGGTGGAAGCTGGGGTGGAAGCTGGGGCGGAAGCTGGGGTGGAAGCTGGGGCGGAAGCTGGGGCGGAAGCTGGGGTGGAGCTGGGGTGGAAGCTGGGGTGGAGCTGGTGTGGAAGCTGGGGTGGAAGCTGGGGTGGAAGCTGGGGTGGTGGGGTGGAGCTGGGGTGGAAGCTGGGGCGGAAGCTGGGGTGGAGCTGGGGCGGAAGCTGGGGTGGAGCTGGGGTGGAAGCTGGGGTGGAAGCTGGGGTGGAGCTGGGGTGGAGCTGGGGTGGAAGCTGGGGTGGAAGCTGGGGTGGTTGGGTGGAGCTGGGGTGGAAGCTGGTGGGGTGGAGCTGGGGTGGAAGCTGGGGTGGAAGCTGGGGTGGAAGCTGGGGTGGAAGCTGGGGGTGGAAGCTGGGGTGGAAGCTGGGTGGAAGCTGGGGTGGAAGCTTGGGGTGGAAGCTGGGGTGGAGCTGGGGTGGAAGCTGGGGTGGAAGCTGGGGTGGAGCTGGTGTGGAAGCTGGGGTGGAAGCTGGGGTGGAAGCTGGGTGGAAGCTGGGGTGGAAGCTGGGGTGGAAGCTGGGTGGAAGCTGGGGTGGAAGCTGGGGTGGAAGCCTGGGTGGAAGCTGGGGTGGAAGCTGGGGTGGAAGCTGGGTGGAAGCTGGGGTGGAAGCTGGGGGGCGGAAGCTGGGGTGGAGAGCTGGGGTGAAGCTGGGGTGGAAGGCTGGGTGGAAGCTGGGGTGGAAGCTGGGTGGAAGCTGGGGTGGAAGCTGGGGTGGAAGCTGGGGCGGAAGCTGGGGTGGAGCTGGGGTGGAGCTGGGGTGGAAGCTGGGGCGGAAGCTGGGGTGGAGCTGGGGTGGAAGCTGGGGTGGTGGGGTGGAGCTGGGGTGGAAGCTGGGGTGGAAGCTGGGTGGAAGCTGGGGTGGAGCTGGGGTGGAAGCTGGGGTGGAAGCTGGGGTGGAGCTGGGGTGGAGCTGGGGTGGAAGCTTGGGTGGTGGGGGGGCAGGCGAGCAGCAGCAACATGAAACACAGCAGCAGGAACATGAACGTAGCAATATCAAGTGAACACAGCAGCAGCAGCATAGCGAGGCAGAGGCAGGAAGACACGGCAGCTTAAATAGAGCGGCATGTTTAGGAGAATTTGTTTGGTTGGTTGTAAGAGGGACGAGGTGCGTCACGTGTTAATGTATCATTGGTGCTCGAGTTGACTGCCTGAACTAGCTCGCAGGCTTCACCCCATTTTTGGCAAGGGAAATCTTGAGTCTCAGGCTCCTCCAACAAGCTAATGGAGGTAGCCAGCAACTTATACAAAGCAAGAAAGGCCATCGTTAGCCGGACATGTATAGCAACGTAAAAATGTTTGCTATCAACAATGGCTGCTGCCTCGTGCCTGTAGCTATGCTAATCTCACTGTTCCCTCAAATCGTAACATTTTAACTAGCTTAGACGCTTGTCTGTTCACACACATTTGCTAAATTAAGTAAGATGAGGAGGTGAATACCACTTAAGAGTTTATATTCTAATTCAGGACAGTTAGCTTAGCTTGCGAAGCACAAAGACTTAAAGCAGCGTAACAAAGTTAGCGAGGTTTTATCAGCAATGCCAAATCAGTCATTTAAAGCTGTATCTTGTTTATTTATAACAACTTTGCTTTCTGTGTGTTTTCTGTCTTTGTGCTAAGCTAACCACCTCCTAGCCTTTGAACTAACTCTCTCCCATGTTGATCCGATGGAATAGATAAGTTTTGAAGTTGGCCGTTACTAACAGCTTCAAACTGTTCAGCTATCACGTTCACAAACAGGTGAGCACTTGTAAACAAACATTAACCACCAAGGCTTCCTCTTCAACCTTTTGCAAATTGATTTTAGAGTGCAGCAAGTTCCTCGCCCTCCACCGACTATCAAAGCATTTCCTCTCTGACATTTAGGGAGGAAGAAGAAAAAGGGGGGATAGCAGGACATTGGGAGAGAAAAGAGGACAGAAGGCTAGTGTAGCTTTTCATGTGAAACAAGAATGAATAATGGAGGCAGGTTTGCCCTTTCAGAGAAATACCGCTGCTGTCCTTTGGCCATAATTACTGTCCTGATTATCCGCACTCAACGCTGTACTAGTGGCCCCTTCTGTTGCAACAATTTCTTGATTATATGTTCCTGTTTTTCTGCATTTATGTGTGTCCGACTGTTGAGAACATTTCCAGTTTTATGCAGAGACACAGTTGAACGTATTCAATGTACGTATACCAACTGTAATAATGTGGAAATTCAAGTAAAACTTAATACAAAATTAATTAAAACTAAAATAAAACCTCAATTTAGCCCGTTAATTAAATACTAAAAATAGCTTTTTTCTGAATAATTTAGCTTTGATTTATTACAGACAGCTGGTTTAATTATGACATGCTTAATTTATGTCATTTTCCACAAGAAATAGTCATTACAAATGTGAAGTTGAATGTCAAATGATTATTTCCTGTTGCCCAATGAAACTGTAGCATTGATGTAAAGCTAAGCTAATCACGAAGAGAGCCATGTAGACGTCATGTTCAATGCCAGATAAGGCTTTATTCTAACCTAATTAAGTGTCCTTTTAAGAAGATACATATAATCATTCTGATAAGATATGGATTTAGTTAGCACGTGTTGGAATGCTTCAGGCACTGAGCAGCGCATCTGTATTCTCAGCATGCTGGAGGCCGTCAGAGACATTCATCACCTGCCTGACTCATGCTTATGATAGAGAATAAAGCGAGTGGACAGTGTGCTGTAATCTTTCTTTAAAAGCCACACAACTGGTTCTGGATTTGGCTTTTGAGGAACTACTGCACACACACTAACACATGCAGAGGGGTGAGTTTGATCTGTGTTTGTAAAGTGTATTTTGCTTTTGCTAGAAATCCACATTCTAGCACATGGACACCTGCGCATATTGTTTATTAATTGAATTCTCTCTGTGTCAGCATAACATTTGCTTCTGTCTTGTCCCTCTAGCTGGACCATGTGGACCCAATAACAAACCCTTTGTTGGTTTAATGCCATTGCTGCTTTTTCAAACGGTCCCATTGTCGTTTAAGTGGTATCACTCTTTTAATCTAACTCTCAAGAGGAAAGCAAATTAGCATATTTCCCCCCAACAAAAGTCTAATACCTGTGAAATCCATGTTTATTTGAGTAAATTGGAAGCAAATTGCTTTGGAAATATATAATTAAGAATGATGGTCTGACAAACTGATTAGTAATTTGGGGAAATTAGGACAAATGAGCAATGTCTGGGGAAATTTGGTAATAAAAGTAACCCTAAAGTGTGCACAGCTCACCTGGACAACGTGAAATAAAAGAATGGCATCAATCCGATGTCCAATGTTATTCAAACACAGCTTTTTGCCAGTCATCATTGCCTCAAATAAGGAATAAGCGTGACCTCCTCCTCCTCTTCCTCCTCCGCCTCCTCCCTCCTCTCACCCTCCTTCCTTCCCTTGTTTCAGTTGAACTCCACCCCCATCCTTCCCCTCCATCCCTTCCTTTCTCCCCCCATGCCTCTCTCTACTTCTGCATGTCACACTGCAGCAGTAGGACGATGGACGGGTCGGACTTGGCGGCTTCTTTGAACTCGTCCAGGCTGATCTCATCGTTGTGGTCCTTATCCATCTTGGAGAAGATCTTGTCCACACGCTGCTGAGGGGTCAGCCCGTCCTCGTTCATCCGCATCATGATCACAGTACCGACCATCTTGTAGATGGCCTGAGGAGAAGGAGAGAAACAATAAATGTGAGAATTTGTCGTTAAATGTATGACTAAAAGAAAGGATTTCACCTAAAGGAGCATCATGGATGGATTACTGAACCGGTCTCCCCCTCTTCTGCCTATAGAACCAGTAAAACCTCACAAACGAGTTCCTACATTGGATATTCTGCGGCACACACTGATTCCCTCCAGGCAAACACAAACCTCGATGATCTCCAGCATCTCCTGTCGAGTGATCTTCCCATCTCCGTCCAGATCGTACATGTTGAAGGCCCAGTTGAGTTTCTGCTCGAAGCTTCCCCTGGAGGTGATGGACAGAGCGCAGATGAACTCTCTGAAGTCGATGGTCCCATCGCCGTTCTTGTCAAACGTCCGAAATGCATGCTGGGCGAACTTTGAAGCGTCGCCATACGGGAAAAACTGAGTGAGAAAAGAGAAGAAATAGGTGGCGGATAAAGCTTCAGTTGTATTGGGCTTGATTGCTCTGAAAGACCCTTTTGAGTTGGACCCCCCGCTGTGAACATGATTACATGGTTTAGGTTTTCGGGCCGGTCTGAATACATGTTGCTTGTGTGGAAAATCAATGCTTGCATGCTGGTGTATTCTTCCCACTCTCACTACCAATCGTCCTCAAGTACAACACGCGTACAGCAATCTTGTGGTCCTTGTGGTCGAATGGTTCACGAAACCCAATAAGAATTCATCTTTAACATAAGCGTTAATAACAACGCTTATGCTGTGTCCAACTGCACAGGAAGTGTTGTTAGTTGAAGGACACATTTTAAAGATTAAGTGCTGCAATTTGGGGACTTTAAAATGAAACGTTACTGTCATTCACAAAAACAGAAACACTTTTCAACACCTCGCCTCTTGCTGGCAGATAACTCTTCTCTTAAATACCTGTAGTATTTTTGACTATCCAGAATATTTTATATTGTTTTGTTGCTTATTCATTTTTTCATTTTATTTGTAATTGTTAATTCTCTTTTCCACTTTAATAAGTATTGTATTATAAAGTCTGAACACACTTCTGCTTCTGTGATATTTCCCATTTTGGGATCAATAAAGAGTCTCTCTCTCTCTCTCTCTCTCTCTCTCTCTCTCTCTCTCTCTCTCTCTCTCTCTCTCTCTCTCTCTCTCTCTCTCTCTCTCTCGTCTCTCTCTGCCTCTCGTCCTCTCTCTCTCCTAGCTCTCTCTCTCTCTCTCTCTATCTCTCTCTCTCTCTCTCCCTCTCTCTCTCTCTCTCTCTCTCTCTCTCTCTAATTACTGTTGAAATTCAATCCATACACACACTATCAATATCACACCAATTACATGTAGATTTGCAGCCTGATGTAAAGAAGCACCATTTTTAAAATTGCATGATCAAAGCGGAGGTTTATCCCCCAACCCCAAAACCCAACAACGCTGTGAGTAATCTACGAGGTAACTTTTGATATGTGGAAAAGACAACTTCCATTGCAGGCCATTGCTATGAAAAACACTGTTACCCCACAATGTGTACATTCCCTAGCTCTGCTTATTACTGCATATCAAACCCCCGTGATTTCTCCTCCTCAGCTTCATGCCACTTTCTTTCCTCCCCCCACCTACCTTAACATAGAGCTGCTGAAACTCCTCCAGGTTGAGGATGCCGGTGGGACAGTCTTTGAGGAAACCTTTGTACCACTGCTTCAGCTCAGCCTCGTTGAATTCGGTGTTCTTGGTCAGGTCGTCCAGAACCTCCGGGGCCAGCTTACTGTTGTGTTTCCCCATGATGCTTCACCTCTCTGGGGGGAGGAGGGCAGAGAGAGAGGGTGAGGAGGTGCTCGACAAACCACAGCAACAGCAGTAAAGCCTTGTGTTGTTGAAACAGCACAGGGCTCAGGTGGAACGCATGCAAACAACAAATTACCTGCGCAGATGCAAAGGCGTTGTGTTTATGTGGCTTTGTCTGACAAAATATACCTCTGATTTGGTTGGACATGTAATCCTACCATCTAACATGTCTTCTTCTCATATATGCCTTGTTTTTTCTGCTGCTGCAATGCAAACACTTACTTATCTATCTATGCTTTTTTCGATGAAAACCTTGAAAAGTGAACCAATTTGACTATTAAAGGCTCAATAACTAGAGTTTTCCCAAAAAACACCACAGATCCAAATTAATTACATTAATTTAGCTTTTTTTCCGCAAGTTAAACCACAAATGTATACAGATGATAAAGTGTTGTGACGTTATGAAACTAGGAAAGTAGAAGTAACCGAGAAATGAATGGCATTGCTAGACAATACATATATCGCTGCCATGTCTTTCGAAGACACACTGTGCTCATTATGGAGGGTTTCAAGCCGTTTTTAGACTGGGGTCTTATATATAGGAATCTTTAAGATATGGCACTCATCAAGAAACTCATGCAAAGAACATCCAGAAACTCTACGAAGCCATTCAGGTGCTGTACAATTGGACAATTAGCATGTTGTTGTGAAAGCAGCACCCCTTTCAGTTTCCTATTTCCACATAAAGAAATAATCCAGCCTAGATATTTGAACTAAATCAACAACTCTACAGCTTCCCTTTGTCGATATCAGCTGCCTGCTTTCAGTTGTTTTCGGTGTACAAATTCCAATTAGCTGTAACGCTAATCCCGGTAAATGTACATAGAAATAATCTGCATTTGACAAATGTAATCATCTGTTTGAATGATGTGTTAACATGTTGAGTTAAAGCAGTTCACATACAAATTGTTATGCTGCAAAAGCTCTATCAATTTTTATAATGACTCATATAATTCCTGTGTGAGCTAAGTAATAGCATCATTGTTTTATTGGCTAATAAAATGGCCCATTAGCCTGCCTGGCTCCACACCACACACACGCACACACACACACACACACACACACACACACACACACACACACACACACACACACACACAGCTGAGCAACACTGCAGTGCCTTCATGACGACACCAGGTCAAGTCGAGCCGAGCCACCACAAATCCTCCTAAATAGCAGAGAGAGTGTCGGGGCAGTTATCACCTAGTGAGTCATCCACAGGGAAGAAACTCAAATCCAAGTCACACATTTTATTCCCATGAGACAACAGGAGATGCTGTACAAGAGCTGAGCTTAGAGGACAAGCAATAAAGCAGAGGCAATACATTCTAGCTTTATCTTGCTTTGGAAAGGTCACCTGTGATCTTTCCAAGTTAAAATACAAAATGGAATGTTTTTCTTTGTCAGAGATGAGTCCTGCTGTCGTGCGTGCCTGGATGACGGATATAAAAGCAGGTGCGTCCAGCTGGGCGTCATCACTGCAGTCCTGAACAATACAAACATCTTCCAACGACAGCTTTTATCGTGTTTATAACAGAACCCAGCGTGAGTCAACCATCAACAAGCAATTGAAAGAGTTTAATTTCCACAAAGGACCGGTTCCCTTCAGAGGAACGACTCACTGTTTTCCGAGGTAAAGTTATTCTAACAAGCCATTTGTCTAACAGGCAAGCACTCTGATGGTTGGATTTTCAGACAAATAAGGACAACGTGTTAAAGTGAAAACACTTATTTCCAATATGGTGCCAAGCACGAAAATAAAGCAAATAAAATAAACATTTCACAAGTTACCCCGTTACAGAGAAAGGTCTTGTTCTGACTTTAATGAGCTACTCTCGAACTTAACGAGGACAAATCATGCCTGCACCTCTTTTCACCCTCTGTCTGAAACCAGAGCCCAGTCTGCTCTGATTGGTTAGCTGGCCGGCTCTGTTGTGAACCGCCAGAAGATCAAGTACGTTGGAGCGCTAGCCAATAGAAGTGCAAGTGTTGTGGAGGTAAACAAAGGAGTCCAATGGATGGGAATTTAGCCTTTACAGACCATTTACATGCACACAATCCTTTATAACACACTACAGGAAAGGGAGAACCCCAGAAAGCATATTAGGGCCTCTTTAAATGTGTAGGGAGATGCTGTTCAACGACATGGCATCGATGTAAAAAGACAAGAGATTCCAAAAACATACACACAAATATGTGCTTAGAAAAATGTACACACACAGTTTCCTATTAACTAATGCAGCATTACATTACATTGCATTTGGCTGACGCTTTTATCCAGCCAGGATAGCAAACCCACGTGTTGGAGGATGGAGGTAGACGTTGTTGCACTACCAAGGTGTTCATGTTGTGATCACCTACCATTTTCCCCTGAGAGGAAGGAGGTCACTGAGGTGGGATCAATACACTGAAGGTGTTTAACTCCCCTCGCTGTCATGTGTATAAGTCTTTGCCTTGAGCCGCAGACATTGAAAATGAAAGTTTAACTATCTCTGAATCATTGATGGTGTCCATTCAGGCGGCTCTGTAAATCACTGGCTGCATCAACAAAGACAAACACAAGCGTCCCAACTCATGCCACAAGCGATGGGTTTGTTTAGTACACACACACAAACACACAAAACTCCACAGAGTTCATGTCACGCCTCTTTCTGCAGCAGATGAGATTGTATCCCTCTGTCGGGGAAGCAAATGTAGCAGATAATAGAGTTTCCTGTGACTAGCCAGGCGAGAAAGCACACTGGAAAATAAATCTAAATCAACACGTCAGAAAACAGGCAACCCGTTGGTTTGTTTCGAATTGTTCCCAGATCTAACGCCAGTCAGGTGCTAAAGTCTGCATCAGCTCATTTTTCTGAGGCAGACACCTGTTGTTGTAGACTGTTCAGGAATTGGAAGCTACCATTCTTTTTCTTGGATTAGCAAATAAATGCAATCTCTGTGGCTCAAATGGTGCCTGCTATGAAGAAGATAATGCTTAACTAATTGCAAATGATAAAAGAGGAGGGGTCTGAGCTCGTGCGGGACCCGGCAGCTACTGTCTAAACTAAATGCTGCCGTGATGAAACGCCATATCATGGATTATCAAGGATTCTCTCTGAAACAGTCTGGAGCTCAAAGGCTTTCTCTCTTGCCGGTTATACCACAAGGTGAGTTCCTTTTCATTTCCTGCTTCTTCACACACATGCTCTCCAGTACAGGTTAGCTCTGAGTATTAGCGATGCTAATGTAAACACCGACCATATTACGTCCAAAACAGTCGGGCATTGTTTCTGATAGCAACGTTTCTGATTGGGCCGTGGGTCCACATTTCAGATATTACGTCATATCGGGCGCAAATCTGGATCAGCTCCGTTGTTCCCCGTTTTTAGAGATTTGGGTACGGAGGAAAAGAGAGAGGGTTTTATTTTCTGACGCTGCGTGAGTTCCCCGACTCACAGGGGACACATGTTAATGTATAAAAGACATCAAAAAGTGCATTTTGCATGATAGGTCCCCTTTAAGGTCTGTTGTTGTGCTAATGAGGATGTTACATTTTTTAACCTGCGATAAAAAGAGCCACATCCACGGAAAAAGGCTACAGGAAACTTGTTAGAGAATTGGCACCAATTGTGGATAATATCTACGAGCTACAGTAATCTATATTTTCATAAGAACAATGGATCAAATGACTAGATCTAAAAAGTGAAAGAACCCACCACAGAGATCTATTACCCATCTCTGCAGTTCTCCTCAGGTTTATTGAGCGTTTTCAGCGCGTTGTTTTGGTTTTGGTATTCCCAAATGTAATAATTGTTGGAATAAACAGAAGAATTTTGATGTTTAGCATGTGCAGCAATTGCCTGGTATCTTTTACCTATCATCAGCTTTAGGACAATAACACCCAACCGAGTTTGAAATGTAAACCCATAACAACCTTTCAAAGCATTTCATCCCAGAGGAAACCATATGGGCTCCTACATGTGCATTCATAGCCACTGCCTCAAGTGCTGAAATTAAATAGCTTTATTCCCAAAACACTTCATTTTCTGCACCCCACACCCATCCAAATGGATCAATCGGCCTGGTAACGTGCTTTTGTTGTGCACGTCTTTCACAGTCTGTCCACGTCACTACATGGACAACAGGACATCACACACTCTCTAAAGCTCTACACACACATACACACTCATATTGACAGGACTATTAAATGATATAAGAGTAGAAAGTGGGAAAACATCAAGAGGATGTGTGTGAAAAGGGGAAATACGGTAGGGAGGATAACTCCCTCTGGATTCACACCTCCGATCGAGGAGACAGATGGACGGACAGGGAGAGGGATGGGGAGGGGAAAGGGAAAGGGGATGAAGATGGAAGGCAGCAGGCAGATAAGCAGAGCTTGTAGAAAATTGTTTCAACAGGCGTTCAATAGAGAAGGACGCCTCTTATGGAGGGCCTTCTACGCATGTTCATTACAGCCATCAGACTGAGAGTAAACACAGAGTGAAATCTGAGTTGTAAATGCGTGGGAGGCTGTGTGTCACTGTGTTTCCTAGCACAGCACGATGGCAATCTAGGTGAATGGATAAGAGAGTCAAACATGGTTGTGTGTCAGAAGAAATTAAGCTAACCTTCAATGGCAGTTTGCTCAAAGCACTTGGCCATGAGTGACATATATTAAAGAGAGTGGTTTTTCTCACAGTGACATCTGAGGATTCACAATTCCCATAATAGGAAGCGACATAGTTTCAATATACCTGTTTTGCATCACTCAAAAAAAGCAAGGTATGAATTCTGGAAAATGACATTGCAGTATTTTTTGAGGGATTTCAGGTCTTGCCGAAATCAAAAATCGTATTGCATCACAACAACAATTCAGTCCCGGGCATAAGTCATCCGTCACAAAGCAAAAAAACTAGATTATAAATATTGCAAATAACTAAACCCCTGGCGAATGGTTTGTGGTTTACTTTTTCATCACTGTCACGTGGGGCTGTACAAAATGTCATTTCTTTAGTTTAAAGGTGGGGTAGGTAAGTTTGAGAAACCGGCTCGAGATACACTTGTTGTTATATTCCATGGAATGCTCTTAACATCCCGATAGCAATGAATATCTGAAGTGCTTTGACAAAAAATCCATAAAAACATGTCATCTGTGGAAGCCGTGGCGCTGTAAAAAGCACGACCAATCATCTGAGCCGGCTAAAGTAACTGGATGGCCTACCTGCCTGTCAGCCTTCCATCGGGGCACAAACTTATCTCGTGCCCTCATTGGTCATGTGCGCGTTCGTGTGTGTTGGAGGAGGGGCTCTGTAAGGAAGTGGCAGATTTTTTCCGTTTGTGTATTTTCAAATTCTAGCGCACTCGAGTTTCTCCAAAATGACCTCCCCCACCTTTAACTATTCAGGTTAGCTATTTAGGTTTGTGGATGAACGTTCATATATCCGTCGTCATATTTTATGAAGGGTTATATTACAGTTTTTCTCAATCGCTAAACCAACTATTTAGAATCAAAATTCCTTTCATCAAACCAACAGCACAGCCATCGAAACAGAAAACCATTTCTCTACAACAGTCTACCATTTATCATTGATATCACACAACATGCAGATGCTAAGCAGTGTTTTGCAGATCACACCATTCTCTAACTGAAGTTACAATTCTCTACACAAACATCAAAAATCTTTTGTGTAACTCATATCTACAAAACAAAATAATCTTCTCACAGTGGATAACACTTACTCCTCGTAAACTTAGACCATAGCTACACTAATTGACACTTGATGTGCAAAATATTAACACTTGTTATCAGTCAATCACCCCATTGAAAAAGGTAACTGCATGGAATGTACTGTATACCTTACAGTAATGATGTTACTGTTAGCTGATATCAATGACTTTCCTATAGTGATTGTAATTAGTGAGAATCCTATAAAAGACCTCCCTCACTTCAGTAAGATGTTTGTGTGAACAAAATGGCTGATCGAGTAGGTAGAGGAGCTCTGAGAGGAAGAAGGAACCCTGTTGTTCAGCGAGGAAGAGGAAGGGCTGATGTTCAGAGAGGAAGAGGGAACCCTGTTGTTCAGAGAGGAAGAGGGAGGGCTGATGTTCAGAGAGGAAGAGGGAACCCTGTTGTTCAGAGAGGAAGAGGGAGGGCTCATGTTCAGAGAGGAAGAGGGAACCCTGTTGTTCAGAGAGGAAGAGGGAACCCTATTGTTCAGTGAGGAAGAGGGAGGGCTGATGTTCAGAGAGGAAGAGGGAACCCTTTTGTTCAGAGAGGAAGAGGGAACCCTGATGTTCACAGAGGAAGAGGGAACCCTGTTGTTCAGAGAGGAAGAGGGAACCCTGTTGTTCAGCGAGGAAGAGGGAACCCTGTTGTTCAGAGAGGAAGAGGGAACCCTGATGTTCTGAGAGGAAGAGGGAACCCTGATGTTCAGAGAGGAAGAGGGAGGGCTGTTGTTCAGAGAGGAAGAGGGAACCCTCTTCCTCTCTGAACTCTTCCTGGTTTCGATCACTGTTTTTATATTACAGTACATAACATTCTCAAATATGTATTGATAGAACTGAAAGAGCACCCGCTCTGGTGGCAGAGGAAAGGCCTTTACTCCAGAACAAGAGTCTGCCATTGTTGATATGGTTGTGGCCAACAATGAAATCCGCTTAAGGGGGATTCAGGCCAGAATAATTGCAGACCAGGATGTCTTCAGTAACACTCCATCTATAAGTGTTGCAACCATTGACCGGGTGTTAAAGAGGCACCACCTCAGAATGAAACAGATCTATAAGGTTCCTTTTGAACGCAACTCTGACCGTGTGAATGAGTTAAGGCACCGGTATGTACAGGTAAGGACCTCAATCACAGTGATGGCTTGCCTATATTTTTAGTATGTCGGACTGCTTACAGTAATGTAAAACGGTCCTCTGTTTGTTTCATTTTCTTTAGCGAATGATGGAGCTGGAAGGCAATGCATTACCACATGTTTTTGTATATGTGGATGAAGCAGGCTTCAACCTCTCCAAAGTGAGGAGACGTGTCCTTGCCTTCCTGGATGTCCTGTATGACCGACTTGTGCCACCAGAAGAGAGGGATCAAGTGAGGTCTGTTCACGTGGTCATATGGGACAATGTAGCATTCCACCACTCTCGTGACGTGAGGGCATGGTTTGAGGCTCATCCACACATGGCCATGGAGTTCCTCCCTCCATACTCCCCATTTCTAAACCCCATTGAGGAGTTCTTCTCTGCCTGGAGATGGAAGGTTTATGACCATCATCCTCATGACAGAACGCCCCTTTGGGACGCAATGAATGCTGGCTGTCGGGACATCTCTGCGGAATCCTGTCAAGGGTGGTGTCGACACGCAAGGAGATATTTCCCACGCTGCCTTGCAAGGGAAGACATACGCTGTGACGTAGATGAGGCTATGTGGCTAGACAGACGCCAAAGAGCAGATCAGTAAAGCTATATAGATCTCATTCTCTGCTTTACTGCTGATTTACATCTGATTTACCCATGTTATTTTTAACAGTGTATTGCTATTTTGTTTCTGTTACGGTGCTCTTCTGTAAATGAGACAATAAAAGCAATGACATAGTTACAGTAACATACTGTTTTTCCTATATGTAAGTTTGTTTCTCCCAAATTGTCAGTTTTCCGTTCAGTTTCCAATATCGATAGCTTGAGGTTTGTGTATTGATGATTGTAGTCAGTATTTAGTGTGCCACTTAGTAATGACTGTTCAAATAGTCTTCTAATGAGCTTTTTGGAGAAGGTATCTGGTTTTGGAAGGGGTGTTTTTAGTTTTGAGTGCCTCAGAGCACTTTGCAAGACATGTATAGTGTTATGGTCGAATGTGTTATTACGGTTACCGGAGTTTCAGTTATGAAAACACATTTGTCTCATTAGAGGACAATTTGTTCTGTTTCGATCGACTTATTCTTTTCTGTGACCAGTATTTTCAGTTTTGGTCATGTAAGAGTTATGGCAAGTGTGTGTCTGTTTAGACGGCTATGTTCTTGTTTTGAAGAAATGAATTTTGATTCTAAATAGTGGGTTTAGCAATTGAGAAAAACTGTAATGATATCATACATTTTTTGTGACGACACAAACAATTCCTAGTTCCTGCTAGTTCCTAATTTCTCTATAAATGTAATATAATTAACTTCATTTTGGCCTGTTGGACAAAACAAGACATAAAACAATACCAGGAGGTTCTGATGGTCTTTATGATTTGGTGATACTTGACCAGCGCCTGGAGGCAACAGATAGACGGAGATTCGTTGTTTTTATGTTTAATAAAAGATAAAGAAAAATGCCTTTATTTGAAGCCCAGAAATTAAAAGACAATAAATAAAGTCGCCTTATGTGAAAAACAGATGGTCTGACGGTAAGGGGTTTTATCTTAAAACCTTATATTAGGAAACATTATATTTTTCCTTTCCGCACCCTCGCAGCAAGAGGCAACACGAGAAAGCAGAACCAGGTTGGAAAGCAGCGGGCTTACCCTGTCATTAACATGAGGCTCAGATACTCTTAACTGAACGAGTCCCGAGGGGGAGTGTGTTGGTGTGAAAATGATTAGCTGGCAAAAGCTGTAATTGAGTTGGAAAGAGAGCAAAAATTTGAAGATGGGCCTCACATACAATAGTCATTTTCTGTGTGTGTGTGTGTGTGTGTGTGTGTGTGTGTGTGTGTGTGTGTGTGTGTGTGTGTGTGTGTGTGTGTGTGTGTGTGTGTGTGTGTGTGTGTGTGTGTGTGTGTGTGTGTGTGTGTTCAATGGCAATAACCTTTGTGTGAGTGGAAAAAGTACAATGGACTGCAGCAGCAATTGGAGGACAATCAATAGGCTATAATTGAACTGTGTGTGTGTGTGTGTGTGTGTGTGTGTGTGTGTGTGTGTGTGTGTGTGTGTGTGTGTGTGTGTGTGTGTGTGTGTGTGTGTGTGTGTGTGTGTGTGTGTGTGTGTGTGTGTGTGTGTGTGTGTGTGTGGTGTGTGTGTGTGTGTGTGTGTGTGTGGTGTATAAGTCAGCGTATTGATGAGAAACCACACCCTGAACAGTCTTCATTCACCAAAACATCACAAGTGAAAATGCTCGGCTCACAGCGGATGAGGCTTTCGGCCAATCAAAACAATCCAGCTGCCAACTGTAACGGTGCAACTGGTTGGCTGATTTATTGACTTAAAGAAAGGGTTTAATTTAAAATCTGAATATTGGCAAGACTCTCACACATCTCCCATGATGCTCTCTGGTTACTCAGATATTGAGGAACCTTATTTGTTTCTAGTCACGGCTACACGTCAATCAAAATGTGGAGGGGCCATATTTGTTTCTGCATGGATGTCCTAGTAATTGTATTCCATAGACTCTATAAAATATCTTACACTACAAATATATGTTTCCATAAGGTAATTTCTATGTTTGTGTATGACCTGCTATATACTGAAGATCAGATTCTCCTTTGTAATGGGAACAGTGTGAAATTGCTTATCACTAGTGTGATGCCCCTGTGTGTGGAAATAACGGGTACAGAGCTGGCTGCTGTCAGACGATCAGCTGACGGACGGACGTCGCTTCACGTGACGCTACGGAGGAAAGGACGTCCCATTGCTCTTAAAACTCATTTCCCTGCTTCTCGTGGTTTCCTTGCGTCTCTCCATGCTTCCCTGGTGGGAGGGACTAGTCGCAGGGAAACGACGCAAGTGAGGGACGCAAGGAATCCATTTAACCGAAGTGAGAAGGGTCCCTGGAGAGGGTGTGGCTGTGCTGTGTCCAGCCGTGATTGCAGTAACTCAGGGCACCTGGGTCCGGTGCCCTGAGTTACTTAAAGCCTCTCTCTGCTTTTTCCTACAGGCACCCGGTTCCGTTGAGTATGCTACTTTTTACTTCAGTTGCTTTACTTTGTGCACCTCAACACCCTCACACATACACACCCATGCAACCCTCACCCTGCATTTACACTACTGATACTACTGACGTCCACATCTCATGCTTTACTCATTTTGCACTTCTTTCATTTGAATTACTTACTTAAAGACACATCTTTTGTTAACCATATGGCGTGTCTCCCCTTTGTTGTGGCCTTTTGAGCCAGGTCATAACAAATGGGGGCTCGTCCTACGGGTTATTTTGTAGAAAGTTTGGTTAAAAATGTGTGTAGTTCCTCAGAGCACATGGGGTGTTTCTCAATGTCGAGTTAAGCTGCTCCAGAGCCACTATTTCAAGCATACTACGTCATCGAGTGCCGCTGAAGGACTGTTCCAATGTCCAGCTACTTGGAATTCTACCGAGCCCGGCGTACTTCCTAGCGAGAAATTTCGAGGCTGCACATGAGTAGACTCCGCGGTCTTAAAATCCCCACAATGCTTTGCACACGGACTAATTTCCCCAAATCTGTGGCGGAAAATGTAAGGCGGGGCCTCTCATCTGACACACACCTGCACACTTGCTCGCCTGTTCCACTCTTCGTTTTCCGAATGCCAGGAAGGATTCTTGCCTCGCTTCTAAAGCAAGAAGCTCGGAAGACATGTGCTACCAAGCAAGCGTATTCGACATTGAGAAACACCCATGGTGTCGTTGAGCAGCTGATTAGTTGATGTGGTCCAGCTGTGTGCTGGCTTGGCGCTGCTATTGGGGGGGACATCATGTCTTCTGTGTTTCAGGAAGCCTTAGTGTGTGTGAGGTTTTGTGTGCCAGTCAGAAGGCTGTTTGATACGCTTACACGTTATTTCTTAAATCTTTGGTTACAGAGCTGCAGACTTGAGATTTTAATTTGAGTCAGACCTAAGTCACAGAAATGCTTGCTATAGCAGATCATTTGTAACCCTAACAAGATATGTTTGACCCAATAAACAAATGAAACAAAAGAGTTTTGAGCAGCCACATAGATCGGGTATAAACTCGATATCAACTCTTTGAACACTGCCTTGAGAGGGTCACTTCCAAACGGTTCGCCACTGAACCTAAAAGACCTGCAATATACTTCCAGTTTGCCCAAAGACTTGTAACTTGACTAGGGCTTGCCTTAATATAAATTACTTAAACTACTTTAGCTGAAGCCAGTGGGCTAAGTTGATTAAATGAATGAGCACCCTCACAGCAATTTTGGATAGTTGCATCAACGTGAGCAAGTATTCGATTCACTGAATTGACCAAAAACTGTCAACAACATCTGTTGGATTACATATAAAACAGTTCTTTAATTACATTTTCAGGATGTATACCAAATCACAACATATTTTAATATGAATCTCACATCTAAAAATACATGAAAGCTACTGTCATAGAAGGTTTTATCCATATCTCCCACTCCCATCTTTCTTTTGTTAAGACAAGTGGAAAATATTCTTAATATCGTGACGTTGATTTAAACTACGGTACAATGCCCTAATCCTAAACTGTTCTAATAAAGCCAAGTAGAGGTAGTTATAATGTCAAATAAACAGTTTTTCTAACATCTAAAAATCAAATTGGCTTTCATTAATAGAGAAAGCCTTTTAATATATCGTACAAATTATGATTATTTAAGTATTTAGAGAGTTTTGAAAGACCATGAGGTGTTGCTTTGAATCCCATTGTTTCCGTTTCTACATATACTGTATTTCTCTGGTGACTGGAGTTGGGAGGATGCATCGCTATAGAAACGCAGCTCACCTCGGTGCAGCTCTAATTTAAGACCCTGAAGAGCCTGGGGAGATGAAACGACGCTGTGCACTTATGAATCAGTCTCTGGTCTACCCTTTATCTCCCAAAGCATAATTCATTCACTTCAGTTTGTATTCATTGCAATTCAGTTCAATTGTTACACATTCTCTGAAGTCTGGGTGACTCACGTCTGAAAGCTGCTCCTCTCGTCGCCTGTTGCTTCTGTTCTGCTCTGTCGATCCCGCACAGTCTCCTAAAATGTGGCTAATTATATTCCAGCGACACCTTTAGACTCAGGCAGAAGTGGAAAGATACCAGCACACGGACACAGCTCAAATAAATCTAAAATAATGCTGCACAATTATTCCAAATTGCGGCAATATCTAAATGAATCCTACAAATGCTATTCTTCAGAAATCAGAGCAAAGACACGAAATACAAAAATGAACCTGAAAATGAACATAATAGGTCCCCTTTAACTATAGTAGTATATGTTGTATGCCCGTTGAATATTGAGTACACAAAGCAGTTTGTTATTTTCATTGCAAACCAATTATTTTCACGTTTGAAATGTTCATTCAGAGTCTACAAGCTTTGGACTTGTTTTGGCACTAACTCAATAGCACATTGGCCCTGTCTTATTTTTGAAATCCCCTTTGAATGAAGTGAAGGCGACACATGTTTACACATAACTCAGACAACAGAGAGGCTCATCTTGCCACGATTCTCATGTTATGTCACGTTTGTGTGTTTGCTGTCATGTTTTCCTCCTGGGTTATTGTCTGATCCTTCTTCCTGTGTTTTCCCCTGTCGTTAGTTTCCCTGGTGTGTCTAGTTGTCTGATTGTGTTCACCTGTTGCCCTTGTGTTTCTCCTCCCCTGCCCGGCTGTTCCTCGTCTCGTGATTACCCCTCCCTGTATTTAGTCTTGTCTCTTCCTGTGTTCAGTGTTGGTTCGTCTGTTGTTGGTGACTGAGTTCACCGGTGAGTGTTCTGTTTTGTCTATGTTAGTTTCATTATCCTTGAAATAAAGGTTTATCAGAGTTATCTGCATTTGGGTCCTGCTTCCTTCACTCAACCGTGACAGTACGAACCAACCAGAAATGGACCCAGCAGATGATCCTTTTGAGGTGGAACTACAACATTTTTCCTTTTATTTGGCTTGCTGCTTTGATTGGTGGAAGGGAGCGTCCAGTGTTCTGCAGAAGGAGGCCGCTCTGGTAGAGGCGCACCGGTTGGCTATGGAGAAACCAGACTTGGTGAAATTCTTACCTGGCTGGATTTTGAACTTCCTCTGGGTGTGTGATTTCCAGCCTGCTGACTACAAACGTCTCTGTGTGTTCCGTCTGGAGTCAACACATGCTTCTGCCCCAGTTCCTGCTCCTGTCCAGGAGTCGTATTCTGGAACTCGTCTGGCTTATGGAGGTCCACGGAGTATTCAGGCGGCTGCTAAGAGAAGGAGTCGCAAGGCCAAGCTAGCAGCCCGAGCCCCAAGAGCCATGGTTCCAGCCCCAGTCCTGGCCCCAGCAACCATGGTTCCAGCCCTGGTTACAGCCCCAGCAGCCCTGGTTCCGGCCTCAGTTCCGGCCCCAGCAGCCATGGTTCCGGCTTCAGTTCCGGCCCGAGAAGCCATGGGCCCGACTCCAGTTTCGGCTACAGGGCTGGCTCCCCAGCCGACGCCAGCTCCCCGAGTCTTGTCGGCATACCGGCCGACTCCAGCACCTCGTCTCCTGCTTGCTCTCCAGCCGACACCAGCTCCCCGTGTCCTGTCGGCGTACCGACCGACACAAGTCCCCTCCCGAGTCCCCTCCCGAGTCCCCTCCCGAGTCCCCTCCCGAGTCCCCTCTCCAGTCCCCTCTCCAGTCCCCTCTCCAGTCCCCTCTCGAGTCCCCTCTCGAGTCCCCTCTCGAGTCCCCTCTCAAGTCGACTCTCAAGTTTCCTCTCGAGTCTCCATTCAAGTCCCTACTCGTGTGCCGTGGGAGGTTCCGCTGGGGGTCCTGCCAACCTTGTGTCTTGTGCCGTTGGAGGTTCCGCTGGGGGTCCCGCCAACTCTATGTCCTGTGCCGTTGGAGGCCCCGCCGACTACTCTCCTGCCGGGGGGCCTGCCAACCCTGTGTCCTGTCCCGTTGGAGGCCCCGCCGACGACTCTTCTGCCGGGGATCCTGCCAGCCCTAGGTCCTGTTCCGTTGGAGGACCCGCTGAGAGTCCTGCCAATCCCATGTCTTGTTCCGTTGGAGGACCCGCTGAGAGTCCTGCCAATCCCATGTCTTGTTCCGTTGGAGGTCCCGCCGTTACCTGTCTCGCCGGGGGTCCTGCCAACTCCTGGTCCTCTTCCGTGGGGGATCCTGCCGGTTCCTGTCCGGCCGACACCGGGTCCTCTCCGGCCTCCGGAGCTGTCCCATCAGCGCCTTTCTGCCCGGCCTCCGGAGCTGTCCCGTCAGCGCCTTCCTGCCCGGCCCTCTGAGAGCCACGGTCTTCGCCTTCGAGCCCGGCCCCCTAGAGAGACGTGGTTTTCGCCTTCGAGCCCGGCCCCCTGAGAGCCGCGGTCTTCGCCCTCGAGCCCGGCCCCCTGGGTGCCACGGTCTTCACCCTCATGCTCGGCCCCCTGACTCTTCCTGCCACTGCCTTCGCTCTCATGCTCGGCCCCCTGAGTTTGCCTGCTGTGGTCTTCGGCCCTCCATAGACTCTGCCTTGCCCCCGGGCCGTCCGCCCGAGATCCCTTCCGGGCCCTCCGCTGTGCTCCTGGGCTGTCAGCCCAAAACCCATCCTCCAGACCCCCTCCACCCACCCTGGTGGCCCTAGTGTTGCCGGATTTTCGCTTAGCGAGCTAACTTCAGGGAAAACTCTGGGTTTCCGGTCCTACGACGCTGGTTCTCTTTTTAGCGGGCTAGATCTCCATGGTAACTTATGCTGAACGGCTAGCCTGGTCCGGAGCAGGTTAGGTTCCAGGATAAGAGATCAACTCAGTGAAAGCACTGCCTGCAGACCAATCAGAGCTCAGTGTGCAGAGTTTAAAGCGATCAAGTCATATTACAGGAGAAAGGAAATACAGAAAAACTGCCGTTACAGGAAAGACGGCCGGCAAAAATCACCGACTGTGTGAACGTGAACATTAATAGAATATCACCTCCCATCTTCAGAGCAATCTGACTAATATAACATTAGCGTTAAGAAAGCTTACTTAAATATCTGCCACAACATAAGTAACCGGATCAGAGTAACATTAAGTACAGTGCGCGGCATATCACATCATAATGTATCATATATCTCCTTATCTGAGTCAGCTGAGCCGTATCTGGCCGTGCAACACTCAGTGTCACATACTGTATGCAGAAGTATTATTTTAAGCAACACATTAAGTTGACGAAACACTCGAGACAAATGTAATTAAAGTCAGATCGTGTTTTAGACGGGGCAGTGATATCATAAACCTGTTAATGTACGCATTCAAACACTTGTTCTGTTAGCAGCTGTATTCACAGCTATGTGGCTTTGATCCTGGATAAAGTGTTTAAGTCATGGATGTTTAAAGTTCAACGTCTTCATATTATAGACTAATATTATAGATGACTTTTCATTCAGGAAGTGCGCTTGTCCATGTTTGTGATTGGTCGATCGCTCCAATTACCACCCCTTTCATGTGAACGCGCACCTAACTAGATAGGACAAAACTGGCATGAGTTGATAACCAGCGTCGTAGGACAGTTTAGCGAGAGCGTGGTTGTTTTGGATTAGGTAACCCGGGCAACTCAAACATATCCAGGTTAGGTTGAACTGGCTTTGTAGTACAGGCCTCTGGTGTCTTGACCTCGACAAATGCAACACAAAAAGCAGCACCCACGGCAGACAAAACAAAAATAATTGGCTCCCAAAAGGCCGACGGGTGAGCGGCATTGAAAGAAGAAAAAAAAAAAAAACCTACCATTAAAAGTATACACTGTTAATTTCTTTGTACGTGGGTGAACTTACAAAATCGGCAGGGGATCAAAGACTTATTTCCTCCACGCTGAGTCATGGAGTAAAACGCTGCACTCAAAATAGCAAAAATCCATCAATCATTGACATTTTCTACCATTGTAATCATATATCCAGTGAAAGCAGTGAAAGCATTCAATTTAAAATGTGTAATTGACTGCATGACCGTCCAATTCTCTACCAATTCTTCTCAAGATGCATGTGACTCAGAGTAGTCTTTCCCAGCATGCATTGGGCTTAAGGCAGGGTATCACCTGACAAAGGCTGCAGTCGAATAGTCCATTTAGCTTAGTAACCTTCCTAACGGAGTGAAATGACCCGCAAGTCCCGCAGTGGCAGCCATGATAAGTGCCGTTCGAATTCTCTAGATGAAAGGAAAGGAGGTTTCAAACTTCCTTTATAACCTCCTTTAGCTTAGGAACCACTGGACCTTCCTAACCGAAAGGAGAGGAGAAAATGCTGCCCCACAATGCCTTGCAGACGCAGCGTTTGCCGTCACACAACAGTCGGCCGTTCACGGACACAACCGATTATGACCGAGAAATTATATCATGAAAGTTACGGTGCTTATTAAGCTTTTTAAAACGTATGTGGTAAGTTGCCAAAGTGCTTTGTTCTGAACGTTCATCAGTATTATAATCACAGAGAGAAATATGAACGTTAGTTTTGACTGAAATGATCAAATAAACTCATCTCACTGAGCTGTGTGGGGTTTGTTCAACTGTTAAAAGATGTTTGAATGGTGATATACACAGTGATAGGTGTTAAGGACTAACGTTTATAATAAATACATTTGTATTTATTTTAAGATCTTTTCATCAATCATACGTATTGGGGTCATTTGTATTAATGTGGACCGGAGGGAGAGGGAGACGAGCAGAAGTTTCACTTTCCTTTTTTATTTCAATTCCAACTTTGGTCATGAAGAAAATGTTTCTCTGTTGTCCACGTTCAGAAAGCAACAGCATCAGAGCACGGTGCAGAGTCTCTAGATGAGTCCGTCGTTCTTAGTAAACATCCATGTTGTAGTCCGCTGTATAGAAAACTGTAGTTTCCATAGTTTCCCCACAGCAGCAGACGCACACAATGACGTCCGCTGGCGCATCATAAACACGTCGGATAGTGAAAGTGCAGTCGGATTCTCCAAAGCACCGCAGTCTCTTCTCCTAAGTCCTTTTGAATTCTCCTATCCACTATCCCTTAACCCCGTGACGTTTCACTCGATAGGGTTAGGGTTAGGAGCTGATTTTAGGACTATTCGACTGCAGCCAGGTTGTCAGTCTCTCATAAGGCTGACTCATTCAGTGCAGACAAACCAAAGCTTTCACACCTATGGAACATTTCAGTATCATCATTTCTCTTTACACTGTGAGAGGAAACATTTCAATTCAGCTGTGTCCTAAAAACAAAAAGATCATTGCATATTTACAAGTATTGCATTCGAAAAACTGCATGAGATCGACACATCTCGAAGTGGTTGACCAATCACAACAGAGCCTGCCAGCTAAACAATCAGAACAGATTGGCCTCTGGTTTCAGACAGAGGGTGAAAAGGCAGTGTGAGACAAATAAAGAGCTTTTTGAACATTAAAGCATGGAGACATGTCCCAGTGGAGACACATACTAATATATCCCTTTAAAAAAAAAGCAGAATGTGTCTTCTTTATCATGTTTCTCCATCCAATCATTCTTGGAAATGTATTTTAAAGCCAAAATATGACTAATAGATGAAACAATTTACAAATATTAGTCCCTCTCCACAGTTTCTGGTGTGCGTTACCTTCCCATTTAACTGTACTGTGTTGTTGTCATTCCACTGGAGGACTCTCTATCAACGGCGTCCGATGATAATGCCAAACTCCTTCACTCAACATTGCTTTGTTGATCAACCCATATCAGCTGGTCCATGGGTTCACACACACACACACACACACACACACACACACACACACTATCTATCTATCTATCCTCATATTCCAACATCTGTCTCCCTGGGTAATAAAGCATGTGATGGGAATAGCTGAATCAATCAGTCAAGGGACACACACATGCTGCACACTCACACACACACACACACACACACACACACACACACACAGGCACACGCACACAATGGGCTACTGTTGCATGAAACAGATGCATAGTACACCTGGCTTACCACAGAATGGAGGTGCTACAAAGGGAGGAAAGAGATACAAAAAGTGTGTGTGTGTGTGTGTGTAGTGTAACTTGTTTCTCATAGGTGATGTTATTGTACTCAAAATATGGATGAATAGGTCTTTCCAGGGTAGAGGAAGTCGGTATTTTCCCATCTAGTGATCTGCCAGTCTGCTGTTAGGTGTAACCGTAATACCTTTCAACCTCCTATTGTAAATAACACGGTGCTGTGGCTGTGTCGAGCATCCCTGCAAAGACACAGTGGTATAAGTGTTTTTGTGGTGAGTTGTTGTTTACAAGCCACTCTACTTCTGCCACCATAACTCCTGTTGAGATTCTTTAGGAATATACAATATAATGAACTGTTTTGGGAGGAAATACATGGAAATAGCAATGGGAGTGTTGACATCAAATAATAAAAATAGTGAAACCTCAGTCTTTATTTGGATTATCACTTAATGTCGGGTATAGTGCATCTTTCAATCCATCCATCCACCCACCCACCCACCTACCTACCTATCTCTATCTATCCATCCATCCACCCACCCACCCACCTACCTACCTATCTCTCTCTCTCTATCTATCTATCTCTCTATCTATCTATCCATATACCTACCTATCTATTTATCCATCCACCCACCCACCTAAAACCACCCACCCACCACCCACCTACCTACCTACCTACCTACCCACCCACCTACCTACCTACCTACCCACCACCCAGCACCCACCCACCACCCACCTACCTACCTACCCACCACCCACCCACCACCCACCTACCTACCCACCTACCCACCTACCCACCTACCCCCACCCACCTACCTACCTACCTACCTACCTACCCACTCACCTACCCACCTACCCACCACCCACCTACCTACCTACCCACCTACCTACCTACCTACCTACCTACCTACCCACCTACCTACCTACCTACCTACCTACCTACCTACCTACCTACCTGTAGAAAACCATTATTAATTGGGCCTTTAGAGATATAAGGATAGCCCAACAGGTGAGAGAGTGATGTTTGTTTGGGAGGAGGAGGAGGTGGGGAAAACTCTCTGGAGCATTAAACTAATCACAACAGCATCACCTGTATGCTTTAACGCAGTGAAAAGCCAAGACTTCAAACCATCACATTAACACGGTTTTATATCTGCATGTAGGCTGCTAATGTTCTACACTCACATTGTCTGATGTGTGATGTCACGTTGGCAAATTAACTCCAACACATTAAGCCCAGTGGGCCTAAAGTGACTCTCTGCCACGCTCCTTGGGAAACGCCTTGGGAAGAACTAAGTCTGGAGCAACTAAGTAAAACAAACTATCTGTCCATTCTTTGGACACGTATCAGAGACAGAATATACATTGTGGAAAATAAATAAATATGCAATTTGTTCTAGTATCATGCAGCCCTATTCTGTATTGATAGTCTATCACCTATGGACTCAGTTTTAAACAACAATACTTAACAATGTGCATCCTGCCACCCATCGTTTACCAAAGCGTCATGGATGCCCAACTATCATGGAGCGATGCTTTGCACACAATCAATGCACTATATGGTGCCCACACACACACACACACACACACACACACACACACACGGTCAGTTCCTATGATGCAATAACTCATCTGCTCTGACCCTTTGATGCACAGCCGCCTGAAGGCAACCAGTGATGAGGACGCGCTCACACACAGTGAAGCTGGAGCTATGGATTGTGCCGACGTGCTGTCAGTCACAGAAGACTGGATTATGCAGATGCAAACAGACCACTTGTGCAGCCTGATGTTTTCCTCTCAACATCTGCTTTCAGGCTAAATGCAGCCACGAGCTTCTTTTCCACACATCCTCACTGACCCTAGATCTTTGTGCAAAGGATGATTTTGGCGCAGTTAGTTGGTTTGTTTGTCTGCAGGATTACGAGAAAACGACTTGCTCAATCGTCATGAAACTTAGTGGAGGGCTGTAGCATGGACCAAGAAGCAACACATTACATTTGAGAGTATATCTGAGTCACATGGGGGGATAAACGCAGTATGTACGTATGGGAACGGCCTTGGCGGAGGACTGCACTCTCCACTTGTCCTTTAGACCCTCAAGCACAGCCATGCACACATTCATTCATTTCAAATGCGTTTTATGTTCAGAGCAGAAAGCTTGAGTCCACATCAATGGTGCGACACAGGTAGCCTTTTTTTTTTGTTCATCCATTGATTGCTCCAAGAGCATGAAGGACATTATGGCACTGACTTCCCCTGGCTGCATCTTTTCAGATCCATGCTGAAAACACAGTGAATGCATCCATCTGGGATGTATAGCACTCTACACATGACTCACCACATGTTTCACATACCAGCACAACACTAGCATGATCACGGTGACTCCATCATGGCATGTCGGGTCAAACAAGTGCCGCTTTCTTCATGTTTTTGAACCATTGTTGTGTACTTATTTTCATTTGTGTTGCCTATCTCTTTATCTAATATGTTATATTCTTCTAACTTTCTAACCTTTGTATCTGCACTGTCCCCTTGCTGTCACACTGCTTATTCTCCCTCTGTGGGACTATAAAGGGTTTCTGATCCTGACAACAGCAGACTATGACCCCAGGTTTAATGGCTGTATAGCCCTGAGTGTCCTTGTACAAGACATGACATCCTTTATTGCTAAATAAGACAATATAATGAAATGATAAGTGTAACACTGAGAGGGTTAAAGGATCCCCCCTTCCTGGAGAGACACCTCTGATAACAGACCAGTAAAATAATATCCATGACTTCCTGTCTCATCACTTATTGTTTCTCTTAGTTAGGAATTAAAGGCAGGTAATATATGACACATTGTTTTAACATGTACACATTAACAGATAAGAGCAGATCAATGATTTCCACTTACCCTGTGATGATTGGAAATTGAATAAGCTGCTACAAATAAAAGCCTCTCTGTTGTTTTGCAGCTGTGCTTTGGTCCAGATCTTCCTCCCTCATGTAGAATAACCTTCGTGTTAACTCACCTCTCTCTCTGGACAAGATGAATGAACCGCTGCGTCTCCCCTGCCAACACATTTGCATACAAGCCGCCTCCCCTCGCGTCCCCATTGGCTAGGCAGCTGTATGAAGGTGAGTCCTCCTTCTCTGATTGGACGGAGCGCTTTGTCAATAACAATGGACGTGCTGTGGCCGTGTGCGCATGCATGTGTGCCCTGGCGTCCTTTCTATGGCACCGCGCGAGACATAGGGAGAGGGAGAGAGAGATTTGAGTGTATGCAGTGTAATGTTTTAGTTTCTTTCATTTTTGTATTAATAATATGAACCTGAAAACAAGTATCCAGTAATTATTAGCATACAATGAGAATACTCATTACTCCAGTACAAGTACCTGATAAATGTACTTCAGAACAGTACTTGAGTAAATGTTCTTAGTTATTTATTTATGTTACAGATTTGTGTTTAGGGGTATTTGAGCTTCATTGGAAATGATGTCAGTCGCAAGATTGAAAGTACATAGGAGCAGAGGTGGGAGAAATACTCAGATCTTCTACTTGAGTAAAAGTGGAAGTACTCAGATCTTGTACTTGAGTAAAAGTAGAAATACTCCGATGTTGTACTTGAGTAAAAGTAGAATTACTCAGATCTTGTACTTAGTAAAAGTAGAAGTACTCAGGTCTTGTACTTAGTAAAAGTAGAAGTACTCAGGTCTTGTACTTAGTAAAAGTAGAAGTACTCAGGTCTTGTTCTTGAGTAAAAGTAGAAGGACCAGAGTGTAGGAATACTCTGTTCCAGTAAAAGTCCTGCATTCAAAATGTTCCTCAAGTGAAAGTAGAAAAGTATTCTCATCAAAATATAGTGAAAGACAGTGAAAGTAGTCGTTGTGCAGATTGGTCCATTTCAGAATAATATATATGATATGTTTTATAATGATTGATCATGAAAGTGTTCTCAAAGCTGGTGAAGGTGCAGCTAGTCTGAAGTACTTTGTAGACTGCAGGGTAGCTGGTGGATTTACTCCAGGTGGAACTAAAGTCTGATTCAACACTTGGTTATATTTACCATCATTCATCTGTGAAGTAACTAAAGGTATTACATACATGTAGTGGAGTAAAAGTACACCATGTACCTCTGAACTGTAGTGGATTAGAAGTACTAAGTAGTATACAAAATAAATACCCAATTCAAGTACAAGTATCTCAAAATGTAAATCTACTTAGTTACTTTACACCTCTGCATAGGAGCAGGGATTTGTCACATCACAAGAAGTTAGTAAGTGCTTTGAAGTTAAATAAATGTGGAACATATCGACCTCCGTTGAGACACCTACGAGACATGTGTCAGGTAACTTTATAAATGATTGAACAGGAAAAGACACTGGATGATCTTTTAACGAGGGTAAAGGAGAATATGTAATGTGCCACAAGTAATACATTTGGAATCTGAATGTTATCCCCATTTGAACAGCCATTACTGAGGTTGAAGCAGATCAATATAACAGGTACTCACACTTAAATGGTGCTCTATGACTTTACCTTGGAGTCAGACTGACACTCTGATGTCAGGTTTTTCTGACATCGACTAGAATGTCCACATCTCATCCATTAAGAGAAGGAGAAGGGCTCTAGATGTCCCTGGGATACAAAGACCTCTCAAATGTCTTTTTCAGAGAATAATTGTGATTACAGATACTTATTTTGTTCTCATCAAATGAGAGCAGTGCAACAATGCCCTACATACTGTAGTTATGTAATAATGTCAACTGTGGCGCATGTATTGATTGTGCCAACAGGGTTTTTACACTATGTTGTTATTTGCAAAAATGCATTGACTATAGCATCCATTATCGTTCTATCTGAGTTCCTATGACAACAATAAAGCAGATTGCTTTTGAGTACAACATGTGCAGGCTAACAGGACTCAGATACACCAGTTACCCAGTTTGTTTACATTTGTTCAAATTTCATATGTATTTGGACATTTCCTCTCCCTTTAGTTGCTGCCAATCTACTCAGTATAGTTTCTGCCTGGTGTCTGTCAGTTAGTGTGTGTTTACTACATCTTATAGGTTAGGGGTGTGAAACTCAAATACACAGTGGGCCAAAATGAAAAAATGGGTACTAGTCGAGGGCCGGACTGGTTCAATGTTTATTGCAGATTTTATTGAAATGAACTTACTGCACATATTAAACCTGGAACTAACAGAGCTTCAATGATTGCCTATAAAAACAACATTAAATAATCAGTTGCATTCATTCCTTATGGCTCTATCTGCAGCTAAGAGTCATTTCTTATGATCACATTTTCCCACAGGCCAACAACAGCTTCAAAAAAACTATTTCCCTCAAAGAGAAACGAAACATGCCCTGTTGTCGTGAGAGAAAGTGCAGAAGGAAGCATCCATTGAACTCAGTGTGCTGCTCTGTGATGCTAGCTCAGATACTTGGCGTCTCATCTTGGGTGCAAGGTCATCAATGTTTGGGCTGAGGCTCTGAGCTGAGGAGACCCTCAGGATGGAGTGTAGCTGTGCGTGCTATACACCGGCGGGCCAGATCTAATAGTAATTAGACATTATCCTGCGGGCCGAAATTAAATCCACCAAGGGCCGGATTTGGCCCCCGAGCCTTGAGTTTGACACATGTGCTGTAGAGTAGCAAGCAACAAACTAGAAGTAGCACAACATGCTCCTACAGAACCAGAGTAACTGAACTGGAGAGTGTCAGACAGAGGTCAACTTATATTTTGTTACATTTTGTCAGAAATATGACAGTGACTCGCTTACCACATATATACAGTATTATCACAAAGGTTTATAGTATACTCAACATAACTATCAAACACGACATGAAGGAAGGTTCGTATTACCCAAATCTAAATCAAACATGAGACAGAAAACAGTCATGGTCAGCTGGAACTCTTTACCCGTCCATACCATTCAAATACATTTCAAAAGGTTGCTAAAAAATGATCTTTGTATTATAAAGTAACATGTAACTGTGCCTGTGGATATGTATGTATTATTATGTACAGTTATTTGTATTTTTTGTTTGGCCTTATGATGGCTACAATTAAATGAGCATTTTAGTTTCCACTTCAGTGTAAATGATTTGTGTGTGTGAGGACCCCAGGAAGAATAGCCAATGCTAATGCTAGTGCTAATGGGGATCCTAATGAGATAAGAGTCTTAGGTATAACAGAAATAAGGAAGCGATATGTTGCCGTGTGATTAGCCTGCGTGAGCCGGAGCAACATCATCTCTGCACACAAGGTAAAGGTCCATCACTCTGCAGGATCTCTTCACACACGCTGACTGTTTGCCACGTCCTTCAATCCAAGGTAAGCATCAGTCACTCTGAGAGACACTCGGATAACAACATAAACAACACATTGCAGGCTGAATACAACTACATGGCAATATAGGAGGCAACAAATGCATAAAGGAAACCAGAAGCAGGATGTTCTGTCATTTTAAAGGGTTTTCAATGTTGTTCAGGCTAAGGACCACTTATGGCGCTTTTCCACTGCAGGGTGTTAGAAATTAAAATCATTGTTGATATGGCGTCATTTGAATTAAATACACTGTATTTAATTTAAATCTGTTTAATTCTAAAAACCGAAGATTCACACATGACTTCCGGTTTTCCGCTAGTGAATTTCGTCATTTCCGGTTAGCATTAGCATGTGGCGAAATGCTACGTTTTTCACATTGAAGGTGAAATGACATGTGATGTCGTACAGTACTAAACACACTGTTTTTAACACTCATTTATTGATGCTGAAATAACGTTTATTAGGGAATGTTTAAATAACCACAGACATCAGAATGATGTAATTTAGCAACAGAAAAAGGCAGGAATTGCATTGGACCCGCCCCCCGTCGACGCCGGCCAATAGAAGAAGACTACACTGGACTACCCGTGAGACACAGAAAGGATCGGCCTCTTTTTCCTGACCTCGTGGACCGGAGGCATGGGGAGAGAGCCTCCAGCTTGCAATGTCATTGTACACCACCGCATCCTTTGTGTAATGAAATGCTGTTAACTTTTATAAGCTTCCCTTGACTCTTTTCAGCCTGTCCTGCTCTCAGGGTTCAAGAATGACTAACAAGGGCCTCGCTCGGCTTAGTACGGTATGGCTAGGCCTTGTTAGGCCTTGTTAGACCAGGCTCACTTTATACTGCGTTTCCATTACAGTTTAGTAGCTGGGGCAGTAACTATAGTAACGCAGTGTAGGCGGAGCCGTGACGTCATCTTCAATGCAAAACACAAAACCAACATCAGCCTTTAGCTGTTAGCCCTCAGAGCTCACAGCTCCTCGTATCTGTTCAGAAACTAGACAAAAGTTAAACAAGTACAAACCACAGACTGTCTGTGTCATGGAGAATACAGTCGCTGGTTTATTTATGTCTGTAGGCCGTTGTTGTGAGTGTGGACGGTCGGAGCATATTTAACGTTAGCTTAACCAATCTCCATTTAGACAACACGCATTTTAAAAGCTTTTCGCCTGCCGTCTGTCTGCAGACTTGTCAAAGCGTTAATTCATGGTTTTTACTAACCGGTATCAGTGTGTTGTTACTTCGGCATCATTTAGCGATTCTCTCACTAGTTTAGCATACTCAGCCCGGTTGTTGGCCCGGAAAGAACCTCGATTTTGGAGAGCCAGAAAAACTGTGAAAAAGTACCCGTTAGCCGGAACAACGCCGAGTGGAAACGCAACCAAAAACGCTTAAACCGCGCTCCTCGCTGTAGTGGAAATGCGCCATTAGAGAACTACTACCGCATGTTTTTGTAAATGAAGAGACTGGGAATAGAATAACCTGTTGGCTGGCCTAATACAGAGTATTTTCTTTTTTATGGTGAATACCATGCTAAGCTATCACATCAATAATACTTAGCCACTTAGTTGCAGTTCTGTGATCTTTGGCTGGCTCACGTTGAATTGGGTTTCATTTGTTTTATGTTGGATTCATTTACATGTAATGTGTATTTTCAGATATATCAACATTTATCAAACTGAACCGTGACAAAATCTCTTTCTATAAGAAGGTCTATAGAGGACACGGATTACGAAGTTACAATAAAATAGCAATTAAGATAGAATAAGTAAGCTAAAAGTTTTAAATACTGGCAGGTGCAGTTATTACGACGGATGTAAAGAAGGTTTAAATAGCGTCAAAGTCTGGGTATTGGGAGGGCGTCAGCTTTTCTTCTTCTCATATAACAACAATACGAGGATATGTATTTCAATTAAAATCTTTTACTAAGTAGTTTAGTTGCTGTATCATAGCCAAATGCTTTTGTATAACTTGTCACCATGTGTTTTTGAATGTGACCACAGCATGCATCTGTTGCTCGTACCCTCGTATATTTAGTTTAGTCCCCTGTCGTTAAGGTATGACCGCATTTTAAGATCAACCCCAACTCTTAACGATAAGCACTAGTCCTACTTTAATATGTATTCATTAAAGCAAAATCTCCTCCTTTCTCCACTTCCAGCCTCGCTCAGACTCAGATATGTATAATTGAAAGCACATTACTTGATGTATAAAATGAATCTCTCCGTCTAATTAAAATATGCTTTATTGAAAATGGCATGAATATAGTATGAAGCTCTTTCCCTCTTACTCCTGTTAATATTCATGAATGTGTGTGTGTGTGTGTGTGTGTGTGTGTGTGTGTGTGTGTGTGTGTGTGTGTGTGTGTGTGTGTGTGTGTGTGTGTATGTGCATGTGTGTGTGTCCATCGGCAACCGAGGGGTTGCCACGGGAGACAACCCGTCCTCATCCGTCTCTTCTCTCTTTCATCTCCCCTGTCCTCCGTCACTAACCTGACATTAATCTCCACTCTTTACTCCTCTCCTCTTTTAACTTGTTTTTTTAATGACACTGTTGTTGTTTTGTCTTTACTGTTTTTATGTTGCTTTGTATCATTATATAAAAAGTTATTCTCGAATTTGACCTCAAATGCCTCCCTTAATTCCAGCACAGATTGTGTACCTGTGTGTTTAAAGGTCCTTACACGTCGATAGATGTCGGGTCGTCGATGAGCGTCCTGTCGCTCTACTCAGATTGGTGTGTCCCGCACCGTCGTGTCTTTTCGGCCGTGCCGACACCTTCCGCCCCCGATACATCGGGAGGCAGTCGGCTAAAGGGCGTCGGCTAAATAAATCACTCTGATTGGTTGTTCAGCTAGCGAATCAGTGCATGAGAAGCGAAACAGAAGTGAGGGACCCAAACAAACGATTAAGAAGGCAAATCTGAGGTTTCATTTAACTCCAGCTCTCGACTCAGGTTCGGGAAAGCCCCGTGAGCTTCTCGCTGTAGAGTGAACATGGAACACGCTATTTGTTGTTTGTTTATATCACTATCACGCAGTCTGTTCTTCTTCTCTCGGTTGTCACGCAGTCTGTCTTCCGGTTGTTGCCTCTTTTTAATGACGAATACACACTACCGCCGCCTGCTGGTCAGGAGAGTTATTGCCACTCACGCATGCACAGTGCGTACGTGCTTCTTGGCCGTCGGCTGAAGTCTTTGCGGTGTGTTCCAGTGCGACACATGGCCAAGACGCAGAGACGACACAACAGTCGGGTCCGTCGGGACGTGTTCTTTGGTGTCAGCTTGGTGTGTCCGGGCCTTAAAACGCAGATAAGTCATCAAGACTGAGAAAATGAGTTAAAGAGGACACATTCTGCTCATTTCTATCCACATATCAGCATTTAGTGTCTCTCCTGGGACATGTCTTCATGCTTTAATGTTCAATAAGCTCTTTATTTCTCTCTTACTGCAGCACCTCTTTTCACCCTCTGTCTGAAACCAGAGCCCAGTCTGCTCGATTGGTTTGCTGGCCGGCTCTGTTGTGATTGGTCAACAGCCTATCACGTACAATGTGTTAACTTAGAAGCTTGGGTGTTAAATAGTGAGGTCATTATGTTGCTGAAGTAAACAAAGGAGTCCTATGGAGGCGTTTCAGGCAGGGGGGGGGCGGGGGGAGTGTCTGGAGGCTTTGCAGACCATTTACATGCACACAAACCTCTTACACAGTACAGAAAAGGGAAAAACCAGAAAATACTACAATAGGTTCGCTTTAACTGATTAAAATCACGAGTCATTCAAATGTACTGTGCTGATTTTCTGATGAAAAATATATATATAAGTGGAACACCAGGAAAGATAGTATTGATGAGCCCTTGCCTGTTCCCTCAGTGAGAGCTGATGCAATCTGATCCCTGCTAATTGAGGGGCGAGTTGGCTTGATAATGACATTCAATCCACTTTTCATGTGTGTGTCTGAGGCTGTGTGTGAGAGGTGTGTGTGTGTGTGTGTGTGTGTGTGTGTGTGTGTGTGTGTGTGTGTGTGTGTGTGTGTGTGTGTGTGTGTGTGTGTGTGTGTGTGTGTGTGTGTGTGTGTGTGTGTTGTGTGTGTGTGTGTGTGTGTGTGTGTGTGTGTGTGTGTGTGTGTGTGTGTGTGTGTGTGTGTGTGTGTGCATGTGTGTGTGTGTGATTCTGTGCAATGGTGGCCTGTAAACTGTCTAATTGACCTTTCTCCACCGCACAAAGGACGTCTCCTCCGCCCGCCTCCTTCTCCCTTCTCCTCTTTCTATCATCCTCCTTTTCCATTCACCCTTGACACCTTGTCTCCTCCTGTCCTCTAGTTTGTCCTCTCCACTTTTACCCTCCTTAAACATTCATTCATTCCGTTGCTTGAACATTATGCTTTATCCAAAGTGACTTACATTTAGTGCAATAAGATTCAAACTCAGTCACAAAAGGGTGTGTGTGTGTGTGTGTGTGTGTGTGTGTGTGTGTGGTGTGTGTGTGTGTGTGGTGTGTGTGTGTGTGTGTGTGTGTGTGTGTGTGTGTGTGTGTGTGTGTGTGTGTGTGTGTGTGTGTGTGTGCTCGCACGTGCGTGTGTAGATTTTGTTGATCAATCTTTCCAAAAAATCCCGTCACCTTTTCAGGTTTCAAACCGATCCGAAGACTTTTCAAGATGACCACCTCTCCTTCTAATGACCCCTTCTTTCCTTTCCTTGGCCCTTTCTCCTCTTCACTTCTCCTCCTCTCTCGGTGGCGATGTAATGATGTTAGTGTAAATGTCTCGAGACGACTTCCCCCATCAGAGGTCAACATCTACTACTTCAGTAGCACACTGTAGCATCAAACCAGCAGAGGTTGAAGAAGGTGTTTAGAATCATCTTGTTATTCTGATTGAGTTCAGCCTCGTCGTCCTTCTAGATAAGCAAGAGTGTATTCATGTGTTCTCGATATCTGCAGTGGAACTGAGTGTACTGAAGCTTTGAATTTTTGTTTGGCACCATTAACAGTTGCTTGGAGAAGTAGAGGAGCAATTTAAATTATCTTAAATCTGCTAAAAACATATTAATATGCTTTTCAATCTATCTGCAGTGCACTTTTACGAGTGTACTGAAGCCTTGAGGATTTCTGTATATTGTTAGGCACCATTAACAGTTGTTGAAGATGAGTACTTGAATCAGGGTCAGGGTCAGAGAGTGTTTTTCTGATGAAACCCTGGGAGGCTTTCTGCCAAACATGGGCAGTGGACACACATTTCTTCATTTTGGTAATTTTCTTTTCCCGGTTGAATGTTGAATGTGACCCTAACCCTAACCCTTCCCTTACATTACCCACAAAGGTGACATCCAAGAAACAAGTTCTCCCCAGCTCAAACTGCCGGGAATCAGCCTCTTCATCCCAGAAAAAGGACTTCACCACTGGCTTTAAAAATCCAATATTACCTCAGGTGTTCTCCATCCGTAATTCATATTACAATTTGAACGTTTCCTCCAGACAGATAACGACTCTCACCTCTCTTCGGATGCAGTTTGCCGGTGTTAATGACCCTGTCTCTACGCAGACCAATGGATGAACCCCCCTGGGCTCTGGACCACTTAATCATAGGAGGACAAAGAAAGGAGCATACAGCAAGAGAGGAAGTGGGGGAGAGAAAAAACGGGAGGGTTAGGCAGCCATGACGATCACCTCAAATCTGACAATGATTCCACTCCAGTGGCTTCACATCGGAGGAGAAGAAGAGCAGGGGGAGTGATAAAGAGTGAGAGGAGAGAGAGGTATCTGACAGATCCTTCATTAGCGTTGGTAATGAGTAAGAAGAGGAGGGGGGGGTTCCTTGACACCTTCATACATCTTAAAGCGTTGTTATACAAGAGCTTTTACCCCCTTTATGACACAGCGTACTCGACCACTGCCTATGATGCTCTGATTTAGCGACTGTGTGCATTCAGATCAATCCGCAGAAAGAAGTCCGGTCAATTTTTATTACAAAATAAATTTTCATTTTCCAGTGTCTGCCTGTTCCAGCAGCTCCTTCTCACCGCTGAGTGGTTTCTACTTGTATACTTTTTATATTTAACAGCAATAAAGACTTTTATCTTCATGTATCTTCATGCCTTTATGTCACTTTTGCTGTAACGTTGTACATTTCCCCGCTGCAGGACTAATAAAGGAATTCTGATTGGACCACTGTGGGTGTGAGGTGAGGTGGGGCGGTCGCCTCACAATCTGACGGTTGTCGGTTCGATCCATTGCAGTCAACATGTTAAGCTCCCAATGGCATGCATGGCCAATGGTGTGTGTGTGAGTGTGTGTGTGTGTGTGTGAGTAATGGATTATTATTATAATATTAATATCTTTGATGTAGGATAATAGCAGCGTGAAAAACATGTCAGTTTTTATGGTGTGATGTCGCCATTAGATAGAATAATTTGATTGCAACATTGCCATAAATTAATTGATTATTAGGCGATATAGTCCTCTCACAGATTTACACATGAACACAATAAGAATACATGCTTTCAACCTGCACACACACACACACACACGCACACACACAGAGAGACACACACAGAGACACCTGACATGTCACTGCCATGGCTACCGTGAAGCTGACCCAGTTTCCATGGCGATGCTCTCAGGGTCATCTGCTTGCCCGACACACCCTTTATCCACTATAGAGAGAGAGAGAGAGAGATGGAGAGGAGGGGGGAGAGAAAGATGTAATTAGCCGGGTGAATTTGAAGTGTTGTGCAAATTTAAGTGACGTAAACAATGAGATTTGTTTACGTTTTGTCAAATTAAGAAACTAATTACATGTTACTTGTTAGACGTTTTTACCCAAAGCGACTTACATCCATTTAATACTGTGGACAATCCCGTTTGGAGCAATTTGGGGTGAGGTGTCTTTTCCAGGGACACAACGACATGCTGACTGCAGTGAGGATTGAACCTGTGCTCCTTTAAGGCGCTTTCACACCGGAGTACTTTTACCGGTTAGTTCCGTTAGTGCCTGGAATTTTGCGTTCACACCAAAAAGAGAACTTAGTTCAGAGAACTTTTACCCCCATGTGTAGTGCCTGCTAGAGAGGTGGGACTATCCTGGGGAGAAAAAAGTACACATTTCTGATTGGCTGGGCGAATTGCAAACCACGCCCCGTAAAACTCTGAAAGGTATTTTGAAGCCGCCATTGTATTTTCTGGCATTAGCATTATTAGCATTAGCCCCGCGCACCAACGGAGAGAGAATAACTTATGGCAACACAAAATAAAACATGGGAGCGGTGGAGATGAGGAGGTGTCGGCGTTCTGGCAATTTACCAGTCCCCAACTTCGGGGACTTCCGCCTGGGGAAGAAGAAGTGACGTCAGCGGCTTCATTTGCGTAATCCTCCCTCAGGGAACTTATTCCGGTGTGAACGCGATCTACTCTTAGTTCCATGGGGGTACTAAGTGCTGGGAACTAAGTGCTGGGATTGGGAACTAAGTGCTGGGAACCAAGTACGGCAAAGTACTTGGTGTGAAAGCGGCTTTTGATCCGAAGTTTAACGTCCTAGCCTCCGTGATATATCATGCAATGGTTTGGCAATGGACCGATGGCTATAGCCTTGCTTAAAGACTCCAAAGGTACCTCGAGAGCACACTAATACAGACCAAAGCAAAGTTGACATATAGCTATTACCTTTTTGCAGGGGAGTGTGGGCCAAAGTATTTCTTTCTTTTCATCTAACTCTCAGTGAGAAAGCAAACTTTTTCTGTCTTTAATTCTGTGACATCTCACTAACACTGTATCATGTTCCACCCTGTAAGTAATGAGAGAAAGTAAGAGTTACACAGAAGAAAGGAATACATCTATACTTAATAAAACCCTACTCGGTCTGCTCCTTCCTCCAGCTATGAAAAGACTCCTGTGGCTGGCCAAAATGGGAAATCAGTTTCTATTCCTGTAGATATGAATGTGTTACAGCGGACAGAAGGTGATGTATGTTCCAAAGACCCTAAAATAACTGCTGGGGTAAAATTAGGCGCAGCTCGCCTCCGGCACTGTAGAGAAGGACAGAGGATGTGAATGAGAGCGAGTGTGTGTGTGTGTGTGTGTGTGTGTGTGTGTGTGTGTGTGTGTGTGTGTGTGTGTGTGTGTGTGTGTGTGTGTGTGTGTGTGTGTGTGTGTGTGTGTGTGTGTGTGTGTGTGTGTGTTTGTATGAAGTAGTAGAGAGAGGTGAAGGTGACAGGCAGAGACTTCAAAGACAGGCACAGCGCAGATTAAAGCCCACAGAGAATCAAAGAGCCTCAGGTGGTGGGCCCACAGGTGTCCCCCCCGTATGTGTACAGCATGTTTGTGTGTGTGTGTGTGTGTGTGTGTGTGTGTGTGTGTGTGTGTGTGTGTGTGTGTGTGTGTGTGTGTGTGTGTGTGTGTGTGTGTGTGTGTGTGTGTGTGTGTGTGTGAGAGCCCATCTATGTGTACCTCGTATCTCTCCAAACACTCTCCTGGTAACTTGCTTTCTCTGGTTTTAACACTGCGTTGTTGTTGTTTGAGATAGAGAGAGTCT